>VWYI01010090.1:0-106365 GCA_013399455.1 Anthoscopus minutus | reverse complement strand
ATTTTGTACTGTAACCCATGACACATGGGCAGGAAGTCCTTAGTACATAATTAATCTTGTATTAAGCATAGGGAACTATACACACATCTTAAAATGTTCTGCACTGCCAAGAGCATTTTATACAATATGGAACTCACCAAGAGGACACCTGAGGGAACATACCGTGTACCCTTTTGCAGTTTCTTTCCCAGGGATGTAGGCAAAAGAATGCAAGATGCTCTGAGCAAAAGGAATAAGAAATATTGTCACAACAGTGTGAGACTGACTGAAGTTACACTTCAGGTCTTAGAAGCTATAGAGACTTCTTGATTTTCTGATTCCCTCACTATGACCTCTTACATTCCACAGCACA
This sequence comes from Anthoscopus minutus, assembly GCA_013399455.1. Lineage (NCBI taxonomy): Eukaryota > Metazoa > Chordata > Aves > Passeriformes > Paridae > Anthoscopus > Anthoscopus minutus. Next base: position 106,013 of record VWYI01010090.1, on the reverse strand, counting down.
AAGAAACAATTCTGTCAGGTGTTAAGGATTTGAAGGAGCTGTGACTCTCTTAAATTTGCTATCAGCTGACATTTTCCCCACCTGACCCGTTTAATCTAAGTGTATACTCTAAAGAGATTCCTGGATTTTCTAGAAAAGCGAAAGGCTAAGCTGTCTGAAAGCACCCAATAAATGCCAATGTTTTGTACTAGCTGGTTCCCTTTATGAGCTCTGAAGAATGGGAATGATTGAAATGAATTTTTCTGAGAATTTCTTTGCTGATGAAAAGTTCAGTAGCAGGAACTATATGTTATTGTTGTTACTGTTACAATTCCTATTATTATTACTATTATGTTTGTTCTCTGGGAGGAAAGAAACTTGGATGGATCTCAACAGGGGAAGTCTGAATGATTGGTGCTTCAGTGGCTTTATGTGCAAGTATCCTGCTAGATGCTCATTTTTGCAAATGCACCTGCAAATTCATTCTCTCTCATACACACACAGTCCCTGACACAATCTAATACCTATGAACCTTCTAGCACTAAAAACATTAAACTGCAGGGGAGCTCAAATGCTTTCTCTTTCTAGGGTGCAGAACATTAAACATACCATCCCCATACATTTACTAGCTATCATTACCAAATGCTTGCTATCATCAAATACCAGGCTAATTTAAGCTCTCAATTTTGAAAGCCATCTGAATCCCTGTTTCTTTGGGCTGCACGTAGCCTCTCCCAACTGTGCTCATGGCTTCTTGTGACTTGTTGCCATTCTGCCTCCACCTGACCCATAGGCCAGGAGCTGCCAGGAGTTAACTGATGTTTCTCTTATGTCCACAGATGTTTTTGTACAGCCTGTAATATGAGCAAGAAAGCTGACGACTATAGAAACACAGGAACTGTGATTTTGTTATGCTGTGCACTATCAAATCAGGTATGAATCCACCACTGGGACCCTTAGAAACATCATCAATAAGCAGAAGTAAAGGAGCAGGTCATGTCAGGTTCAGCTCTGGCAAAATCCTGGTCATAAATTTGCACAGGCACTCCTCCACCTTGGTGATTCCTCCCTCGGTTTCAGTCTGGAGGGCAAGGAATTATTTTGGTTTTGCCAGTAGCACACATGTACATGCATAAGAGCATGAGGCTTTGTGCTCAGCCTAGGGGCTGGTGAGTTTTTACCCGGACGTGTTACAGCTGCTGCACTTGCAGACATTGATCTGTGTGTACAGGCTGTACCCCTCACTTTGGACCAAACTACACTTTCACACAACATAACAGGCATAGGCCTCTCTTCTCTTCAACTTCTCTTCTACTGGACTGCAAATGTGCTTGTTAGGACACAAAAGCATCAGCAGGACTAGAATGTGGATCTGTAGGGGCTAGGGAATGGCCTGGGTCAGGTCTAATCTCAGGCATGGCTGGGAAGGGTAGTCTGCAGACAGCATGTGGCTCTGAGCAGCCTCTGGCAAAGAGGCACGGAGGTATCTTCCAGCACCGAAATCAAAGGACAGCTCTTGCATCAGTGGAGATTATGGGATTTAAGTTAACAAGGATATGAGGTTTGTTAAACCTTCTAACAAGTCAGACTGAAGAAGGGCTAATCTAGTGGGGAAAATTATTCTTTTCTGACCTGGCTGTTTCCTGAACTTTTTCTAACCTCTATCTATATTGAGGCCTTTGCAATAATGAATGAGCCCTTTAGAAGATGCTGGGGGCAATTTGCCTTTCTCTTGGCTGCCACCTTTGGACTAGCGGTAAGAATGGGTGCGAGGGTTGCGTGATGCCTTCGCAGACAACAGTCCCGAGGGTGCTGTTCAGCCGTGCTTATCTCTGCCCCATCTGGCCCCGAATCCCCACCTGTGCATACATCCACTCAGCTCCTCGGGGAATCTGATAACCTCGAGGGAGATGTTCCCATTCATGTACGTGTGTGACTAATCTCATGGAAACGCTGGCTCCTGTTTAGTAACAGGATTTCACCCTTTCCCACTGATCCACCGCGCAGCCCGGGCTGCGAGCGCAGCCAGCTCAATCTCTCACAGGCACGGACGGCAAGAGAGGGGAAGCTGTACCGGGACCGCGCAGCACCCGCACACACGAAGAGGAGGCTGCGCCGAGCCAGGGGGAAGGTGGGCACCCCTCTAGTGGTGGCGGTCGGGGTCAGAGCCGGGGCCGGGCACATATTTGAGTGCCGCCCGTGTCGCACGCCTCCGAGGGGACACGCTGCTCATGGGGAGCCGCGCCGCCCATCCATGCGCTCGGCAAGCCGGCGCCCCGCCCCGTGGCTGCTGCGTTGGAGGCGCTCAGCACTCGGCTGGCCGGCGCTGGCGCGGATCCCTTGTCTCCCTGTCCAAGATGGCGGACGCGGGCGGCGGCGCGGCGGGAATCGGTGGGGCCAAGTGAGGCGGCCGCGGCGCGTCCCCACCCCGCGGCCGCGGCTCGACGCCGGCGGGCCTTGTCGCCACTGGGCGGCCCGTCAGTCGGGGCACGCCCGGGCCTGTTGCAGGGGCGGAGCCACGGTCTGGCGTGAGGCTGGAGCCCGCTCGGGTGAGGGGACACGCGAGCGGGAGCGAGGCGGACAAGCCCACTTTGAACGGAGGCGGCGGCGGGGCACGGGCTCTGGGAGGTTTCGGGGCGCATGCGCAGGACAGGCCGGTCGCCGGTCCGTGCCCACGGAGGGGTCCGTGCTGGGGTTCGCGCCTTTAACTGCCCGCGGAATTCTCGGTGGTCCCGTCTGTCCTCACGGCCCCGGCTGGAAGCGCTGGCGTGACATGGGGTGAAGTAGCCCTCTCCGCGGCCTGTAGGCAGCGGGACCGAGGGGCCGGGGCTCCGTGCGGAGCCCTGGGGCTGCAGAGTAGCAAGGCTGGGCCTTGAAACCCGCAGGTTTGTGCGCTAAGGAACGGGAGACGCGAAGGGAGAACTTCCCCACTGTGCCTGTGCCATCGCTGTGAAACCCGGGAATTTGAAGCAGGGGAACCTAACTGAGGTTTACAAGATGAGAGTAGTTAAGGGTATATTTTGTATTTGCCGGATTAGAGGTCTGGGCTGTGAGCGCCTTTGGGCGGAATCTACCAACCTTTATATCTGCCAAGTAGATAAGATCTAAAGAGACTAAAAGGTATGCATGTAGGTACAAAGAAATCTTAGGCTCTCCAAGTCATCCATTCATGAATGACTGTCTTCAGCTTTGTTGTTCTGAGCAGTATCTGGATTAGGCCCTTACAGTCTTGAGCAAAATACTCTGGTGCTGGTGTCTTCCCGCTGAAGTCTGTATGACAAACAGCACAAAATGTTGGCAACGTGTGGTTTAAGATCATGAGCCCACAAGTAGCAAGATGCTCTTATTTATTGCCAAGTGCAGTGCTCTCTGCATGTACATATGCAGTGCTCTTGTGTGTAGGTAGAATCCTTGTGTTTGCTACCAGCAATATATAAAGGTCAGAACACTCACTCAACATTCTGCAGTGGGTGTTTTCCCAAAACCTGAAGAAATAACTTGTATTCCTATTAATTTAAACAGAAGCACCTCCACAAACCTAATTTAGTTGTGACTTTGTTGTATCAGTTAAAAACCACTATAGGATGAATAAATTGTACATTGTCAGCATTAGCCAGTTGTTTATAAAATCAATTTTTGTGGGGAATGTACAAGCACAAGTTCCCTGCTCCCAAAGTATTGCCATGTAGCTTCGTTGTGGTGAGATTACCATGATGGCTGGGATGAGCAGACTGCATGGTCTTTGTGGCTGGGTGTTTATACTTGTGCATGTGCAGACAAACTCACAAGGCAGCTGGGAGCGATTGGATTAATCCCACAGGAGCAGAACTTCTCTTGCTGAGCTGGTCACTGGCTGAGGGAACCTGAGTGGGGCTGTTACGTAGCGCTCTGTCCTGCTCTATGCCCCCAGCTGGCTTGGTTAGAGGAGGCCTGAAACCTGGGGGCAGAGGTTGAGTTGCTGCAGTCCTAGCTAAAAGGAATGCACTCCTCCATCCCCTCTCCCAAGCTTGCATTCAGAATGGCTGCAGTGATAGCATTGGGAAACACATCAGAAGGATACACATCTCTAATACAAAAAAAAGATGTGGTCCTCTAGTAAAAAAAAAATTATTATTTTGTAATTTACTTCTTTCTGCCTGGTCCCTTCTTTTCCTTCACTTCATCTGAGATTCAAGGGTTTGAAATCTCTTTAAATATCCCACTCTTTGCTACAGTGGCTTCTGACAAAAAATGGCTTTGACACAGTTTGGGTGCAGTTTTGTGTGTAATGAAAATTAAACTCAGTTTTCTTCTTACCATCTTTTTATTTTTGTAAATAAATTAGTTCAGTGATTCAGAAATTTTATAAGAAAGAAATGGTATTTTCTGTCTTTAAAATACTACAACATCCATTTTGATTAAAAAACCCAGATCTGCCAAGCCTGAAGAGTGACAACTCATTTTCTTTCCCACTGTCTTCCAAAGAATTATTTGCTTGAGAGAATGTTTCCCCATTTATATTTTGGTTCTTCTTTATGGGAAGGTTATTTTAATTCTGTTTCTCAGACCTTTTTCTATAGATGGGAACGGGGGAAGGAGCCCAGACGTGGCAACTCGTTCACAGGCTCCTGCAGGACCACCATGGCTTATGATGGCGCCAAGAAGAAAGAAGGTATGATTGCTTCATAATCTCAGAGGGATTTGCCAAAAAGAAAAAATAAAAGTAAATTTTTTAAAAGGGTGCCCTTTGCAGCCTTTGCCAAGCCATGCAGTCAGAGTGAGAAAGAAGTTAGGGTGATATGGAGCCCTTAAATTTAACCTGGCCAAGTTACTAGAGGATGCCAAGCCCTTGACTTCCAGGTGTAAAATACTGGGATTAGAATTTGAGAGAAACCGGTGGCATTTCCTAATGCAGACACCCTGACTGGGAGCTCTGCCACTGCAGCCTTTCTTCTCCCTGCCAAGACAATGGGACAGGGGATGATACATTTAGTCATGGTAATACTTCTAGGTCCACTTAGCTTTAGGAAGGAACGCACAGGCATTAGAGATTAAATCTGGAATGACTGTGTTAGAGCACTGAGCCACATCCCTCCTGTCAGACAGTACAGACTGTTTGTTACCTTTCAGGCCTCTGTGCTTGTTGGGTTTTGTGCATTACTCTGTGCTGATGTCCTCTGTTAGCTTATTTTATTAGTGGTCCACTTCTCTGTCATTCTTTAATGTGGTATTTAATTTCTTCTTTTTTTCCCATTTCACATAAACCACAGAGTTCCTAGAGAGTCACCAAAGTGTTGATGACGGGCTGGCACCTGGCAGGATACAGCGAGAGAAAAAGCGCTCATACAAGGATCTTCTGCAAGAGGAAAATGAGATAGCAACTCAGGTAGAAACCCCCAGAGAAAAGGTTCTAGGTGTAAGGATGTGCATAACGTAGTGATGGAATGGAATGAGATGGAATGGGTTTATTGTCTTCCCTGTCCTTTTCTTGATTTTCTTTTTTTATTTAGAAGTGCATGTAGAAGACAGCAAGAGCAGCTTACCATGTCCTGTGTTGTTTGGTAACTTTCCTGGGGAAAAGGAGGGGATCAGCCCCTGATTCCAGTTTTTCTGGCCTCTGAAAATGAGATAGTAGGAGTGTTGTCCTAGTGCTGATGTCAGAAAATTCTGTAAATAACTTCTTGCACACATTTTTTAAAAATAGCATTTTCAGTTGCATAAATAGCCAGCAAAAGGTATGGATAGAATATTAATTGATGCATTGTTTTCTTCCTAATTCTGCAGACCTGAAACCATAGCTCTTTAAGAGAAGAGTGAACTTTGCCCTATTTACCTCTCTGGGGGCTTAGCACTTGAAATCACATAGTTGCAACTTAAGTTTCTTCAAAGCTTTCCTCTTTGAGTTACAATTTCTGCTGTTAGCTCAGAGGTGGCTATCTAGTGTTTCAGGGGTCTTTTTCATCCCGAAGCAAGTTCTTGTTTAGAATTAAAATCATTTACCATACAGCTGGAATTTTTTGAGGAGCTTCAGTTTCAGATTCATAAATTGATCAAGACACAGGTAATAATTAGGTGACATGGCATATCAAGGACATATTTTGTCCCATCATTCTAGTTGTCACCTCTTTGTACCTCCTGTTACTTAATTTTCAGCATAGTAAGCATGAAAAGACTGTTTATGCCACAAGTAGACACATGAACTGCTCTCCTTTGTTTTCAAGGCTTGACAGTCTATGCATCTGAAGTTATTTCTTAGGTTTATTAAAGGATAGATGTCTCTTTCATCAGCTTATCAGCACATCTCCAAGTGATGGCTTTCATTGTCCATATCTCAACACTTAGCAAATGTGCTTTATCTTTTATGTTGCTCCTCTCACTTGAGGGTCTCCCTACAGAGATCTTTCCGTTTCCTTGGAGCCCTGTTGTGCTGCCATGCATGCCTACAGAAAGCTCAGTGTCAGTTAGGTGACCATTGTGCTGAAACCAATCCTGACTAATGGTATTTTTTGTATTCTCCCACCTATTTGTAACATGTGTTTTGTCTTACTTTTAATCTACGCTCTGTGTGTGCTCTTGGTGACTGAGTAGCACCTAGAACGATGATCCTGGTTCATACCAGCAGTTCCTTGATGTTACAGTGGTGGACATAACTTTTGATACCTCCTACAAATTTTTATTTATGTTAATCATCCATGTGACTCTCATCTCCGTCCTTTTTGTCAGCAACGTTTTTCTTCTTATTCCAGGACAGTGAGTTTTTTCCAGGGACAGAAGCTCACAAAAAGAAGAGAAAGCACTCCTCCGATGAATTCTGCTACAGAGGTAAGGTAGTAATCGAGCAAGGGAAGGGCTAACAGATCATAACTTTAAGGAAAGGATGCTCTTAAACCAGTGTCATCAAGCTTTATGGTTAACATTTTATAGGAGAGTACATCAACCTGCCTTAGAACAAGTAATCAGAAACCTGACACTGATCAGCACCAGAGAGCAGAAAGTTAGGGAATTATATTTTCAGTGTCTATCTTAACAAATTGCCATTGTAAGGGGTAGAGATCTTCCATCCCCTTTTCATTTACATGTTGTAGTTTTCTAACTCATGCCTTCACATTTGACATTTGCTTTTCTTGTTTTCCTATTGCATTACAAATTAATTACACTTATAGGTACTATAGCTTTCTCTGAATTTGTAAAAGTAGAATGAGGTTGAAAAAGAAATGTTTTTCTGTTCAGTTATTCTCACAATTAATAAGTTGGCCAGAAAAATGACAGTTCAGCTCATAGAAACTTAACACATTTAGGATTTATTGTTGGCCCAATAGAAGGACAAAGCCAAGCTGAAATTTCATCTTTCATCAAAATCCGTCTACAGAATGAAAAAGCTCATATTTTCAACCCATTGGTCTCACCTTGGCTAAAAATGTCACAAAAACCTCATACTTGAGATGCAGTTTCAGTTAGATGTATTTTCATCAAAACATTTTATTTCACAGCTCAGAAATGGAATTTCACAAAACTTCAAGAACTTTCCTGCTTTCTCCCTTCCTTAAATTACTTGATCAGCTCAGGTGTCAGAGCCTTTGAATTGTATCAGTAGGGCTGTGCTGAGCTGGCTGTGGTTTTGTTTAAGTCAGGATGTAAATCTGTCTACCTGTAATTGTAAGGCTCACAGGATTCTCACTAACTTCCTTTGCCATCTTTAAGGGAATTATCTCAATATACATTTCTCTTTATCTTTGTAAGGTGTCTCACCTTTGGATCTACCATTAAAGAAGAAGAAAAAAGCAGTTTCTAGCCCATCCTCAGCTGATACAACCATGGATTTACTCAAGGCTATTAACTCACCTTTGGCCACAAGCTCAAAGTCTTCAAAGAGGACCTCTGAAAAATCATCTCATTCTTTCTCTGGCCATTCTGAAAGCAGAAAGGAGCATCCCAAGAAGAAGCTGAGTGGGAGCAGTGGAGAGCATTCAGTAGATGAAAGCAGCTCCCACAAATCTAAAAAAATGAAACCTCTTTATGTGAACACAGAGACACTTACTCTTCGTGAACCTGATGGCTTGAAGATGAAGCTCATCCTTTCACCAAAAGAAAAAAGTAGTGCAGCAGATGATGATTCTTTAGCCTACTCTTCAGCACCAGCAGCTGCAAAGAAGTCTTCAAAGAAATCAGCTCGAGATGAGCAAGGCTCATTCCTGCTGGGGCATGATCTGCAGAACTTCCTGAAGTCATCCCGGAAAAAGCACAAACCTCCTCCGGACTCACATCCACCTTCTGAGAGTTTTGACGCTGACACCTCCCTTCATTCAGAGGGCCACGGGAGTGAGTACGAGGTTTCAGGTATGGAGGCACCACCAGAATCTGGTTCTTCTTCTGGTGGAGAGTTGGAGGCTGGAGAGCTGGTGATAGATGACTCCTACCGGGAAATCAAGAAGAAGAAGAAGTCCAAAAAAAGTAAGAAAAAAAAGGACAAGGAAAAACACAGGGAGAAGAAGCACTCCAAGTCTAAAAAGAGTTCTGGGCATTCTCCTGTGGCAGTAGCAGAAGTAAGAGTGTCACCACCACCTCCCAGTACTCCCTATGTTGTCCCTCCACCTCCTCCTGCTGTTTTTCACTCAGATGGTCAAGGTGAGAAGAGGAGGAAAAAGGAAGACAAGGAAAAGGACAAAGCTGAGAAATGGGAAAAGGAAAAGGAAAGAGAAAAGGAAAAGGAAAGAGAAAAAGAAAAGGAAAGAGAGAAAGAGAAGGAAAGAGAGAAAGAGAAGGAAAGAGAAAAAGAAAGAGAGAAGGAAAAGGAAAGGGAAAGAGAAAAGGAAAGAGAAAGAGACAAAGTAAGGAAAAATTGGAGGGAAAATAGAAATCGGGTGGTGGGTAATGGTGAATTAGGTACTCCATTACAAAGTCATGTTAAATTGAAACAAAGGATAACTGATACCAATTATCAGTGGTTTAGCTGAAGCATGTTTGGAAAAATGTGTCAGTCACTGTGATTTCTGTTTGTAGAAAAAGGAATGGATGTTCTTCTGGCCTTGTGGCATAGACCGTCTTTAGCCAATAAAGGTTCTCTGGGGAAGTGTTACTTAATTTTGCTTGGTACCAGTCATGTACCAAGCACATCTGCATCTTTTTCTAATGTGACTGGTTCTAGCTGTTCCCAGGCAGACTTTTGGACTAGTGATCAAAGTTCGTGTAGAAAGGAATCAAGCTGTTACCTGAAAATTGAAGATGCTTACCCATTTACTCCTGTATTCAAATGGAATTCTAATTCTAATAGACTACTATGTTCCCAGTTTTGTCCTGCACTTACATAATCAGTTTTCTATCTTTACTGCATAAAGATACAAGTAGCAGAAATGGTAGCTAACATATGAACAAGTTCACAAATGAGGCAACTGTAGCTGTGTAAGTAAATGGGGGAAAGCAGCTAGTGCATGTTCAGATAGAGAAATAATGCTTTGTATGAGGAAGTGGACAGACAGAGCCCAAATCTGTTCAGACATTATCCTATTCTGTTTGGGAATTTTTCCCTGATCATAGCTCAGCAATTGCAATGCCTTTACTGTCAATGTACTACACAGTCTCTTTTCCTGTCAAATGGAAGTACTTTGTAAGGATGCAAGGAATGGAACAAAACATTATCATGAGGACTAAATTGTTTTGACAGATCTATAATAGGTACTGTGAACAGTATAACAGATACTGGGTTTTATTACAGGTTTTGAAACTGAGATATATTAACAAAGTTATATGTTGATCCTGAATTTAGAATGGCATGCTTGTTGAGTTTTGCAAGATAAGCCTTGTACTATGACTGGTTCTGGCTTATTTCTATGCTTTCATAAACACTAAATTCAGCCAGAAGATATAAAGTACTGCTTTTTAAGGTTCCTGATATAAGTACCATATTTTTCTTTACGTCTTTAATAAATGCCAAATTCTTATTAAATTGGAGAAGATCTCATCATAATTTAAAATCTTTTATTTCCTTGCTTCTGCCTAGCCAAAGAAGAAAAACATGTCTGCTTATCAAGTGTTCTGTAAGGAATATCGTACAACTATTGTGTCTGAGCACCCTGGAATAGGTAAGGGAATAATCCAGCCTTCTCTTCTCTTGATTTTACACCAGTCAGATCAACTAGCAGAACATACTGCTTCCGTTTCAGACCAGCTGCTTAATTTTGACATAATGCAAAGAATCTGCCAATGTTATTTAGAATAAGAGATGGCAAAGGGGACAGGAGTGGATTTCATGATTGTATTATAATTTTATTTTAACCAAGCTGTGAAGCTAGATAAAGAACTTTTTAGCTCTTTCTTTACTTAAAGAGTTACCTTCATTGTATCCCTTTCCTGTAAATACACTGTGACTTCATCTTCTTGCTATCAGCTTTTTTTTTGTTGTTGTTTTTTCATTTTAAAGAGTAATAGGAATGCGCATTTTCAGGACATTGTGGAGTTCCAGTTGTAGAATGGCTTGCTCCCTAAATGTGTATGGATGGGCTGGTAAATTTCCATTGTTTTCTCCAGGATTTTATCATCAAATTTGATTTAAACATTTTTTCTTTCTTTCTTCCTGCCAGATTTTGGAGAGCTAAGTAAAAAACTGGCAGAAGTGTGGAAGCAGCTACCTGAGAAGGATAAACTGGTGAGTGTTTGTGCAAGATGTTTTTGTAAAATGATTTCTGTGAACTAGGTGCCTAGATCAGAATGTGCTGGCAGCATTGCCACAACACCTTGAAATATGTTACCTATATCCCTAAAGCATGTAAAGGTGGAAAATATGGAAATCTTGCCCTTGCAAACATGGAAGCATTCATTTTCTTCTCTTGGGATTGCTTCACCTCCTAGCTACATCATTCTGCCTCCAGGTCCTGGCATCAGGTAACAGAATTACCTAATGTTATGAATTTCTTTTCTTACCATGGTAACTACAGATCTGGAAACAGAAAGCTCAGTATCTCCAACACAAGCAGAATAAAGCAGAGGCCACCACTGTGAAGAGAAAAGCATCATCTTCAGATGGTGCACCAAAAATGAAAGGTGATTGTTGCATTTTATTTGTCTCATCTCTTTTCTTGGACAGGGAAGGTAATGTTGCCTGTGGAATGGAAAACAAAGGTCCTTACCTGCTTCATCTCCCTACCTGCTTTCTCACAAAGCATGACATTTAAATCACTAGTCAAATCAACTTTTCTGTGAGAGCGAGAATGCTGTCAGCATTTTTCATAAAGATTCCTTATCTGATTCATAGAATGGTATTGGTTTTGGCAGTTCAGGGATTAAAGTGTAAAATAAGAAGAGGCAGAAAGGAGGTTCTAGTGGGATTAGTTTGCTGCAACAGGCAAGATGGGTTGTTCTTGGTTTAGCATCTCTGATACCAAATCTCCCCAGTTGCATTCAACTGAGGTGGATGTTCTAGCATTTAAAGAAAAGTCTCAACTCCAAAGACTACGGGACTGGGGAAACAGAACTATTTAAGCATCTCATGCTTATGAGATTTGAACTTTAATAAGTAAATAGGCTTGTGAGTAAAAGAGTGAAAGTAAGGAATATGGAATTTTAATTTGTGTGTTTTCCAGCTTCTCCAACAGGAGTTGTTTCTCCTCACAAAAAGTCCCCCACCAGCACTGTGGTGGTGCCTTCCTCACCAGCCAAAGTCCCTGAGACGGATCCCATTGATGTAGCTGCACATTTACAGTTGCTGGGTGAATCTCTGAGCCTCATTGGACACAGACTGCAGGAAACAGAGGTGAGCTTATAACCAGCAATGTCACAGTGATATCCTGTAATCTACACAACGAATCCAGGGGATGATTATTTTATTTTCTTAGAAGTTTAACCAGTGGTTTTCTGTTAGGAAGACAAACTGGAAGTGGCATGCTCTGTTTCTTTGATGCATTGCTCTTTATTTTCAGTGAAATAAAAGGCCTCAGTAAATAGTAGGCATCAAAGAAAGACAGGCGCTTTGCAGCTCTAGGTCCTTGAAAGCAATTTGTAGTTCAGCAAACTCTTCAGTCTTTTCTTACTGTATGTTCACCTTGGATTTCTTGGTACTTCCTTGCTATTTTGTCAGTTTGTGCTACTATCAGCCTTTCCCAATAAGTTTTTTGCATGTCCTAGTTTTTTGGCAGTATCATATTGCCAGTGCTTTGGTAGGGGCTGTAATTGTTTCAGTTTACCTGATTACATAATGTCACATTTTAATGTTTTCCTACTGTTAAATGACAGTAACTCTGTGAATGCACATTCACATGTGTACACTCTGAGAACTCAGCCCAGCCTCTAAGGAGAAAACATATTTGTCTCAAATAATAGTACTGAGTTTTATGAGTAGCATGATAATCTCATCCCACTACGCTTGCTTATTCTAACAGTGAAATAAATGTTCTTGCATTTTGGTTTTGGAATGACTGATTGAGACCATGAGAGGAACAACCAGAGCCCAGAAAAGCACACAGACCAATTCCCTTTCCTGAAAGTATATGAATGACTAAAGCATTTGTTGCAGGCTTAGCATTCCTTTAGCTTCAAAAATAAAACACCTATTGTTGTTAGGACTCATGTAGTTAACAACATAGATGGTACAAAATGGCAGAAAAAATATATTACAGAAATTGTGCAATCAGTTTTTTTATGCAACTGACAACTTGCTGATGTTTTCTGCTGATTCCTACCTTTATCTTGCACCATTTCATTGCCTAATGAATTCTTAAATTTTTTGAGCCAACAGTCTCTCTGTGAAGCACAAGGCACAGTTTTGTTACTGTGTAAATAGTGGAAGTGGACCTGGAGGAGCTGAAGATACAGTATCTGCATGAAAACAGAAACAGTTGCTCATCGGTTTCCAATTTTTTTCTTTCCTCACTACCAGGGAATGGTGGCTGTTTCTGGAAGTTTGTCAGTACTTTTAGATTCAATTATCTGTGCTTTGGGCCCGTTGGCATGTCTGACCACACAACTGCCTGAGTTGAATGGCTGCCCAAAGCATGTTTTGGTGAGTTCTTTGTGGTTTTTTTTCTTTCTAGCACTGTTATTTCAGTAGAGTCCAAATTGAGCTTTTTTGATTAATCAGTGTAATGTAATTATAATTCCAATGCAATAAGAAAATTTGTCTTGGTCATGGGCTTTTACAGAGGAATATTTATTGAAAATCTTACCGATATTACTGTTGTACAACACTGTGCAACCTTTTTTTCCTCCCACTGGCAACTGACCTAGTATTTGTAGCATTGATTGCAGTGTGGGTAGGTCCTGTTTATCATTATGGAGTCAATCAATCTCAATCAAATAAAAGTATACCAGTGTTTTTGAAAGTTCTAATTTTCCATAAAAAAGAAAACCCACCTCCTAACTGGTCTGTATCATACAAGCTGTTTTTCCCTCAGTAGCATAAAAAACAATTTGTGATCTCAGGATTCTTAATGTGATGGTATAGGACCTTTTGCAAGTGGCTAAAACCTCTGAGGAAAGAAAAATAGTCTCTGTCTTAAGGAGCTGCATGAATACAGTTTATTTTCCACTTAAAGCTACTCTTAATATTGAGCCTTGATTTAGCAACAGCTTGTGGCATCTATGTAGCCTGATGTGGACATAGATTAAGATGGCAGCAGCCATCAGCAGTCGTACTTTCTACAGGAGATGTGAATAAAGCAACAAAGGAGAGGAACAAAAATTTAAAAATACAGTCTGCAAAAGTTCAGAGACTAAAAACAAATCAGGCAAATGGGTCAAATGGGATATGAATTGACATGTCACAATAGGGCAGCCCAAAAGTTTATTCATTAAGACAATGGACTGTCAGCAGCAGGAACAGAGCTGACAATAGTCTGTAAACACCCACAAACTGGCTCTGTGCACAAAATCTGAGTCAGTGGGGTGTTCCCATCTTAAGCCATGGAAAAACTCCGATGCTTTTTTTCCTTCCTGCTTGCCAAGCTTATTCGGAGCAGTGACGCACATGACCAGCAGTGCATTTATTAGAGACTCGATCGACTTACTGTTATGAGGAGCAATAGAGCTTTAGGTGAATTATGGCAGCTACCGGTGTTCAGGAGCTGATAATAAATCTGATTTTCACAGTCAGATACAACAGTGGTGTTCTAAGACACAGATAAACCCCAGCAATTGTGTTGCAATTTATATTTGAGACAGTAGGTGGCATTGCTAAGTTCTAGAATCACAACTGATGTAGATCCAGCTCCTCCGTCTCTCAGTTAAAGGTGCTGTTCCTTAGACCTCCTTCAGCTGTCCAGCTTTGGGCTTGAGCTTACTGAAATACTGCATCTGAAAAATATACAGCTGGGTCTTTTTATCTGATGTGCATGAGAAGGATTCCTACTCTCAGAATTCTGTTACATTTTCCAAGAAAAACTGAAGGGCACTTCTTTTTGCCATCTGACACCCTGCTAGGGGTGATCAATAGGCAGATTTGGTTGTCTCATCCTATGATAACTTGTAACACAAGTGACTGTGCTTATTACTCTCACCTGTTCCATTTTTTAAGGATTTTGAGTTATTATTTGACACTAAGAAACATCGAATTTCTTTTCCCAGTCAAACACACTAGACAACATTGCCTACATCATGCCTGGACTTTGATGGAAAAGGATCCTGGGATGTACTCAACCTCTGTGTAACTAACTTGTGTACATGCACTACACCGGCGCTCCCAAAGGGCTCCATGTGGAGGCTTTTAAAGTTTTATAATGTATAGTATATACATAGGATTGTAACTATTTGACTTCTGTTTTATGACAAGTTGTGAAATTAAGCTGAGAAAACCCTTTTGTGTTGGTGGATGAAATGTCCTCCAATCTGAAAGCCTTTTGTATGAACTCAGAAAGCTTTTGAGATACTCGCCTTAAATTCAGATTTAGTGGGGGAAGCAGAGAATGGAGTTCTTGATATAAAGAAGAAAGCTGTCACCATGAGAGGGGTCATTGGAACAGGTGGCCCAGAGAGGTTCTTGACTCTCCTTCCTTGATGATATTCAAAAACGGAATGAGCAGCCTGCTCTAGTTGGACTTGCTTTAAGCAGGGAGATGGACCAGATGGTCTCCTGATAACCCTGCCTAAACTAAAGCAATCTGATAATCTGTGGGCAGGTAGAGATGATAATATATTTTGGACCAAGGAATAGAACTGAATTCTTCACCAGCCCTATTTGTAACTATTTTTCTGTTTAAAACCCACTTCTTTGAGGGGAAAGCTGGATAGCTTTTTGCCTCTTGGTCACTTTCTCCAGCCCCTGCTCCTCAGTCAGTAGTAATCGAAAGTTGTCAGTGTTGGCCGGCTGGGCTGGTAGCTGGCATTTGAAGTGAAGATGACAAGTTTAATTTTTCCTTATGGATTCGTACTCAAATCATCATTAGCACAATGTATCAACTCATTGCATTGGCTTGAGAGAATGAACCTCCTGCTGATTTTTCCACAGCATGGTCAGTCTGTTTTGATGGAAAGTAGAGAAACAGATGGGACAAACTTGGATTACTTCTTCCTGTCTTGTACCTGTTTTGTGAAATGGCTCATTCCCCCATCCCTCTCACCAGCACTATTGCAGGAGCTGTGGTGCTGCTGCAAGGCAGTGACCAGTGGCCAGTTTGAAGCAGTTAGGGCCACATAAGGCACATGTGGGTTGATTGGACTGGTTTCCCTTCCTTCCAGCCACATACTTGGAGTTTGGTTTTCTGCTCCTCTGGAAGAGGAGCCACAGTAGAACACTTGATTCCTGTTTAGGCTTTTGTCTGTGTGTATGTATGTGGTGTTCATATCACATGTATTTAACTTTTACCAGTATCTGTAACAGATTTTAATTTATCTTGTATATTTCTCTGTGTGTGTGTGTGTGTATACTTATATATATATACATAATTTAAAAGCAAAAACTCCTCCCTCAGCCAACACTGTGTGAAAAATGTGAATGAAGTCTGCCTCACCTCACTTCCTGCAGAAATCAACGCTGTGTATAATAGTAAGGATGGGCATTGTGTAAGGAAACACCAGGAAAATTCTAAGTGTTTGTAGAAACAGGCTATCTTGTGAAGGTAGGCAGAACAACTGAAATACCATTTGACTCAGGCCTTATCAGCTCTGTAACAGGAAAGTTTTAAAATTGCAGAAGAGGCATTTTTTACTTTCAAGTAAGCTTTTGTTTTATAGGACACTTGAAAGTAACCTGTCCCTCATTGTGGCTGAGCCCCAAATCAGAAGTAAATTAAATCTTGGGGTATGGAGGAGGGTTTTTCTCCCCATGCCTCTTTGCCACATACTCCCCAGATGTGCCTGAACAAGGTAGTCTGTCTCCTACGGATCTTTTCTCAGTGCAGCACGGGGTTTTCTCAGCAGAGGTGTAGAAGGTTCTCAGACCACCAGGCCAGAACATGTTTTAACAGTTTAGGATAAATCCCAATGAGCCTGGAAATAGGAAGTGCCCAGGAGGGAGGCAGTCCAATCCTGCTTCATATCCTGGCCCATATTAAAGCATCTGCTGTTGTGAGCAGCACAAAACAACCGGCTCTTTACAGTCCTTCACAGTTGAGAGCTTTGTGGTGAAGGGGTAGATCTGCTTTTGAAGAAACAGAAGGGTTTTAGCTTTGTCCTCTGTACAACAGAAAACTCTTGAAGAGTAAAAAACACATATGACCCCGGTGTATTGTATTTTTTTTTAAATTTGTACACTTTGTATGAATCTGTATCTTGTGGTATTTGGTACTATAGGGAAACTTTGTCAAGACTTAGCAGTTTTTATATTTTTGTTATTTCTTTGCTGTTTGGTCCAGATTACATTGCAATTCTACAGAGTTTTTTGTACTGTACTTACAATATAATTTTTTTTTAAACTTCTGGAGTATTGTCATTTATTTCTGGCATGTGCAGTTTCTGCAGCTGTTTTTACTACTTCTACTTAGTGTTTCTCAGCAAAACATATCCAACCCTACCCCTGCTAAACTCACTCACTTGGCAGGCAAGCTGTACTGTATCCAGAAGCACTGGTCACCCAAATTATCGCTTAAGTTTCTGACTGCTTGGGACTCCCCAGAAGGGAGATGCATGGAGCACTGCAGGTAACACCAGGGCATTCCCAGCTGCCTCACCTCAGTTGAGGTTCGTGGCGTTCAGATGACACCAATATATGGGACTCGAATGTGTTATGCAGGATGTCAGGCGTGGCAGCGCTAGAGTAGGATTTGTGCTGGCTATTAACACGTCCCCATTTACCAGGTATGAGTGTTGGTTGATTGCAGCCTCAGCTTGGGCAGGGCAGTTGCTTAGGCCAGGAACAGGTCCCAAAACGTGCCAACCACCCTGTGTAAAGCCATAGGATGATCTGGGTTGGAAGGCACCTTAAAGATCATTTCCAACACCCCCTGCCACAGACAGGGACACCTTCCACAAAAAATTTGCTCAAAGCCCCATCCAACCAGGCCTGGAACACTTCCCACGGATGAGGCATCCACAACTCCCTGTCCCAGTGCCTCACCGTAAAGAATTTATTCCGAATTCCTACGAGTACGCTCCCCCACCGGGCTGTGGAAAACTAAAAGCCCATCGCCACAGGCTTTACAGGGTTTGGGCACCGCTCAGGTTCACGGGTGTACTGCAAGAGCTCGGCATGGTTGCAGAAAGCGGCGGAGGCTCTCGGCGGCGGGATCCCCATGGTTCCTGCGGCGTGGGGGCTAAGGGCCAGCAGGACCAGGGACTCGTCGGCTTGCACACCGCCCTACCTCGGCAGCCGCCGCCCCTCCGCGGCCGCTCCGCGTCTCACTCAGCCCGTGGCACGGCGGGGCCGGTCCGGGCAGCGAACGGTGGCGTNGGCGGTGGCGGCGTCAGCTGATCGCGGCGCGGCGACGGCGGCGATGGACTTTCTGCTGGGGAACCCCTTCAGCTCCCCCGTGGGGCAGCGCATCGGTGAGAGCCGCACCCATGCCCCCCGAACCTACCCACGCCCCCGCTCGCCCGTCCGACACCGCGCCCCTGGGGGCGTCCGCCAGACCCTTCCTCGGGGAAACACCGGTCCCCGCCTCCGCGGCGGGACCAGCAGCGCGTTGGCCAATCAGAGGAGAGTTTAGTTCTGACTGACGGGCACTGTCGGCCAATAGCGGACGAGCAGCTCGAGGCGGCTCCGCCGGGGGCTCCGCCAGCCAATCCGGCCGCGAGGGGGTCTCGGGGTGACGAGGTGAAGTTTGCTCACTTAAAGGGGCCGCGGGCCGGTGGTCCGCGCCACGCCCCCGGAACCTCCGAGCCCCGTGATTGGCTTGGGCCCATTCTCGCCCGCGCCTCTTCGGGGGCACCAGGGAGCTGCTGATTGGCTGGGCTCCAGCCAGGGCAGCCTATCGCGTCCGGGCGGGAACGAGGTGCGTGACCCGCGGTGGCACGAGGGGCGGCCGCGAGACAGCGGCGCTGTGAGCTGGGGTCAGCGAGGGCTGTGGGACAGCGGGGCTGTGGAACAGCGAGGGCTGTTGGACAGCAGGGCTGTGGGACGGGGTGAGCAAGGGCTGCAGGGACAGCAGGGCTGTGGGACAGGGTCAGCGAAGGCTGTGGGACAGCAGGGCTGTGGGGACAGCAGCCTTAGGGTGGGCTGGCCCTGGGGCACGCGGCTCACCCATTCGGACCAGTGTCCCCTACAGGAGGGAGTCGGGCGCTGGGCAGCTGAGGGTGTTTGCCCACCCTGAGCCTCCCCCCACTGGGCTGTGGCACAAGCAGTGCTTGGTGGTTCCATACCCTGGCTCCTGCAGCACAAGCTGGCTCACAGCATGGAGCAGCAGCTCCAGCAATGACCACAGCACCTGCCCTGTGACCTGGCAGGCCCACGGGCACTGTGGTGTCCCACAGTCCCTGTGCTCAGGGCAGCTTGGGGAACATGGGAGAAGGATGTGGCCTGAGAAAGTGGAGTGGGGATGCTGCAGTTAGAGGGAAGAGTGTCAACAGCTGCACTGGTCTCAGAAAAGGCATGCAGTTCTTAAAATGCTTAGGGTGAAGACTCTCTGTTCCCATGTTGTGTTGCCTAAGCACCTTGAAGTTGTGCTTGAAGGTTGATGCCCAATTAAGCTCTTCACTTGTAAGTTTATGTACTTGCTCATTCTTGCTGTTCATTGCTTGTCAGACCTTTGCTCTTTGCTGTGAAAACAGCTACACCAGTCCCACATTCAGTCTTTCTGGTGTCCTTGCATGGGTGAATAGGAGGCTGTGCCTGAGGTGGGAAGAGAGCAAGCAGCTGCTTGCTCTAATGTTTTTATTATAATGAGTTTAGAGGCTACCCTAATACTTTATCAAAGCATGTCAGGGGCATTGTGATGTGCCACTCTGGTGCTGGGACAGATAGGCGAGATGTATTACAGCCAGGAGGTGGAAGGATCATGAGGGAAGACTTTATCTTATCAAAATCCTCCAGAGGATCTTCACCATACCCCCAGAAGAACATCACATGTTTCTTCCTGCCCTTTCCTGAATGAATGCTCTTTGTTCCCTCAGTGAGTGTATCAGATATGTCCTCATGTTTGGGTAAAGGCAGTCTGAAATTTGCCTCACAGATCTTTTGGTCAGTTTAGTAACCAGATTGTAAGTGGCTTATACCTCTAGGCTTTGTTTCAATTAAATAAGGGATTCCCAAGCAACAAAGCCACAGCAAAGAAGAGGAAAAAAAAACGTATTTCAAAAGTGTTGTCAGAGAGGAGCTGAGAAGCAGAGGTATGATACTAGGGAGATCTTACTGACTGTGGTTGAATGGGCTTATGGAGTCCAAAGAGATGGAGGAATTACAGCATATGAGAAAGGAACTCTGTGGAGGACTTGAAAGGGCTGGTGATTGAAAATATGAATATTTTCTCCTTTTGAACACTGCCTATCAACATCCTGGGAACATGGATAAATGCTATCTTCCCTGCTTAATTTGGGACGCAAACATGACTTCTCCAAATTCGTTTGGTAGGTCTGTGGCAGCTGCATGTCCGGCCCATGAGCCTCATCACCAAACCTGCACAGTGCTGCTGCCCTGGGCTGTCTGCAGAAAGATAGTGCTGCGTCCTTGTAAATTATTTGGGCAAAGTAATGTATGCTTGATATAGCTTATGAAATCTAAAATAGATTTAGATGAAGGCTAAGGAACAAAAAAAAAATTCCTCTGTGGCACACTGCAGCAGCATTCTCAAATTCCTTCATTAATGTTAATCTAGTAAGACCCATTTATTTTGCTGACTAGGAAAGCAGTGCTCAGATAATCTCAGTGATCTGTGACAGAATGAGTCAGTTGCAGAGGAGTAGGTTTTCTAGTTTCTTACTCAACAGTTCTGAGATTTAGTCACAAAAGTCGCCTCTGTCCTGTTTTTGTACCATGATGTCTCTTCCCAAATAAGAGGAATACAGACTTGCTTGGTTTTTTTTGTATTTGTTTCTGGATTTTTTTAAACACCAGTGGGAAAATTTCCAAAGAGTGATAAAACATCATAGTTCAGATTCCCCTCTCGAAAGGGAAATCCACTATGCCTCCATCTAGGAGCTACAAGAAGCTTTTTTCCATTTTCAAAATGGAAAATCTAATTTCAAGGAGGTGAATTCTCTCTGAGTGAGAGAATAGAGAAGAAACCACCAATGCTCTCTCCTCACCGTGGAAGTCTAAAATAACTAGTAATTATAGCAATACGAAAAGGGACAGAGGCAGGTTATTTCAGTGAGTGGGGCCAGGCAAGGGATAGAAGTAATGGTGTAGCACAGAGATGTCACAGATGTTTTATGGATGGGGATTATTTTAAGCATGAAGACCAGGAAAAGTTGAGACTATAAAGAAGGAGCAAGTAAGAAAGATTCCTGGGTGAAGAAGAGAGGCAGATGCAAAACAATATGCCAGAAAAATCCCAGCCTTTTGGATCCCACCTTGCAGGTGTTCCTGCCCCCCTCTGTGGGGGTCCCTGCACAGTTGCGCTTGTCAAAAAGGCATTGCCTTGTCTTTTGTGCCTGCTCTGTCTGGAGGAAAAGGGGCAAAGGCAGCAGTTGAAGTCGCTTGATCCCTGAGAATTTGAGCTGATTCACAGGAAAGGAGCAGGAGTTCAGAGACACAAATGCCCACACCACTATGTCAGCGCAGTCTGTGTCCATCACCATCCTTGAATTAGGTTTGCAGCCAGATCTCTGGTCTCTCTAGAATGCACGTTGTCCTCTCAGGCTTTGGGTGAAGTATACAGCTGAATGGTGAAGTCCTGACAGAGCCGGTGCTGAAGTTCCCTCAAGGGAAGTAAAAGCATAAGGCTTGTACAGGATGCTGATTTGGGCCTGTGAGTTTGAGAAGGGACATCTTGCATTGCTTTCTGCTGTCTCATGCAATGTCTCATGCAATGAACTGCTGGTGCTGTCAAACTCCTGTTGAAATGGGTGGAGAAGGTGCTTAATGCTTTGCTGAGGAACTCAGAGCCAGCAAGAAGCACTGCAGGGAGCACTGAAGGCTTCACTTGGAGGAGAGGCAAAGGATTTCTGGGCAGCATCTGGCTGGTTATGGGTGCTTCAGGCCTGGAATGGGGAGCAAAGAGGATGGTAGCCTGCACAGTACTTTCTGCCCCTGGCTCCACGCTACTGACTGCAGTGCTGGTGTGCTGCTGGGACAGCTGAGTGGGATCCACAGCCCCACAGTGCACTCTCCCATGCCAGCAGGGCAGACAGTAACCTTAAAAAGAAGCAAAATTGTGAAATGTACTCATAGCACAAAGCAATGTACAGCTCCTTCATGCCAGTTATGCCAAGTTTTCGGAGTTCTTTGTTATCTGCTGGTTCCAAATAACTTTTATCACCTAGCTGCAGTCAGCAGGAGCACATCCAGTGCCATGCAGGAAAAGAGCCGATGCTGTGGTTCAACCTGTACCACAGTCCTGTGTGGTTCTGGGTCAATCTGAGCAATTTGTGAGGTGGTAGACTGGAAACAGACAAACCCCAATGCTGTCACACCCGGGGAGCCAGACTGGCTGCCAGAACAATGTGGCTTTAGAGGGAGCAGCCCCATGAAGGGCCTCCTGTGTATTCAGCAGCCAGTTGGTTCAGGGCTTGGAGGGGGATGGCATTCACAGGCTCACAATAACCTCTGCCAGGGAAATTCTCTGCTGCAGGTCAGCTCAGCTGGTAACACAGAAGTATGTGATGCCTGATGCGTCCCACCAGGCAGAGTGCTGGGCGTGTGGCAGTGCCCTGCCTCTTGTGCTCGCTCTTTTTAGAGACTTGTCGCTGTCCCTAGCCATCCTGGGCTCAGATTTCGTGCGGAGCAGGCAGCTCATGTGCTAATTACAGCTCATGAAATGGGGCCAGCCACCCTGATCCTTCATGTGACTAATTAGACTGTTTCCTTCCCTTCTGCAGGCTTTACAAAAGGGCAAAGTTCAAGATCTTGGAGAAAATTCCATATCTTACTAGGCTTGGACAGTCCCTTACAGCTTGGAAGAGAGCAAGGAGTATTAGAATGGCATTAGCTCCTGCTTTCCCAATGCCAGCTAGGCCAGGCCTTAATTTGTACTGGGTAAATTCAAGCATTTTGTCCTTGGAATTGGCCTCAGGGTCACATTCCTGTTTCATGTATGCTCCAATAGTGCTCTTCCAGCTTTGCATTTTGTGACCCTGTGTTGTGTTTATGGCAGGTTTGCTACTTTCCTGCAGCTCGCCCTGTATGAACTAGGATGACCACTGTATTGTGGGGTAACAGGGGCAGGTAACAGGTGTGTCGCTTCTGTGGAAGCCCACTTTTCCCTAAGTGGCCAGCCAGGTGGAGGAGCACACATGGTTTATTTACATTCCTTTCTAAAAAGCAAACCTGCTGCTCGACCTTGGCAGGATTGGTGCATTTGGAGGGAAAGGGTGGTGGGGAGCAGGTTACAGCATGCCACCTAACATTCTGAAGCAAGGAAAGGGTGTTTGCAGATTCAATTCATATTTGTGTACAGTGAGAAGGAAGGTTGAGGAGATTTGAATAGCAAGGATTGATGGTTAAATGCAGATTTTATTTTGTCCTTTGTTTCTTCAGAGCTTCCAAGCAGGCTTAGCCCTGTTCCTAAGTTGTAGGTTTTTCATTCCATGTGCAGTGAGAAGCATGGGTGTAGACTTCCCTTTCAGCAGAGCAGCCCCTGTGTAGTGGATTTCTGTGATTCATTGCCAGTGGCAGCAAACAGTGCAGGAAAACTTGTGGCTTCTTCAAACCATGATGTGTCATAAGCAGGGGATCCCAGAGGAGAGCACAAGTGACAGGAGCTTTGTGACCACGTGGGCCAAACCCATCAGACTGACCTGAGCTGCAACCTGCCTGCCCACCTGCAAGGCTGGTGTTCTAAGGCAGGAGGAAACCTGGAGCTCTGACACTCTACTGTGTCCTGATCCCAAAGGAGCCCCAATGGATGTTACTCATGTGTTACCACAGTTTCCCCCATTCACTGGTGCATGCCCTGGGCACGCCTATTGCCTGGGGTGTTTTCTCCACCACATCCGTGGTGCAATCCTTCCTCCTGTGCCTCGCTGAGGAAGCTTGGATCTGCCAGAGATCAGGATACCTATGTAAAGTTAGTACTCCAAGTGGCAAAAGCTTACCTGAATCAAGGGGCCTTAATGTTATTCCAGTAATAGCCAGACCTTTAGAAAGGTAGAAGAGCATCAAGAACATTCTGCCACTCTCCTTCCCTGTCTGCCCTCTTCCCATTGTGCTGTGGCCACAATGTCATCAGCATAATCACTGTGTAATCAATGCATTCTGTAGCCAACAGAAAAGGTGGTGGCTGGATTTTGATAAGATGCAGATAGCTTCACACTGTGGTGTGCAGTCTGTGGGAGGGACATGTCTAGAAGAGGCTGCATTGCTCAGTGGTGTGAGTAGCTCTGTGCCTGACCCTTAACAGGACATGATGGATGTGCTTACCCAGGCAGGAGTTAGAAAGGCTTCTTCTTCCTGTGTTATGGCCTTATCTCATTACTGTGTGAACAGGCATTGAATTTCATTCCTACATAGGGATCATTAGCTGCTGAGCCAGAAGTAGAAAAAGGCAACTCTGCAGAGGAAGGACCTCTCAAAAGGGATAGAGGACCCACAGCAGCAAGGGACAGCCCCAGATTTTACAGGGACAGCAGTTTTGAAAATGCAGGCACTTCTCTAAGTACCTTGCTGGGACTGAGCTCTCCTGAAGAGTACCTGGTAAGTGCTAACAGTCTGGCCAGTTTTAGCTCTCTTGCCCCAGTGCTAAGTCAAGTGTTTTGTAGGATGGGAGAGCTGGAAATGATGGTTCTTGTCCTCTGCTTGCCATTTGCTGCATCTCTTATTTCCCTGTGGTCTCGAGAGTGCCTGAGTCCTGCTGGCCCCACTGACGGTTCTCTTTCCCCCAGCTACTGGTGGTGTCCCTGAAGGCATCAGTCAATGGCATGGCTAGGACTGGGGCATGTATGATTACAGGGTGGAGTCACTGGTGCTCCCAGTAATAGCTGTTCATTTCCCAAATCTCTGCCTTGAATAAATAACATCAAGGCTGACTGAGGAATTCCTAATTAAAGGGGACACAATCAAAGCTGGAACATATTGCTTCAACTTCAGCCTGTGGTTTGCTTCTCCTCACACTCCCTAGAGGCCAGAAGTTCAGGGGAGAGGTGTAAATGTTAAACAAGAGAAACCCTGCTTTGGCTTTCTATGTTTGTTTGTTTGTTTTTATAGAGCTGATGTACAAAAAAAAAAGGGGGGGAGTTGATTCTTTTGTCTCCTAATGTGGTACAGACCAAGAATTGGAGCTGTTGGCATTAGATCCTTATAAGTGTGAGCAGGCTGAGCTCAGTTTCTGGCCTTGCAGTAACAAAGCAAATAAGCCCCTTTTTCCCCAGCTGTAGAGCTGAAGTCATGCTGAGACACTTCCCTTCGTGTGCAGGACACCATAGATCACACAGAGTATTTTTGTGTGTCAGTAGCATTGGTGGTATGGGTAAAGCTGGGCACCCACCATCCCAGCAGTGTGCTCTGCCCTTGTGACACCTAGTGGGGAGCACTTAGTGACTCAGAATTTGCATATGGGTTTGCCTCCGTCCATGTTGCAGTGGCAACCAGGAAGAAGCAGGCTGGGGTCTGCAGCCTTGTGAGAGCTTAACTTAAGGGTGCCAGGGCTGCTTTTAACCATGTCTTGGTTTCTGTTTTCCAGAGAGAGCTACTGATGGCTCCCTGCGGAGTGAGGACTGGGCTCTTAACATGGAGATCTGTGACATCATTAACGAGACTGAAGAAGGGTAAGGAAGCTGGCAGGGGCCCATATCCAGCATTCCTGTAATACCACATACCTAGGCTGCAGTGGTAGCTTGTGCTGGTGGAGGTAATAAGCTAGGCTTCCCAGCAATTCCTGAGGCAAGGTTCTGCTAGGAGACCTAGAGACATAGCAAAGCTGTTAGAGCATTTATTAGATGCTTCTCTGTAATCTTGGTGAGCACTAGGAGCCATTCAAACAGGCCTTCAGGGTCCCTAGACAACTCTCTGTTCAAGCCAGGCTGCCTCCCATTTCCAGAAGGCATATTTGCATTTCTTCCACTTCTATTTATCCTCCTTTCATACCCTTCTCTTTCTCTCCTCTGGCAATGTAGAAATCTAAAGGCTGGTGACTAGGCTGGTGACTGAGAAGAGGGGAAAATCTCAGGCTGCTATTCAGTCCTCTCACTGTGCCAGTCTTTCCTGAGTTTCTTCCCAGGTATTTTTATATGCAGTCACTCAAACACACACAAAGTGGATGGGGGAGCTCTTGTCTCCCTGCAGAGAGTTGTTCATCAATCTGTCTAGACCTGGTAACTCAGGAGCTGCGGATTGGCCAGTGAATTCAAGGGAGAATGTTCCTTCTCACAGTAAAGATGTCAAGAGCAGCACTTAAAAAAGAAGGTGCTACATAGAATAAAACACCTAGGTTTCACTCCTGCTGTCCTACCCCACAGTGACATTGACAGAGTATTAGCAAGCCCAGTTTTCAGTTTCACAGCTGTATGGAGACAAAGTCAAACATATCTGCTTACAGATCTGTCACCACTCCTTTTCTGCTATCCCCACAGTGCAAATACACCTGTCTCTGCCCACAGTTTTCAGGCCTGAGCTGTGGCCACTTCTTTCAGGTCTGGGCACTTCATAACACAGCTGGACAGACTCTCCCGTTGCCCTGCTAATGCCCATCCATTGACACCATTCTGCCTCACAGGCCAATACACTTCTGCACTCCTCACTGCCTCAGTGTCTCCACTCCACTTTTCTCCTCCAGCACTGCTGCTCTTCCAGCTCAGCTTCTCTTCCTGTGCTCTGCAAGAGCATGTTGGTTCATTTATACCGTCTTAAAATCACAGTGGTCTGAGACAATGGTGTTTCTCCCCTCTGAGAATGGCTAATGAGGCCCTGCGATGCTGTTGCTCTCTTACTCACCTGCAATACAGGCAAGATTTTGCCACTGCATCTCCCCTGCAGCTTTTGAGCCTCCTTCTTTCCATGGAAATGTTAAATGGCTTCTCTTTGAGTAACACAGGAATTGCCACAGCTTGGACTCTCCTTCCTGTTTCTAACCCATGCCAAGCTTTTCTGTGATCTCCTCCTCTTCAATCTCTCCACCATGGGTTTTTGCGCAACCCCCCAGGAGTGTGTTTCTAGCATTGTTTTTACTCTGCTCTCTGTTGTGTCCTGAGCACCTTGAGATGTTGCAGGCATCAGCACAGAGGCCTCTAATTTCAGTAATGGCATTCAGGGACATGGTTTAATGGTTGACTTTGTAGTGTTAGGTTTATGGTTGGACTCAATGACCTTAAAAAGCCTTTTCCAACCTAAATGGTTCTGTGATCAGCGAGCCCCACTCCTCTTGCAGAAACACAGGCAAAACTACTTTACCAGTCACTGCTTCAAGCCATCCTGAAAACATGGTGAGGAGGGACACCTGCTGAGTATGAGGCATCCAGAACCTGTGGCTGTTTCGCTTTGCCTCAGCCTTCTGATGATCTTTCTTCATCTCATTTCTGCTTCAGGCCCAAAGATGCCTTCCGAGCCATTAAGAAGAGACTTGTAGGGAATAAGAACTTCCATGAAGTTATGCTGGCTTTGACGGTAAGCAGTCAAAGGGCTCTTTCTCTGCTCTGTGATACCCTGCTGTAAAGCTGAGTGCTGAACACGAGTTTTAGCACACATGCTGAACAGGCTCATGTACCTAAAGCCAACAAGGCTAACACATGAGGGCAGAGAAGGCTACAGCTGATGCTTTATTGGCTTTGAAGGTCCTGGAGACCTGTGTCAAGAACTGCGGCCATCGCTTCCACATCCTTGTGTCCAGCCAGGACTTTGTAGAAGGTGTCCTGGTGAAAACAATCCTGCCAAAGAACAATCCACCTGCCATAGTGCATGACAAAGTGCTGACCCTCATCCAGGTGAGCTAAGAAGTGTGAGCATCAGTCCAGAGAGTGTGTGTCTTCAGATGTTTGTACAGAAGGCTGTTATATGTGGTGATGGGCTGTACTGTCTCCTCCCCAGTCCTGGGCGGACGCCTTCCGCAGCTCTCCAGACTTGACTGGTGTTGTTGCTGTCTATGAAGACCTGAGACGGAAGGGTTTGGAGTTCCCCATGACTGATCTGGACATGCTGTCACCCATCCACACACCACAGAGGGTATGGGAGTATTGCTGAAGAGAAGAATGTTGGGCAGCTGCCATTCTAGAGCAGTGAGGGGATTTCAGGAACTCTGTCTGGAATGTAGAGGAGTTTTGGGTGGTGAGAAGCTCCAGGACAGCCAAGGGCTGTTGGAACCAGATGAGGAGTTGCCATCAATACTTCTCCTCTAGCTGCACTGCCCTGTCAAGTGTGAGTGTCCAACATCTCCTTCTCTCTGTCTCTCTCCCCACCTTTGTCTGTAGACTGTGTATAGCTCCAACTCTCAGTCTGGGCAGAACTCACCTGCAGTCAACTCCCCTCAGCAGATGGAGTCCATCCTCCACCCTGTCTCCCTGCCCCTGGGGAGAGACACATCCAGTGATGCACCCATCACACCCACACCAGAGCAGGTGAGTTGGACACAAGTCCCAGGATGTTGCTGACTCTTCCTGTGTTTGAGGCTATTTCACAAACATTGTTCTGGGACTGCACTACTGGTCCTATCCCAGCCTCTGTCTTCAAGGGGCTGTTCCTCTAAAGCACAGTCCTTCAAGAGCTCCCGAGAGCTCCATTGTGGTCACAGTGATGAACTGGGATACCACAGCCATGGAGTGGTTGTTTCCCTAAGACAGGGCTGCTTCCAGGTGGAGGGAAGTGGGGAGCTGAGACATGATGCCTCCTTATCTTCTTTGTTTATGTTGCCTCACTGCTTACTTAATATGAATCGACCCTGTCTGGCTATGTGGTTTCCAAAGGCTGGGGCTTCCTCACTTGTTTCCCCATCCTCTTCTCTCCTTCCTCATCCTGACTTCATATGACATGTTCAGCACCAAACCCCTAGCTGTCTGTATTTTGCATTCCCTTTCAGAACAGGGTATAATCTGTTCTGAAGAGGCTCATTAGCAGCTTGTAAACCAGAGGACTAAAGCTTCAACTGCACACTTAGCTGAGGCTCTCCTGTTGAATTAATTGTTTTCCCCTCTCTTACACCACTTTCAAAATTAAATTATTTAAATGGCTACCATGTGGGAGCTGTTAACTGAGGAGAGATTTGAATCATACCAGCAGCCTGTGCTGGCTGTTAAAAATCAAGGCTAGACTAGTGAGGGCCTGGCGTCTGCTAACAGCAAATGAACTTGATGGTAAATAATGAAGGGGTTTCCTGGTGGGAGCTCATGAGAGCTAAAATGAGTGGTGACAAATGAATTCCCTGGTGGCTGTTCCCTCCAGCTCTGTGAACAGGCATGCACATGTGGTGCCATTCCCTGCCATTCAGAACTATCTCAGCTATGTCCCCAGCCTCCCCTGGCAGAGGTGTTGCTTCACTTCACTTTTGCAGATTGGGAAGCTGCGCAGTGAGCTGGAAGTGGTGACTGGGAACACAAAGGTTATGTCAGAGATGCTGACAGAGCTGGTGCCGTCCCAGGCTGAGCCTTCTGACCTGGAGCTGCTGCAAGTAAGGAACACTGGGCAGGGTGGAGGGCTGGCAAATGCAGCACAATTTAGCAATGACTTGATGGACTGAGGCCCGATGCTTGTCAGGTGTGGGGAACAACTGGACAGTTTTTAGCGTGGGGCTTATCAGGGACTGAAGGGATAAGGGAGACACAAGGAAGGTAGAGTTTCAATGGTGGGTGGAAATCACATTACTCAAGCTGGAATTATCAAGGGAACTTGGAGTCCCCAAGGGCCTTTCTTTCTGGGTGATGTGTTACACAAAAAGCATACAATTATTCCATGTAAAGCTCAGACTCAATTTACCTCTCACACCAATATTTGTTGCCCATGAACAGTTCCTGATAAATCCCAGTAGCCTCTGGGGTCTGTGTTCCAGACTTCCAAATCTGTGTGTGCTCAGCCATAGTGTGACCTCTGTGGTGACTTGCTCCTGCTTTGAACAGGAGCTGAATCGGACATGCAGAGCCATGCAGCAGCGAGTCCTGGAGCTGATTCCCCGAGTCCTCCATGAGCAACTCACTGAAGAGCTTCTCCTCATCAATGACAACCTCAATAACGTGTTTCTACGCCATGAAAGGTACCTCTGTCCTCCCTTCTCTTCCCTGCTCTCCCAGAAGACTTTACTGCCCTTGAAGGCTGCCTATCCTACCCTTTTGATCTGCCCATGAGTATAGTACTCGAGATGTATCAGTATCATTCATCTTTGAGAACAAAGCCTGCTCACAGTTTTTGCTGACTGATTCCTGTCCCTTCAAAGCTACTGTGTCAGTTCCTGATGGGATATAAAGATGTGCTTGTGGCATAACCCAAAAGGAGGCAACTGCGTGGAAAGAGCTAGTTTTATGCCTCTGAGGCAGATGGGAACAGAAAGAAATTGCCCAGCACTCCTTTTTTTTTTTTTCCTTCCATTTCAACAAACACATCTCTTTGCTAGGATGAAGTCTGGGGAGTTCATTCCCTGATGAGCTGTATGGAGAGCTGTTGGTTAGGAGTAACTCTGGAGGATCCTAAGAAACTTTCTCACAGCACCTCTCAGGAGACATCAACTCTATGGGTCTTGATGGGGTATCTTGAGGGGAAACTGGGCCCCGAGCTATTGTTCCTCTTTCCTAGTGGGTAGGAAAGGGCAGACTGTGCCAAGTCTTATAAATCTCTTTTTATTGCTGTGGGTGAATGAGCCCACACTACTGAAATGCGTCCTCTTTCTTTCTTACTGATAGATACTCTGTCATCTTTCTTACAGGTTTGAGCGACTTCGGACAGGACAGCCTGTTAAGGTAACTCAGAGCAACTGCCCCTCTGTGCAGCTTGGTTTGCATCCTGCAGGTCTAACAGTACCCTGCTGCTTTGGAGGGAGGTTCAGTCTGCCTTAGTTAGAAATGGTGGGCTTTGCTGCCCCAGCCAAGCTGCACCAGAGCATCTGGTGTGTGGGACACCTCATTTCCCACTGCAAACCTCTCCTGCCATGCCCAAAGAGCAAGAGCAGAGCAGCAGCAGTTATGGTTATTGAATAGTGAGATTCCAATTCCCATATGAGCCTTCTCTGAGCACTACCCTGTCCTCTGAACCAGCATCTACCCTACTTACTGAAATCCAGCAGAGCTAGGAGGCTGGCTACCAAGGCATATGCTGCCCTGGGACACTATTCCCAGCCAGTTCTCTAATCACTGTCCCTCTTCTTTCTCCTCACAGCTGATATCTTTCAGTGGGTGCAAAAGGGCTTTCCTCTTCAGTATCAATGAGCTAGGATTGTAGGGTCAGGGTGTCCAAGCTTCAGAAACTCTCCACCATCTTTTTTCTTCTTCCAAAGGTACCAAATGAAGCAGAGAACAGCTTGATTGACCTGGGACCCAGTACTCCTTCAGCATTGAAACAGCCTGAAGTCACCAGCAACCTTTCCTCTCAGCTGGCTGGAATAAGTATGTTGCTATGTGCTTTTCCCCTCAGGCTTTCTCCTGTGCTGCTTTGAAAATCCCTTCCTGCTCTTGATTCATCGCCCAAAATTAGTTAGTCAGATTCCTAGAGTAACCTAGAGAAATGTCATGTGTTTTCTACTAATAAACTCATGAAGAAACTAGTGCCCCATGACACTCAAGCATATGTCTTGGCGTCCTCACCTCATGTTGTGCAGGAGGTGGCCATTAGTCTGTGGCTATGACCTGGCCTTCTAGCAGGATCAGGTATAAAGCTGCTCCCTCTGCAATGCCTGGCAGCATTGCCTGCTTGCCTCTCTTGCTGTGTGGTGTCAGGCTGACCACTGAGGTCTGGGAGAAGCAGAGCATCTGAAGCTATGCTGCAAAGGCAGCCATGAGCATCTTGGGCTCAGGACGCAGGATTTGACAGGTTGTTTACTCAAAAAGCCTGAGGGGTCCTGAGGGTTCTTCAAGACATACCAACAGCCTACATGGCACTGTCTGGATGCAGTTGCAGAAAATTGGCACCAGACTGTTTTTACAGACAAGCCAGCTGAGATATTTTTCAAGTCAAATTTTTTTTCAGGTGATGGCTGAGTCATGAAAACCCGCTCATCTGTCTCAGAGATGCTTGACCAGAAGCACGGGTTCCTTTCTTCCATAGGTTATGGGGCAGTTCCCTCCAGAGCTGTCTAAGATGGTCAAGAACTGCTGGCCTTCAGCAGCAGTGAATTGATGATGCTGCTTCTACGTGAAACTGATCCAAAAATACCTACTGAGTGGGCAAAGAAAGAGCTTCTGTTACTTCACTCACAACTGCACACATGTATAGACTGTGCTACAGCTGAGGAGCAGAATGGAGGAGTGGGCCTAGAGCAGTTTAGCCTGTTCTAATGACAGTTTTCCATCCAGCACTCTCTAAGCACACAGTCCTCCATTTACTGTTCTGTGCTGCCTGCTCACCCTGCTCTCTCTCCCACAGACCTGGGCTCAAGCAGTGTAAGTGCAGGGCTGCACTCCCTCGACACTTCTGGCAAGC
Organism: Anthoscopus minutus; assembly: GCA_013399455.1. Classification (NCBI taxonomy): domain Eukaryota; kingdom Metazoa; phylum Chordata; class Aves; order Passeriformes; family Paridae; genus Anthoscopus; species Anthoscopus minutus. The sequence goes on along the minus strand of VWYI01010090.1, from coordinate 74,059 downwards.
TGGAAGAAGACTTTGACATGTTTGCCCTGACGCGTGGCAGCTCGCTGGCTGAGCAGCGCAGAGGGTGAGTGGAGCAGCTCACTGTGTCCTGTCCTGCCTTCTTGCAAAGAATGAGGGCTCAGGGAAAACAGGGCCATGGCGTGACCAGCAGCAGTTCCTGGGAAACAGTAGTATGAAACAGAAATGCACTCTTCACATGCACAGTGTTTGTAGGATGAGCTCTGTGCTCCCAGTCCTTCTTCCTGCTGCCATCATCTCCCCTTCATGGCATCCTCCTGGGTATGGGGAGAAGGAATTGGTCCCTGCATGTGAGTACTGCAGTGCCACATGCTCTGGGAGATTCAGTGTCTGGGGATGAAAGTGTGAAGTGGGACTGGCTCAGTTTTCTTGTCTGCCTCTGAACTCATGTGCCCTGACTGGGGTGATGTTGAATTTGGGAATCACTGAGTACTGATTCAGCCTAACAGAGTATTGGAGTACAGGAAGAGTGCAGTTAGAGGTGGCTTGCAAGAGGACACTGTTCTGTGCTTCAGCTTTCCTGTTGGCAAGAGGGACTGATGTTTCTTCTCCATGGTGTGTTTGAAACCTTCTAGTATAAAGCACTAAGAGTTGGGTCTCCATAGTACTGGCTAAACTGAAGAGGTCTTCACCACTGCAGTGTGGATTCCTGAATCCTTGTTCTGGAGGACAAGAGCTGTGCTGACCAGATCCCCTGGGTTTAGAGACTATGGCTGATCTCATGCTGCTTTGCCTGGCAGAGCCATTCACTGTTCTCCATAGAGTACCAAGCAGTAGAGCCCATGGGTGCATCACCGCCTCCAGCCCTCCCAGGCCTGTGCTCCTGCATTCCTGCAGCCACTGGAGTGCCTTGTTCTGCAGCTGGCCAGTACCAAGTTAAGGTCTCTTATAGATGTCAAGTTAAGGTCTCTTAACGATGTCTCCTTCCATTCCTCTGCCTCAGACTGCTTCTGGTAAATGTGGTGGAGAAACCCATGACCTACACATGACTTCATATGTTTTGTCCCTGTGATTCCCCACTGGTTTTATTGTGGGTTGTGCTGCCTGACAACAGAGGCAGTCCAGCACTGGACCAGTTGTCTCAACGGCACCCAATCTGGGCCTGAAACCAGAGCCACTGGCATGTGCTCAGTGCTGGAGTTCTGGATGGAGGTGGAATTGTATCCTCTCTGCTGTAGCACAGTCCTTAATAGGCTGAGGCTTATGATGTCTGCACAAGTAACAAGACATCTTCTATTTATTCCTCACTGCCCTTCTTCTGCCTGCACTTCCACTCCTGCCAGGTAACCTCTAGTGGCTCAGCCTTCACATTTCACTCACAAGCCTCTGCTCTCAGTGTCTCCCTCCACTTCAACAGACCCATTTCTCTACAGCTCCCAAGCAGGATGTGCTAGCAGAGCCTCTGGTGTTTGTTCCTGACCCCTTATGCTTCATGTGTGTCTCAGTGAGGCAGTGCTTGAGGCACTTCAAGCCTTTCCTGCCATTCTTCCTCATCAGTGGCATGATAGGAGCACTGTAGTTCATCCTGGATACCATTGTCCACAGCGGCCCCTTCACTGATGAGCACTTCTTTGAGAAGTTTGAGCGATGGTGGCCCAAGCCCCTGGCCCCCAACAAAAACAGCTCCACTTGATGGTCTGCTGGATCTGTGGGAATGGACCTGGGAGCAGCTAGAGAGGAAACTTGTGGAGAGTTTCTGTGAAAGGCTTTGTTTTCTTACCATGGAGAGTTTTTCCCACTCAGCATGGAGCAAATGGTGATGTGTGGCTTTGTCATGTGTGGTAGTAGCTTAGAGGGGACACAGGATTGGGATGAGGGAAGTTATGGGTGAGATAAAACTGGGTGTGGAAAGAAATCGCTGGATTGGTGCATTTGGAGACCTGGAAGCATAGGCTCTTCTGATGATCCAGTCTCACCTATGGCCCGCATAGGCCAGTGAGCCTCTGCCACCATCACTTGTTGCATGGTGTTAGTTAAAGAGATGTTTTTGAGCTGTTTGTGTTCATGAAGATGGGTGAGTATGCAGGGGCTTTTTGCTCAAATCATTTCTAAAATATCTGTAATAATCTGGGCAGGCTGTGTTAGTTTTCTCTCTTTATAGTCCATCCCAAAGAAGGTGAGTGTCATGGTTAATGCACCTAGCTCTGTAAGTCTGTCTTGGTTTTCATACGAGTCCTTGTCATCCTTGTGTCCCTGTGCCAGGGCTGTCCTGTTGTATCCCACAATGATGTCCCAGTGAGTAGATTAGTCTGTTTTGTGGTGGGCTATGTCTTTAATAAGGGCTTTGCACACCTTTCTAGAAAGTCTTGGGAGCAGAATGATGAGGCATGAAAAGTTGTGAAGACAGAAGAACTGAATGTATATTTAGAAGTTCCTGCTCTTCACTCTCAGGCATCTCATCGGCCTGTTGTCTCTCTTTTTGCTTCCAGGGTAAAGTATGAAGACCCCCAAGCCACCAAAGGCCTTGCTGGTGCCCTGGACGCCCGGCAGCAGAACACAGGAGCAGTAAGTGGCCACAGCTTTTACCAGGAATGGGAGCAAGTAAGCGTGCTGTCTGTTTGGGAAAAGTCAAGTGATGATAACTCCCAGTCTCCAACCAACCTGCATTTCCTAGCTGGGCTGCACCTCATTCTTTAAAGTCCTGAGGTGAGGAGCTGTGAAGTCTGGGGCTCCCTCAGGCAGTTGAAGGATGTCCTCTCACCAGGAAAATTTCCACCTGGAAATGTATGTTTTATTCCTATTCAGCAAATTTCCAAGTCCAGTCACCTTCTCTCTGCAATCAGAGAAGCAGGCCACCATTACTAGTATATTCTTTCCCTCACCTGAAACCCACTGCCTCCCCTCTCCCTCACACTGCAATGCAGACTCTCTGTCATCCAGGGGGAGTCTGGTGCCTCTAGTGATGGAGCCCAGCTGACGAAGTGGATGATGCGTCAAGGAATGGTGAGATCTGAGCTCGTGGAGCACCAGCAGGGAGGAAGGAGGCTGGGGCTGCTAAAACAGGAGTGTCACTGGCACAGCACATGAGGATGCGCAGCAGACATCAGCAGACACTGCTAACTGAAAGGGAGCAACCCTGGGCTGGGCCAGTAGTGGAGACCAGGTTTGGGAAGGAAGCAGGCAGTGTGTCAGTTCTTCCTTCCTCAAGTAAACCTATGTGTAGGAAAAGAATCCTAGGACCTCTGAGGCCAGGAAAGCATGTGCCACTCTGAGCCAGAGGATGGCCTGTTTTGGGGTGGGTGTCTGAGGCAGAGGCAATAGCTGGTGGCATCATGAGGGCGGCTGCTGCCATTCATTCTCCTTGCAGTCTCTCCTCCTTAGCATGAGGTGCCTCTTTGAAGGGAAATACATTCCTGATTTTAACCCTGTTGAAGGCCTCCTTCTGTAGCTAGTGATTGAGCTTTCAGGCAGTTGAATTCAGTCTTTTGGCAGCAAGAATTCCTGCAATTACATTCCCTCAGGCACACAGAGGCTTTGACAGCTCATGGGTCTGAAGCTTGTTAGCCTGTCTTCCTGTAATGGGCACAGCCCAGGCTGATGTCTGCTCTAGGACATTTCCCCACATGCTGTACAGTTGGCTTGAATGCACTTCTACCCCAAAGAGATCCTCTCTGGGTAGGCAAAGCCAGTTTGCTTTGAAACTTCCCTAATTTCACACATCGTCTTCCATTCCCATTCATCCATCTGCCAGCTGTGATAACTATCTGTGCTTGCTCCCTGGTTTGAGGAAATATGCCTGTCTTTGGTACAAAGGTGTTGCTCTTTTTCTTGGTCTTGGTGTTTTCCTGAGGGCAAGGGAGCTATATGTATTAGAAAACTAATAAATAAGTTCCCACAAATACTCTCTCATTCTTCTGCTTGGGGAGCCTCTAGCAAGGGCTGCTTCTTGCTGTGCTTTGTTCAGGAGCTCATGACTGGAGAAAAGGATCTGGGGTTTTGAATCAGGCTTTGTTTTTTCAAGGTTACCTCTGTCCAGTAGGAATATGTCTCTTTGCTATTTAAAGTGACAGGGCCATGAATTCTTCTGAGCTAACCTCATCCCTACTGGAAGTAAAATTTAATTGTAGATGACTTTCTCTTTGATGGGTCTGTTTCAGTAGTCTGGTGTGATATCAAATCTCCTGTGTTCCATGATCATACCAGGGAATCAGTTCTTGGCAGGTGACTTTTCCCCTTACTGTGCTGTCAGACCTGGCACCTCCAATATCTTCAGCATTGCAGACTTTGACATCAGACTGTCACTGGTTTGTGGAGGGGAAAAGGGTAGAGAAATGAACATCTCTTGTTCTCTGGCTGCCTACACAAGCAGCTAACTTCCACCTAGTGGGTCCTCACCAAAAAGCAAAGTGTGGTCCAGTCCTAAAACCCCAAAGCCAACCACCAAACCACAGATGCTTTTAATGGATTTATTCTGGAAACTGCGTGTCTGGGCATGGATGGGACAGAGGAAATTGGTATGCAATGGCACTGATAGCTGGGAGAGCTTTGCTGTGGCACTGGCTGGATCTGGAGGGGCCTGAGCTGACTGAACAGTTGAGTAAGAGGCTGAGCTTCTGCGTTGGGCTTTCTTTTTGCATAGTGGATTTACTGGAACATCCTCTATTTTTTTGGTCTCATTGCCATTTTTTTTCTGTCCCAGGTACCAGTTCCTCAAGCCAATTTCATGGAAGACATAGAAAAGTGGCTCTCCACTGATGTGGTGAGTGGGAGGCTGCCTTCTTGGAGCCAGCAGTCCTGCCAGAGTTGTCTGTGGGGCTGGACTTCAGGCAGTGTATAATGGTGCTGGCAATGCTGAATCTGTGGCACAGACTGCTGGGAGGGACCAGAGAAGGAAAAGCCAAGGACACAGGCTTTGGGATACCACAACGGTATCATCAGCCTTCTGGGAGCCATAGCTAATGAACTGAGGCTCAGGGCCCTCTACCACTTCTGTACTGCAGAAGTGGGGGCACACTATCCTGTCTCTCCATGTGTGAAGAATCACATCTGTGAGATGCCTTTACCTACCTTCCTTCTCACCATGCTGTTCTCTTTCTTTGCTAGGGAGAATCAGAGGATTCAAAAGGTGTCACCAGTGAAGGTAAGACATGCCAATTTTTTCCTTAACTGCTCCTTAACTGGCAGCACCTTAGCTCTTCCACAAACCTCCCTCTTTGCTAATGCTCTGCTCTTCTCTTGCTCTCAGAGTTTGACAAATTTCTGGAAGAGCGAGCAAAAGTTGCGGACCGCCTCCCCACTTTGTCCAGCTCCTCAGCAGGGAGGTCTGTGTCCCCTCCTGCTGCCAGCCATCATCAGAAGCAAGCAAAGGAAGATGATGCTATGTTTGCCTTGTGAATGCTATGGACCAGTGTGCTGTGGAGCAAGAGGCTGTGTGTGCTGTTTTGCTTGCCTCCAACCAGGGGCCAGCAGAGGAAGAACTCTGTCCCCTTCCTCCATTCTCTTCCTCTTTTACCTTTGAATTGTTTTTATTTTTAAGCTGCTTTCAGACTTCAGATAATCTTTGTTGTGTTTAGGGATATCATACAATAGACTTGTGAAGGGGGGTTTCAAAGCTGCTAGAGAATGTGGGAGTTCAGTGGGCTTTTCTTTTTATGGTACAGTGTGGGCAAAGCAGAAGAAGCTCCGGAAGAAGCTCCCCCATCCTATTCTCCAGAGAGGTAGTTAGAGATCTTGCTCAAGAAACAAGGAGAGGCTGCAGTCTGCTTCTGAAATCATTCCTGCCTGCCTCTTTCCTCCCCCCTCCCCTAGAATGTATCTCCTGCCCTCTGCCTGCCAGTGTTAGACTGGAAAGCGTGGGGATGTGAAGCATTACTGGTGGCTGAGGAGGAACACCAATGGTAGAGGGACCCTGTTGCTCTAATCTCTCTTGCACAAGTGCTTGTGGTATGCAACACCTTCCCACTTACAACTCTTCCTCTTCCTCACCTCCCTTTCCCTATCAGTTTATCCAGAATCCTGCCCACAGCCCAGATGTTTCCATTGTATGACAGCCAGTTGTCCAAGCCCTTGGCAACACACAGGACTGCAGGTGGTACCCCAGGCTGAAGGGGCTGTCTCCCAAGGGTTAGGATGTGCCTTCAGCAAACTATTTGCAGTTAATTTAATTCTCTGTTATCATACTTTTCTCTCAATGTGATCTTGCCTCCTTCTCTCATTTCCACTGATGCCTTCCACCATATCGTGCCGTGGTGTGAGGAGTCTCTCAGAGCCAGGCCAATGCTGCAGATTCCCTCAGGATGGCTGTGTGTGCCGGGGTCACAGAGCTGCATCCCCCTAAAGCAGGAGGCCCTTCCCTTCCATCAGCACTGTTACACCCATGGGAACGTGCTGTTGCTGTAGAAGCTCGTTCATCTGGTGAGCACAGAGAAGTGAGACATCAGCCATCTCATGTCAGTGAAACAGCCCTGCAGCAGCCAGAAGCTCCTCTGTACATGGGGAGAAAAACCCTTCAGATCAAACTGCACACACTGCCCACTTGTAAATGAAAGCCAGGGAGGAGAGTGCCAAGCTCAGGGCTCCTGCTTGTGGGATTTCTTATTGCGTGTGGGAGAGTTGTCTTTTTTTACTGCACATTAAAGGAGCAAAGACTTGAGCCTTCCTTGAGGAGACTGTGTGTGCTGTCAGTGCTGGTGTGGGGAGGGGAGGATGCTGTGGGGGGAAGAGGGATGAAACCATGCGGCCACATTTGCTCTCCATGAAAAGGCAAGGGCACTGGTGCTGAGAAGAGAAAAGCATGGAGGCTGAGGTTGCTGGGAGCCAAGGCAAGTGCTCCCTCTTTTTACTGCAGTCTTGTTGGGGAGGTGATTACAGGCCATCTCAAAATAGCAAGAGGGTGAGCTACCTCCTTTTCCTCTCTGCCTTGAGACTAGATCTGAATACCCACCTTGCAGCCCATGAGCCACTTATAAAGACATGCAAGAAATACAGTTGCTGCTAAAGGGGCCTCTGATATCCACAGGACATTCTCAGTTGTACCTATACCATCTCTCCAGTGTCTAGCTGAGTGAGAGTTGTGAGAAGCATTCTTAAAAGGAGGTTGAGTGGATTTGAAAATGTCATCTGAAGAAAGGCAAAAGGGCCAAGTGGCTGAGCTTCCCCTGCTGGACCACGTGCAGGGAAGGAAGAAAGCAGGGTCATGATGGAACACGGGCTGGTTTTGTAACTGTGGGTCCAGAAGGGCCTCCAGAACAAGCAAGGCCAAGCCCTCTGGCCACTGCCACCCTCAGGCTGCCTGGCTTAGCTGGGAAGGAAGGGCTTCTGGTGCCCCATCAGCATTTATGAAGGGGGTACCAGCCTGTTCACACTGGTGATGCTTTAACACTGGTTTATGCCTCAGCTGGCACTTAAAAGTTCTTGGTCCCTCCAGCTTCCTCAGAGTACTGCCTGCAAATTCCCCAAAAGGAGAAATAAAGACATCCCTGAATGAATATCCTGAGTGTGGGGAGTTCAAATTTCTCCTTACTCCCTCTGGGATGCTCTGAGCCCACCTCGGGATAAAGACCCCAACCTCACCTTCACCTTGTTTTTAATTCCCTGAACAGCCAGCATGGGACCTGGCAAAGCCATGAGGGAACTGTCCCCAAGGAAGACGAGTGAAACAGAAATGGGTTGCCACTATTTTGTCAAGGGACAAACAGATGGAAAGCATTTTTGGTGTCTGCCAAGTGAGGTCATTTTGAATCAATGGCCAACAGGTGAAAATTCAGAGAGCTGATTTTGGCCCCCAGAGTGAGCCTGTCCCCTCCCAGCTGTGCAGCCAGCCATGGTCACAGTGCTTTTCACTGAGATTTATCCAACTGTGACAAGGTATCTCTTTTTCAAGTAACTGAAAATATGAAGAATGGAGATGAAGGCATAGAAAGATTCCAAATTAGTACTGTCGTATTTGTCATAGAATATACAAGTAATAGGTTGAATAATTTTGCAAGGATTGTTTCAAGAATAAACCTGGGGAAAAATCCTGCTAGGACTGCAAGGGATCATTTTCAGTAGAGGATGGGCACTTTTCATTCGAAAAAACTGCTTCATGATTGGTAAAAAAAAAAGAGTACTGTAAGGAATTCTTTTAAATGCTTTTCCCTTTTTTAAAAAGTTTTCTGATGTTTTAAAAAGTTTTCTGATGTTTTAAAAAGCGGAGCGCTGCATGCTCCACCAGACGCTGACCACCAGATGGCTGTGGTCCCTCGCACACCCAGCCCGGGCTTCCCGATTGCGGAGGGACAGCCCCTCCCTTGGCAGTGACCTGCTTAGCAGGCTGTGCCACCCCCGGGGACAGAAACAAAACAAAGTTTTTCGGTATTCTAGTATGATGCTGCAACCATCAGCCCTGAGCAGCCTCGCAAAGCGACCACTCTAGAACATGCCTTCATCCACACGTCGTGACTGCACGGAGGATGGGAAGGGTGCTTGTGCTCAGCATAAGCATCCATTAATAACCACGCTGGGAACAGGATCCTGACGTGGACAGATTATTTGCATGACCCAGAACAGCTGTTGCTATGCCAGATGAAGACTTCCTTGTACTGGGTCAGAGTTTCTTGACATCTCTAAAAACTAAGTAGACACTAAAAGTTAATGAGAATTTCCATGATGTTTGGGTAGCGTGATACTTGGCATGCCAGCATCACATTCGCACAGGCAAAGAACTGCATGTTTCTCTTTTACCAATCACTAACCTCCAAACAGTACATGAATTTTTTTAAAGGGTGGTAACAAAAACATGTCCTGATTTCCCACAGCATTGTCTCACAGTCAGCACAGAAGTGCTCCGAGCCAGTACACTGGGAAGGCTGTTCTCCATTCCACAGGACTTTCATGTTGCTGTGCCATGAAAACTTCCGCAAAGCTAATTTGGAATAACAAAATTTTCCCTCCCCTCACAAAATGAGAATAAAGCCACTTCCTCTTTCCTTTAGATTACTGTTGATGCTGCTAAGGGTGGATGAAGACGATACAAACAAATGAGAGGAAATGTAGGTGCTCCAGTGCTCAGGAGCAGGGGATAGAGAGGGCCATTGACAGGATCACTCCCCATGAGTACAAGTTTGCTGCAGTGCTGTCTCCAGCAGGCTTCCTGCAAGGCTGGACATGTAGTCTGTGCAACAGGGAGGTTGGGGGCTCAGCCCTGCCAAGGAGACTCCTGGGGACTCTGCAGCAGGGATTTTCTTGCTGGATCAGGAATTCCCTTGCTGCACAGAAAAGGTACATGTGCCTGTATCCAGGCGCTTGTTTTCCAGGCCAATCTCAGCAGAAAAGTGTGGATCAGGCATGAAGCAAATTTGACAGCAAGGTGAGGCAAGGACATGGCTTTCCTGCGGCTTTAGGGGAGTCTCTTTCACCAGCACAGAGTGGTAGGAAAATCTGTATTTAGAAAAGTTGCTGTGAGGCACTTCAGTGGTATTTTCAGCTGCTTGACCAAAAAAAAAATTAAAAAGAGCTTAAATGCCAGATCAGTCTTAGTGAGAGAGAGGTGCCAATTTCTCTGAGCTCTTCTGCAATCTTAGTCAAAAAAAGGAGGAAAAAAACCCAAAAGAAAATTAAAAAGCCAGGTGTGGGTGATCTGCCAGCAGTGTCCCGCTGCCCCTGGGCAGGGACATGTTCTCTGCGGGCATGCACCACGTCCAGCAGGGCAGTCGGGTGGTGGCTCACCCCACACCGGGCACCTTCAGTCTCACCACTTGCCGAGTACCTTTGGCCCCCCTCTCGGCTTCTGCCAGACCACACCCAGCAGCTGAACACTTCAATTCAAATCCCATGTTACCTTGTTAATGATTATTTAGCTAAAAAGGTGCCGTCACCGCCCCGAGGTCTTGCTGTGCCCAGCACTGCTCAGGGGAAGGGCTGAGCCCAAAGCCCTGACTACTCGGTGCCTGGGATTCAGGGGAATGCATCCCCCCAAGCTCTTTGGCTATACCGGCTGCAGAGCATAATCTCCATCGTGCACAGGGCTCCCCAGTGCTGAGCCCACTCTGCCCTAAACTGAGGTCTTTAAAGCCATATCTGCCCTTTCTAACCCTTCTTTGGCTGATTTCTCCTCATCAGCATGTACCTGTCACCCTCTCAAAACAAACAGCAGCTTGGGGTAAATAAGGTCCTGCCTGCCTGCCCTGGAGTGATCTCTGGTTATGAGTGAAGGAGGGAGCACTGTCTATGTCATGGACCCCCTTTGTGTGTCTTGAGTAAGTCCCTTAAATTTGGCACATCCTGAACGCCAGTCTCTAAAATGGATTCATCCCCACACATTGTTTCTGGGTTTGCTGTTTTCCACCAGCACAGGTGAAAGCAGGGTGCCCATCTGGCACCCCAGTGTTCCCATGCCTTGATTCCCCCATATGGAGCAGAGACTGTCCCAGTCCAACAGAAGATGGACACAGCAATCCTCCGTGTCCCCAGGTCAGAGAGGTGAGCAGCTTTCCCAGCTTGGAACACCAGCTTTTCCAATCCTTCCTGCCTCACCCAGTGTGGCTCTGCGAAGGACAGCTGGAAGGGGAATATTTTGTGGCTGCAAGTGATGCCTCACATGCCGCCAGGGCATGAGCCCCAAAAACCCGCAGCCGCCTCCCGCTGGTGCCGTTTCCCAGCGTGGGCGTCCTGCTGAGTCAGGCCGGGCCCGGCCCCAGATTGCTGAGTCAAGGTTGTTCCAGGGGCTCTTTGCTGAGTCACGGCAGAGCAGGCTCCAGGGGAAGCTGTTTATCCGCCGCGCTGAGATTGCAGCTGCTGCTCTTGGCCCCGGTCCCGATGCTCCGGACGACTGGAGAAATCTCCAGAAACAGCCCCTTCCTCGGCCCAGCATTTCTCCTGGACTAGGGAACCACGCAGAGGTGATCTGGAAACCTTGCAGGGGGAGTGTGGGGGGGCTTGGGTCTCACTTTCTGTGCAAAACTTGACTTTCTGTTCCTCCTTCTCCTGAGAAAAGGGTGTGAGCAGTGTGGTACAAGGTCCTCTTTGTTGCATACGTGTGATTTGTTAAATCCAAAGCTGCAAGGTTTGTTTGGTCTCACAGTCAGGGCACACTGTTTTCCACAGTTGTGGCACTGAAACAAAGGAGGCAGCAGCACTGACTGAAACATTTGCACAAGTGGGATTTTTATTTGCTAACTGCCCCATTCCCTTCCACACCTCCCTTTGGCTACCAAAGAAGCTCCTAGCTGGACACAGGATTGATTCCCATGACCACCAAGACTCTAGGAAGCATGGTGGGCTCCATGAACCCTCTCCCAAAATTTCAGCCCAGTGTACCCATAACCTGCTGTGTGTTTAATGTCACTGCCTGACTCTGGTCAGGCACATGCCTTGCAGGGCACTTGATCTGTTCTCCCTCCTTCTCCCTGCTCTGTTTCCAGACAGTCCTGGCTCATAGCTATGTGCTGGAGACACCAATGTGCTGCAGCACACATATACCCATGCATCTATGAAAATATTTCCATCTGCATTTCCTATTTTTGTCATGCTGGTTCATTTATCCCGGGAAATCTGCCTGTGCCTCCATCTCCCACCATACTGTTTTCCAGGCTTTCTGTAGGGAGAGGTTGCCTAGCATAGCCATGCCTGTCTATACAACCCTCCAAAGGTTGTAAAGGTACCAGCAGTGCCAGCCCCAAGGGCAGCTACAGCACCTGAATTCTCCATAGGGATTTCCAGTGCATTGGACTCTTGACCCCCTTTTTTCCACCTGTATCTTAGATCTAGACTAAGATTTTTGGATGCTGAGAGACCAGTGAGCACAGTCAGCTCTGTTAAGGTGGGGCTGAGAGAGGTAATCTGCCTTTGGTAAACACAAATTAACACACAGGATATCCCTGTGCACCCCAGCACAGACTCCTTTCTCCAGTCATTAAGCAGGTACTGTAACTCCTTTATCCTCTACCATTACACAGCAAATCCTGGTCACTGAGTCAGCTTTCCAAGTGCAAACTAGGCAGCTGCATTTTGCTGTGTCACGGTTTGAAAGAGCCCATTAGCCCCTCTGAGCTGGCTAAGGCCAGTTTTCCCCACGGAAGCCAAGCCAAGCTGAGCTGAGCTGCTGGGAACTGCCTGCCAGAGCCCAGCGTGGAACAGCACTACCCACAAGGGACTCAAGAGAGCTGACTTGGCATCCCGTGACTGCCTGTGTAACTACACTTTTCTGGCCATAAATCTCCTGGCAAAGTAGGCTGATAACGTACAAGGAGGATAAAATTCCTCACTTCCCTGTTCCACATGGAAACACTGACCCCTCAATAACTTTCTGTTGTTTTTAACCATTCATCTCCCATCTTGTGACTAAGCATTTTCTCAGGAGCTGGGATGTGCAGGTAGGCTTTAAGCCCAGCAGGAACTTTTACAAATATCTTGCATGAGGCCACTTTATTCTTCTTTGCTAGAAATCCCCTGGGCAGTTTTGCTGGTGTCCTCACAGTGAGTAGCTCTGACACCACCCAGGCACAGCTCACTGGAAAGGAGGAGACAGCAGGGCTTCTGGCAGGCACAGTGGAGACCACAGCTCTTTAGTGATATTCAAACGGAATTTCCTAGTGACCTGGATGAGGGCTGGCCTCTGATTTCCCCTCTATTGCCCACCATGCTCTGGGAGCCAGTTTGCTCCTTCCACTAAAAGCACTCGCCTCCCTCCCTGTTCATTGCTCTCAAGTGCTGACTTCCAAAGTTCTCTTTGAGGAGGAGATGGTCCCTCACAAACACCTGCTGGCACACTGGCTCGCTCGGTGTCACTGACCTCCTACCCATCATAAAGCAACAGCACAGCAGAAGCAATTCAAGCCCTTGCTGCAGAACACTGGAGGGGCCAGAAATGCTCTAGGCCAGCAACTGAAAAGATGATGACATCCCACTTTCAGTTCTCCTTCCATCTTGCTGCAGGGCATTTGGGCCTTTCCAGAGAGTCTCACAGCTGCTCCATCCCAAGAAACCCAAATTAGAGAGAGATCAGACAGCATAAATCACTTACAGGGTGTGGCTTGCTTGTCTGCACATTTGCAAATCTCCTGGCAGAAGTGAGCTACATCTCTTGTGACCTGCCCAGGGGAAGGTAAAGCCCCAAGAGCCAGAGGAGGTACTGCTCCATGTCCTGGGGCAGTATGGTTACAAGCCAGAAAACCTGGAATGGTCGCAACATGACTAGACACACTCTCTTTCTTCCCCCCATGCCTCATTCAGACCCACCACAATTTCTGGATGAAAGGGAAAAGGAATTTTAGATATATCTTTTATGGAGCCCCCAAGCATGCAGGTTCTTGGAAGACGGCAGGATGACAGACTGGGGACAAAATCATTGGCTTGAAAGCATCCAGAAAATCCTCAGGAAGAACTGGGTGCATTGCCAAGGCTGCAGGTGAAAGGAGAGGCAGGGACTGAGGGTTAGATTTTTGCATATTATTTCACAAAATGAATAATATACTCTCATAATATAATTCTTATTCGCATATAATTCTCATATATTTCCTACTTCCCTCCACTAGAACTAGAGGTTCAATTTGTGCTCCAGCTTCCCCTGTCAGGATAGGACTCATCAAAAATGACAGAACGAGAGTTTAAAGAGTTATGCCAGAGGGAAACATTCATTTTGGGACCATTCCTGTGAAAAACTGGTATCAATGTTTTCAGGAGGGACTGGCCATGGGGCTGTCTGCTCTACACATGGACTCTGCATTTTCAGGAGATGTTTGGGGCTTTGTCATACTTACTTTGAAGATTCAGACATCCTGATACATTTATTTTTTACTTTCCAGAAAAGCAAGCAAGTTGTCTGCAGTGGTATGGGGGTAGGAACAGAATGCATCAGCTTTTGCCAGCATGCTGTGTTGCTTTAAAAGACAAAAGCAAGACAGGAAAAGTCTGGCAGAGTCAGGATGGAAACGCTGAGTAATCCTTCCTGAGCACTGCATACCAGATGTCTGCATATTTTTTCCAGAACAGCTTTTTAACCTACAGCCCCCAGTCCTGCTGGGGCTGGTGTAGGCACAGTGACAGGGAGACAGGCGAGGTGCTGCTGGCTTGGATGGCAGCATCCACAGAGAGGGCTGGCTGCAGAGGGACAGCAGATGCCACAGTCCTTCTCCTTCCACTCAGGCTCTGCCTCCCCACCATCCACTGCAGGATTGTACCAGGAATTTGTGCTTTTCCAAAGTACAGCCAGCCAGTGCATCATCTGTCTCTGCTAGCCCAGCTTCCAGCGCAGCTACAGGTGGGAAAGAAGGGCCCAGTTTCATATGTTGGCTGCTTCCTTGACCACTTTATCAAAAAAACCCCCAAAAACTGAAAACCAGCAGAGCAACAGCTACTGGCAGAAGTACCATGTCCAACTCTTCTCCCAAATCAGAGAAATTATTTGCCTTTGAAAGCCTCTGCAGACTTCCTCAGTTTCGCCCAAGTCTTGTAAGATATCTTTTCAGTTACCCCAGCCTTGTGGCTATCTAGGAGATGGTGTGCTATTTTCCTAAATTGCCCTGCATGCTGCTGTGGTGACGACAGGAGCCAGCAATCAAACAAATCAGATCCCATTGTTTGTACGAGCAAGAGAGCATGGAACGGATCTCGCTGCGCATCGGTGCTGGCACACCCATGTTGGCTCTGTGCAGAGGGACAGGGCTTACTGCCCAATGCCAAGGGCAAGGGGCAACTGCCCAAGGGCAGGTCTGGCACCTGCAGGCCAGAGCTGACGCAGGCAGGAGCACAGTCATAGGAGATGGGATGTTTATACCTGAGCTGTGCTAGAGCAGGTGATGGTGAGTGCTGGATTAGCTCTCTAGGCAGGGTGCAAGACACACAGACTGGGGTGTAGAGTGAGGAGGCTGCCTGCCCTCTGTGCCCCAGGCATTAGCCCCGTAAATCCACCCTCCCTGTCCAACACCACTGTCCCCAGGACAAAGAGCACCTCTTGCAGTACCCAGGCTCTGTTTGCCTCAGGCAAGGCACTGAAAGGGTTACAGAGCCAGGCACCCTGAAAAGAGAAGTTTCTGGACATTCTCTTGTTTTTGCTTAGTTATCAAGATGCATAAGGTGACTTCCTTCTGGTTCTTCAGGGCTGCAGGCCAGGAGAGGGTGACAGCCAGGCTGGGAAGGGAAGTGTTGTTGTGTTGCAAGAAGTTTGTACTCACTCTGAGCTCAGCGGTTCGCTGCTCACGTGGCCTGGCAATATAAAGCTGGATGTGGGAGTTAGGCTGCCCAGCTCAGAGTTTCACTGTCCTGGGAGCTGAAAGGAAGGAGGAAAGCAAGGAAGCAACAGCCGGGAAGCAGAGCAGCGAAACGACGTGGAGAAACATGGAAACTTCCCAGTCTCACAGCTCCGAAAGGTGAGAGCGGGATGGGAATGAGAGGGAAGTGTTTTGCCAGAGGAGTGTTGTGTTTCTCCCCTTGCTTTTAGGCATGCTGTTCCTGTTCCTGCTCTGCAGGAAAAGGCATGCTGCTGCTTCCACCTCTGGATGGAGTCTGCCAGTCTTCCTTGCTCGGGATACTGTTTGGAAAGCTGGTGCTCTGTTTCCCATCCAGATCTCTTGGGAATGCTCTGCTCCTTTTTCTGCTACCCCAGGCCCTCCCTTTTGTCCTAGAGAGCTAAGATCTGTTTTGTCAGAGGACAGACAGCACTAACACCTGTTCTACTGTTCTTCCCCAGAATGTCCACAGACCTGTCAGAACTGTTGAAGGAAGCTACCAAGGAGGTGCACGAGCAGGCAGAGAACACACCGTTCATGAGGAATTTCCAAAAGGGGCAGGTGTCACTCCAGGAGTTTAAGGTATCCATAGCAGCATTGCTTGGGGATGGGATTTCCTCACCAGTGAGATCAGATGGGCTGTGAGGGGACTAAATGGAGGAGGATGGGGCCAGTACAAGTAAGGAGGATGGGGGCATGGTGTATCAGTGTCTCCTATGAAAAACATGAAACTTCTGCACCCTAGGGTCTTACCGGCTCCTCTTGCAGAAGGTAGGGAAGGACTGTGCATATGATGGGCAGCCAAGCTGAAATAGGAGAAAAAGGACAAAGAGATTGATGGGAATAATGCTATTGCTTTTCTCTTTCCTCATAAATGCCTGCATGTCATTTATTACCAGTCATAGTCGATGGAAATAGAACTATGTGCATATACTTGAGCAGCTGAAATGCCCAAAAGAGGGGGAATTCTGTATTTACAACACTCTAGGCAGCTGCAGCTAGAAATAATGATGGGATGGTGAGAAAGTGAGGATATGGGATCATTGCTGGCACTGAACTTTGCATTGTCACTTGAGTTATACTACAGCTGAGATCATGAACAATAACTCAAAAGCAGACTGAGTTTGAGCAATCTGTGTCTGCTGCTAACAAGCATGAGCCTGTTGCTTTTCTCAAGATAAAAGACAAACATTTCCATATATTAGCTGAACCGGGCTAGATACAACTCCTGGGATCTCAACCATATAACAAAGTCATGAGCAAAACCAAAGCAAACACCTGGGCCAGAAATTCCTTAGAGGCTATAGGATATGACGCACAGAATTCAACCTGTGGCATAATTACTTTGTTGTTGAATTGTTCCTTGGCAAATAAATCCGCAAAAGTAGGAAAGAGACTACTTCTTTCTGACAGGTGACATTCAGAATACTTAGCCAAGCATAAATTCAATCCCAGGTGCTGACTTCCTGCTGTTAGAAATATGCCATTGGTTAGGCAGTGAACTTTGAGACAGGCAAGAGTGTAAAAAGACCTTCAGGAATAAAACTTTGTTTCTTAGATGTTTTTTACATGCTGTCAGGCAAACGAGATGGGACACAGATTTTAAAAATTAACAAGTTTTAAAAATCCATGTTTCTTATTAAACCACTACTTCCCTCACAAAACTATCAGTTGAGCTGCATTTTTGGTTAATTTGTAAAGCAATGTTCCCATATTTTGTTTCTTTTCCAGTAGGCTGGGTAAAGAGGTTACTGTTCAAAAAACTCTGGTTTTGTTTACTCCCTTGGCAGACCTATATATCTGGCCTGCTACGTGACTCCCCAGATGTGGATATTTGTTTCCACAACCAGTCACTGGCCATGTGCTTATCAAAGTCCTACTTGCTGGTACAGTGGGGAAAGGTTGAAACGGGAACTCTCTCACTGCAGAACCGACTGCTTTGTGAGAAAGTAAATTTTTTTCTCTCCTGTGAGCAGCAAAATCCCCCCTACCCAAACCTGGCTGACCTCTAGTGTAACACCTTCATCTTTTACCATTTGCTACTCACAAGGAGTCCCAGGGAAAGGAAGGGGTGGGGGAGTGTGAACAGCCTCTGAAAACAGAATGCCTGGGGAAGGAAAGAACACTGCTATATTGTCTCAGACCACGTGGAAAAGCTGGCAGATAGAAGAAAGTATCACATAGGCTGGGAAAAACAACAATAACAATGGTTTCAAAATGGAGAGGAGAACACAGCCTCACAGCACTCCTTCACAAAGGCATCTTTCAGAGGCAGGCTGTGCTTCCAGATCCCTTTTATCTTGTCTCCCTGGGGCACCAAGGAGGTAACCCCACTTGCATGCCTGAGTGAGCACAGTGGTGGTGCCTCAGTTCCCAGAATGGAATGGTGGGATGCTGACAAGATGAATATGTTGAAAAATTACCAGGGTATGTCATCATCTCAGAAGGCCCCACAAAGGGAAGCCACATTTTGGAGCATTCAAATTTGAACAATGTACTAGAAAGGATACCTTTGGGAATACCCTCTCTATTGGCTGAGGGAATGGGAAGAGACCAGGAATGCTTAAACAGGACTCCAGTTTACATTACATCAAGCTGCAAGACTTTTAGCTTGAAGGCAAGGCAGTGACTTTAAGAGCAAGTAAGACCAATACTTGCTGGAAAGGGTCCACCTGATTGCTGTCTCAAGCAGAAGGGGAAGGGCTAAACAGTTTCTCCCTGTACCTTACATCGTTTTCCACATGGGAAATCTGCAACATCACAGATATTTGTGACTCATAGTGTGTGTGCCTATGAGTACTTTTTTTGTTAGTACAATTTGTCCCACACACCTGAAAAAGACAAACAGATGCACCTGTAGCTCATCCTCTTTCTTCTCTTTCAGGTGGTTACAGCATCCCTGTACTTTGTCTACTCTGCTCTGGAGGAAGAGATTGAACGTAACAAGAACAATCCAGTTCATGCCCCTGTGTATTTTCCTGCGGAGCTGCACCGCAAAGCTGCCCTGGAGGAAGACTTGAAATACTTCTATGGCGAGAACTGGAGGGAAGAGATCCCATGTCCTGAGGCTACTCAGAAATATGTCGAGAGGCTCCACTACATAGGCAAGAACGAGCCAGAGCTCCTGGTGGCCCATGCCTACACTCGGTATTTGGGAGACTTGTCTGGGGGGCAGGTGCTGAAGAAGATCGCCCAGAAGGCTCTCCAGCTGCCCAGCACTGGGGAAGGGCTGGCTTTCTTCACCTTTGATGGGGTCTCCAATGCCACCAAGTTCAAGCAGCTCTACCGCTCCCGTATGAATGCTCTGGAGATGGACCTTGCCACTAAGAAAAGAGTCATGGAGGAGGCCAAGAAAGCATTCCTGGGGAATATACAGGTGAGTAACAACCAGCCAGCCCTGCCAGCCCACATCCTCTCTCAAACAAGAAAATAGCTACAGGGGAAATACAAGGCCAGTATTTCCACTGAGGAGCTTATGAGAAGTTGTGGATCGGGGCGAGCTGGTCAGAGTTGGATGGCCATGCTTCTCCAACCTGGGAGCCAAATAAAACAATGGTCTCTGAAAAGCTCTTCTCCCTCCCTTAGTGTTTGAATGCACTCTCTTCCATGTGCCGCTATTCAGATATGAATGAGGGTTAATACTGGGGGTGGGGATTACCATCTAGTATCTGTCCTGCCTCTGTGGTGAAGTTCCACAGGTCTGCTGTGCACTCTGACTAGGTGACAGGGACCTTGCTTTCCTTCCCATAAGAAGATGGGCAATAGCCTTCTCCTTAGCTGAAAGCTTCAGGGAGAACCTGTAAAGTGAACAAGGAGTTTGAAAGACATCCTCTTGACCTCACAGTCAACTTTTCTTCGATGCAAAATGTGCCAGGAGACTTAGACTGAAGCCTCACGTCTTCCTCTAGTCCTTAAAGTGCCTGGAGAAGGGGCAAATGGTCCAGCGAAAGAACAAGAGGAGGCCACATAATGAGACAGTGTTCCTTCTTCTCAGGTGTTCGAGGCACTGCAGGAGCTGGTGTCGAAGGGCCAGGAGAATGGTCACCCTGTGCAGCCAAAGGCAGAGCTTCTTCGCACGAGGAACATCAACAAATCACATGAGCATGGTAAGACACTTCTAAGGGCAGGTGCTTTGCAGCATTCCTTCCTTTCCTTCTCCTCCCTTCCTCTGTCCTTGTTTGTAAAAGCCATTGGGAAACAAGCATGAGGTGCTTCCCCCATCTCTTTTCCAGCCATCAGCAGGTGGTGCAAGGAGAGGCACTGCTGTGTGCAAAGCTTCTAGAAATGACAGAGCAAGAATAACACATGGGGGCTCTCCAGAAAGTGTCAGTGAGGAAGCTTTACAAAAAGAGACTCCTCTCTCCACCACTAGGGCTTAAAACAAAATGCAAAGTTCATTCACCACAGGGAAAACTGACCTTGAGTTCACAGAAACAAAGGCATTAATTTTGGGTGCTGCAGATCAGCCATGGTGCTGTGATGCTGACAGAAGGTTCTGGACACAGTCCTATTCAGCAGCCTGTCCTTTTGGACTGTATCTCCCTCTGATCATTTTCCTGCCTTCCAGAAGTATTTACTGAAAACACTCCAAAGAGTGTGCTGGGTTTATAGTGAGCAGGGCTCTCTGGATGGTGGAATGTAATCAGCTTGTCAGTCAGGCTTGTACCTGAGTGAGGAGCGAGCTCAGATGTTTACAGAGCAGAGTGGTTTCCATGATGACATGCAGTTCAAATAAAAAAGCCCTTATGGCCCACCCATTCTGAAACTAAAATGGAGATTTGTTTTCAGTGCATAATGGATTGAACCACAGTTTTTCCATGGCAAAGGTGAAAAGCAAACCTTGCCTAAGCATCTCTAGATAGTGAAGCTCAAAGCAGCTTCTGTCAGAAAGGCATTAAAAGATCTCTGTGAAACTTTGCCACTCCTTTCCCAATACATGCACACAAAGAAGATTTTTAGAAAAAATAGGTGTTGGATGAGGAATCCCATTCTAAAGTTCCTGTACTGTGAAAATTGCTTGGAGTGCTAAAGACTGTTCACTGTGTTTAGATGCCTAACTAATTAAATCAGTGAGAAGTAGGAGACAAAATGCCTTTTAAAATTCTAGCTTCGGTATTTGTCTGTCTTCTGCACACATCAGGGGTTTGATGAAGCTTGGCAGTGCACATATAAGCCTGTAAGGAAACAAGGGAAGAGGCCGGTAGTCACAGCCTACAGGCAGGACTGTGGGCCTTTGTGATTCCCAGGTCAAGTCTGCTGCTTCCTTTCTCCACTGGGAGAGCAGAACCTGCTGCCATGGTTTCTCCCAGCTGGGTTCTGGCTTTCTCCTTCCCTGAACGACTCCAGCAGGGTGTGCTCTGGCACTGGAGAAAGCAAATGCTGCACCTTAGCAGCTTCTTGCCACAACCTCTTCTCACTCATCTTTATTTGTTTTTTCTCCTTATTTGATCCAGGTCCAGCAGCTGGGAAAGAAAGTGAGAGGACAAAGATGAGAAACACAGGCATGACACCCACCACTTCCCTGGTGCGGTGGATTGTGGCGCTCAGCTTCCTCGCCATGACAGTCGCCGTGGGCTTATTTGCCATGTGAAAAAGCAGGACCTTCACCTTTCCTTTGTGACTTCCCTCACCCTGAACTAATCCACCTTCCCCAGTCCTTGTGAGAGAAATTACCTCCGACTGGGTACTGTGATCTAGGTTCTGCCACTAATACTAGGAGACTTTTCTCCCCAGAAATCAGAGTGCTGTAAGGGGGTTTGGGCGAAGTCTCTCCTGTGCTTGGTGTGAGCTCTTCTCAGAGACTAACTTGATCACCAAAACCCAAGGGTAGAAAAGGCTAAAAACAAAAGCCAAGAATTGTCATTGCTTTACAGAGAGCCTACAAAAACCCTACAGGATCAGAAACACAGCTTTGACACCTGTCTTTCCTCAGAAAGATGGAGCTCCTCTGAGCTCTGTTTGTTCAGTTTTTTCACACTGCTAGATAATACTGTGATCACTTTCTCTATGGAGCCACATGGCTCCCAAGGGCTACAGACAGTTTTACATGACACTAGTAGGTCTTTGTTATTTCTTTTTCCGACCATTTTTGTTTGAAAAACTAAAGACAATTGTTGAAGACACAGTGTCATTCTTGTCTGGTTGCATAATTTATACACATAATAAATTTCAATGTAAAGTCTTCAGGCCTGGTGTTTCCTATTATTAAAGCCTTACTTGGGGAGAAAGGAGGTGTCTTTCTTCCTCCCAGTTTTCTATCTTTTGGAGCTGCTGCCTGCACAGACATGACAATAGATGAAAGTGGGAGCTATCATCAAAGCCAGACTCTGCTCCCACTCAGTGCTAACAATAACCTGTTGTAAGCTGGGGCAGGTTCCTTCTGCTCCTACACACTGCTCTCTATTTCTAGAAGCAGCATGGAATTCAGTGAGCGTGCAAAGTATTTTTAAGGGGTTGATGTGGTACATAAGAGCTGGTTGCCACAAGCAAAAGGTGATGGGAGCCTCAGCTGGTCGATGTGAGGACAGCTCTCCTTGAACTGCCAGCAAAGGGCTGCGTTACCAGGCTGTCTTTGCAAGAACTTCAGCATGAATCAGAACTGCAAGTACAGTTTCATGACCCAAAAGTTAAAGGCATCCTAGGTTTTGGTTGAGGCAGCTGAATGGAAGGCATCAAGCACACAACCACTGCTCTCACCTGAGTGGCAAACAAACCCCCTTACTCCCAAGACTTGGAACACATGGGGCATGGCTAAAGGCACTCCAAACACACAGCACTGTTGGAGCAGCCCATGCACACAGCTTGCTTTCCTTGCCTTTTGCTAAGGCAGATCTGGAGGGCTTGGCTTTGTACCCAGCCACAGGCCCTGCCTGCTCCAGCAGCTCTCTCAACACACGAGAGCCTGCAGTTCAGGTATGGCACCACAGGTACTGACAAAACTGCTTTCTTATCACCTCAGAGTCGTCTCTTTCTACCAGAAAGCCTCTCTGATCAGCTTGTCTCCATGATCTGCCTGTTCTGGCTGTGAACTTTATCCCAAAGACTCGTATTCCTACTGATCTGTTTTAACGACTAGCACTGAACCTGCTCAAAGAACAAAAATCAGAAGACAGGTCCTGCTGAGAATGAGCAGTGGGAAAACAGGACTGTCATCATTCTCAGGCTCTTTTCTACTCTGCATCCCTTTTCCAACCCCCTTTAATAATTCTCTCTTTAGATCCACCTGCCAGAAAGGATAGTTAATTCTTGAAAAAGATAATAGAGTGTTTGAAAAGCAGGGATATGAGGCTTGATAGCAATTTAAATAGAAGAACTTGTTCATTCAGATCCCAAAGATCCAAACAAATGCCCATGAGCTCAGAATCACACTGCACCACACTCAGCCTCTCTCTGCTGCTCAGAGAGCCTGACTGTAACCTCAAAGTTGGAAAATGCGGGATCTGACCGGCATCATACCCTCCCTGCTGATGGCAGGAGAGAGATGGTGCTTTAAGTATCTCACAGCCACTGTTGTCACACATTGAAGAGTCCAGACAGAGCCTCAAGTCCGCAGGAGACTAAAGCTTTGTTTGTCCTCGTCTTGTGATCTTTATGAACGTATCTGGTTTCTCTGCAACAACGATACCGCCTTTCCCATGGACTGAAACCTCCTTTGCCATGCACTGCGCTCCCCCGCTCGCTTTCAGTTAGGGCGCGCACTTCCACGCTTTGGAAGGGCCAAAACGCGCACCCAGAGACCTGCTAGCCTTCCCCCTGAATTCACTGATAGCCAGGAGGAAAGCATCCCGGAGAACTCGTGTCCCGAGGCCCTGAAGCAGTGACAAGCCCCAGCTACCACAGGAGCCTACAACAGTAATTAATTCACTTTATTCCGGCACCGCCGGGCCGCTCCCCCCGCCCACAATGGTATCACCCGATTCCCCTCCGCACCCCGCCGCAATGGTGCGACCCGCCCGCCATTTTTACCCCCTCCCGCCTTCCCTCCTAGATTTCGCGCCACGCCGCTCGGGGCGGGCAGGGAGCGGAGCGCTCCGGCCAATCAGCGGTGGCAGCGGCGCCGCGCGCTCTCTCGCGGGGCGGGGCGGGAGGGAGGCTGCGGCCCAATCGGCGGCGGCGCGCGGAGTGCGGACCAATCATAGCCCGCGGCGGAGGAGGCGGTGCGTGCGCCCTGGGCCGATTTGGTTTCCGCCGCGCGCCGCTTTTGCCGCGAAAAAGTTTGTGGCAGGTTCCGGCGGGGAGCGAGGTGCGGAGTGTCAGGGGGTTGGCATTGGCATCGGGATTGGCATTGGCATCGGGATTGGCATTGGGGTGTCCCTGGGGCATTGCGGGGAAAGAGCACGGCCCGTGTGTGGGGTGGGGTGCTGTGCGGGGCACTCGGCGAGGGGCGATCCCGCGGGACATTTGGTCTGGGCGGGCTAAGGAGGCGGCTGGGGCTGACCGAGCGCTCTCACCTCCGCAGCGGAACAGCAGCCGCGATGTCCGGCTTCGACGACCCCGGCATTTACTACAGCGACAGTTTCGGGGGAGACGCGTCCGCGGACGATGGGCAGGTTCGGAAGTCTCAGCTGCAGAAGCGGTTCAAGGAATTTCTGCGGCAGTACCGGGTGGGCACGGACCGGACGGGCTTCACCTTTAAATACAGGTGCTGCTCTGGCCCTTTTCTCCTTCTGAGCCTTACCCATTCCCACATACACATCCAGTCTGCTCTTAACGTTCCTCCTGTAGTACACACCCCACAGGCCATAAAAAACTGAGTATTAAGAAATGCTTGTATTTAGCCTGATAGCAAAGCAGAGGTCTAGTGTTCTCACAAATTTTTTAGGCAGCCTACCAGTGGAAAATGTAGCAATAGAGGGATCCACACTGCCAGACTTGCACTTAGTTCTGAGATTAAAGGTCTGTCTTTGGAGTTGTAGTGCTTTCTGGTCTGGAGAATTGACTAGATCCATTAAATCAGGCACACTCTTCACGTGTGCCTTCCAAGTCTATGAAGTTCCTTTGGCCACCCTTTGCCTGTGCAGTTAGGAGACATAACGTTGAGAAAACTGGAGATACATAATAATCAAGGGCTAGAACAGTCTTTCACTTCTGAATTTCATTAATCCTGGTATTTTTAAGGAAAGTGTTGTCTGTTCTATTTTTACTTCCTTTGTTTTAAACCATGTCCTATGTATAGTAGTTATTGTCCTACACAGAAATTTTCTCCTTGTTTATCTGGTCATGGAAGTCTAGTGAATACACTGCCACTGCAAGCACTGGTGTCCCTGGTCTTATGTTACCTTTCAAAGTGGGATTGAGTGAAAGGTTACCCAGATTACCCTGCACTTCTCTTGGAACTCACCTAATTTTCCCTGCTTGCTTTCCAAACCAAGGACTCCCCACAGAACCCGCCTTTTCTGATTCCTGCTTGTTCTAAGGCCACTGTGGGTAACTTGTGCTTTCTGCCCTGCAAACTTTTGCTGCTTCCTGCCTTCCAGGGATGAGCTCAAACGGCACTACAACCTGGGACAGTACTGGGTGGAGGTGGAGATGGAAGACTTGGCCAGCTTTGATGAAGATCTTGCAGACTATCTGTACAAGCAACCAGCAGAGCACCTGCAGCTGGTAAGGATGGAGGTTGGCAACCTAGAACATTGTCAAAGGAGCAGCTCATATGTTCTGCTGTAACAGACCCACTGATAGCCCATTGTTCCCTCTCTAGCTGGAAGAAGCAGCAAAAGAAGTCGCAGATGAGGTCACTTGTCCTCGTCCCTCAGGGGAGGAGACTCTTCAAGACATCCAAGTGATGCTGAGGTCAGATGCCAATGCAGCCAACATCCGCAGCCTGAAGGTGAGGTGAAGCGAATTTGCTGCCACACAGAGCAGTGTCTGTGTGGGTGTGATTGCAGGGGAGCTTTTGGTAGCTGGTCACATGGCTCAGGACTCTCACTAATTTGCAAGCAGCGTTACTCTGCAGTTTAAATCTGACTGCAAAGGGCTGTTATTGCTGGTTCCTGCTGCAGGGATATTAATTGTTGATAGTGGTGTTCTGCACAGAATGTTCTGTCCTTTGCTCTCATGCTTTCTAGCTTCCCATCCATCTTCCATTGATGGTTTTCTCACCTTCCCTTTCCCTTTTCAGTCTGACCAGATGTCCCACCTTGTGAAGATCCCTGGGATTGTAATTGCAGCAACCCCTGTGAGAGCCAAAGCCACCAGAATCACCATCCAGTGCCGCAGCTGCCGCAACACCATCAGCAACATCACAGTGCGCCCAGGCCTGGAGGGCTACGCTCTGCCCAGGAAATGCAACATGTAAGGACTGACACTCCACGCCCTCTTCCTCCTCCTGCTGCATCCCATGCATTGCAGAATCTGCTCCCTGTTCCACAAGGCAGCAACATATGCAGTGCTCTGCCTCCACCCTTTCTGCTGTTCCTGTGCTAGTGTGCAGTTCTGGCTGGCAAGTTCCATCTACTGTCTGTGATCATGCTGGATATGACCCTGCATGGTCAGTGCTGCATGCAGTGTTGAGTGAGCGTGTCCAGGGAGTTATTTTTATTCATAGAGAGTTTCACCTGTTGTACGTAAAGGTTCATTCTTGCCTCCAGCTGTCCCATAATACTGTGTTTAAATTGCTTTTCGCCAAACAAACTCCTTGCTACCACATTCCCACTCCTGAGGGGGCTGTTTTGTGTTTCCTTCCTTAGGGATGCTTTTCTACTAGCCTTTTTATCCTGCTTTACAGCTCCTGGTGCCTCTCAGAACTATGAGCATTAGCCTGCCATTGTGCTGCAGCTCTCGAGGCAGCCAGTCCTGGTGGGTTGTATCTTTGAGCTCATACCTTCCAGTATTTATTTTCTGCACTTGAACTCTAATGCAGCTTGAGAGGGGTTTGGGCTAGGTATCATTCTTGTGTGTGGTCTGCACAGCACGTTGCTCCTGATCCCTGACTGCATGAGTGCATCTGCACTCTGGTGTTGCCCTTCCTGAAAGTCCTGCATGTAGTCAGGCATCAGTTGTGCCACTCTGATACGGCAGTGGAGCTACTATTTGTCTCAGAGAACTTGTAATGTAACAAGGCAGCTATGTCCTGAGAGACTGGGAGGTGGATGTCAGCCTTGTCACATTGCTAATTGCTTTCTCACCAGAAACCACTTAACATTTGCTTCGTGCATGAGGTTGTAAGGAAAAACACCCTGCCATGTCACTGAGTCTGTGCTGCTGCCTTCTGTGTAATTAATGAATTACCTTCCCTGCTTACAGTTAGCAGGGGAAGGGTGGGAGGCAGGGAGAGTGCTGACAGGTGTCACCCTGCCTCTGGCTTGTTCTCATGGACACATTTGGCACTTGTTGAAGACAAGACAGAGGGCTTGATGGCATTAGGTCTGACCCCATGTGTCTACCCTTACCTGCTGATGTGGCGCAGCTTGGAAGGGGCAGCTGCCCCTTGCTATGGCTGCTGTCCCCTCTGCAGGTGCGCTCCAAGGGGTGGCTCCTCAGTGCTAACAGCCTTCCCTGATTGATCTGTCTGCACAGAGAACAAGCTGGCCGCCCAAGGTGCCCTCTGGACCCTTATTTTATCATGCCAGATAAGTGCAAGTGTGTGGATTTCCAGGTCCTGAAGCTGCAGGAATCCCCGGATGCCGTGCCACATGGGGAGATGCCTCGGCACTTGCAGCTCTACTGTGAAAGGTACTGGCACAGCATTCCCACCCTGCTTCTGCTGGCTGTTACTGGTGTCATCATTTCCCACCACCATCCTCCGCTTTCCCCGCCTCCTCTTAGGTACCTGTGTGACAAAGTCGTCCCAGGGAACAGAGTCACTATCATGGGGATCTACTCCATCAAGAAATCTGCGCAGAGCAAGAACAAAAGCCGTTACAGTGTGGGGGTGGGCATCCGGAGTGCTTATATCCGCGTGGTGGGCATCCAGGTGGATACAGAGGGCTCAGGTGAGGGCTGCTTCTGATGTGCATTTGGTCTGTGTTGGTAGCCTGGTGTTGGGAGACACTCCCTACCCTGTTCCTGAACAAGGTGATCCCTCAGCAAGAGGTGTTTGAAATCACAGCCTTGGTCCTTCTCTGCTGTTCATATAATGGAAGGTTTGAGCCATTCCAGTGGTCTGACTTGCCCTGGGTTCTCTGTAGTCATGCCCTTTAAGGCTTTTTCTCAGTCATATTAAATGAGGAGGTCTCAGCCTGAGTCCTCCAGGGTGTTTAAGTGAGAATCAGCTAGGATCCCTGAGGATCCTAGCTAAAGTCCATGGTTTAAATTGTATTTAAAACAATGGTCTGGCTGTAATTCTCCCTCTGGTTTCTGCAGAGCTGCTTTGCCCAAGAGCCTTACTTTTTCTTTCCAGCCTCTAAGGGCATAGCCTGCCTTGCTGAGCTAGCAGGTGCTTGGCCTCTCCACCCTTCCCACCTGATGGCACTTGGCATGATCCTTAAGGGGGGATTTTGGTTGTAGCATGCATGGGGGGAGTGATATAATTTCCTTCAAAACCTCCATTTTTTTCACTGTAGCATCATTCCCCTCATCTCTGTACAGGACGTAGCTTCACTGGCTCGGTGACCCCTCAGGAAGAGGAGGAGCTCCGTCACCTTGCTGCCACACCCAACATCTATGAGACCATTGCCAAGAGCATCGCGCCCTCCATCTACGGCAGCACGGACATCAAGAAGGCCATCGCCTGCCTCTTGTTTGGAGGCTCCCGCAAGAGGTGGGGAAGAGTCAGCCTTTGTTCTCAAAGTCAGTGATTCCTTATCAAAATAAAGGCTCACCATCTCTCCTCTCTCTTCTTCTCAACCCCATCACTCCAGGCTCCCGGATGGGCTGACCCGCAGAGGGGACATCAACTTGCTGATGCTGGGGGACCCTGGCACAGCCAAATCCCAGCTGCTGAAGTTTGTTGAGAAGTGTTCACCCATTGGGGTATGTGGCTTGAGATACCACTTGTAGTGCACCTCTTTTCTCTCTTCTGCTCCTTGTCTAGCCCCAGAGACAAGACCACGGTCACAGCAGACACCTGCCTGTGCATCCCCAGGTAGATTTGGTGGCAGAGCAGTGAATGGCCATTTTCAGATGGCATGGGGATGAGGAGAATGGGGAGGGAAGGTGAAGAAGGGATGGGGAATGAGGGAGGGAAGGGGGAGAAAGTCATGCCTTTTATTAGGCTGTGAGCCAGGCTGTTTGCAGATGTCCAAAGACGTGCCTGGTGCTGCTCTTTATTGTTGAGACTTGATCTGCAGAGGGGCTCGCTGGTCAGGACAAATTAAGTTGACTGCATCTCAGGCATGAACCTCCAGCCTGAGCCCAGGCATAGAATTAGGTTTTCAGCTGTGGTTTTTTGTAGTCTATTAAACTCACCCTCTGACTGTATTGTTCCCTCCAGGGGCAAACAAAGCTAATGCAGCAGCCTACCAAACAATGAATCACTCCCTCTTCTGTACTTAATATCTGTGTTTGTGTCTGCACACTCTTCAGTGTGTCACAGCTGCTTAGTCTGGGGCTTGGGATGAGGCAGTAGTCCTCGCTTTACCTAGCACATCCGCTTTTTACATGTGCTGAGGGCTTTTCCTGGAGGTTCTTTCCCCAGGAGCTCGGGACTTTGTGTGCCAGGGGTGCTTTGTCTCTGAGCTAGAGTAGTGGGCTGCTGGGTGCTGCTGCAGCTGATGTGCTGTCCCTTTCCTTGTCCCACATGCCACTAGGTGTACACCTCAGGAAAAGGCAGCAGCGCTGCTGGCTTGACAGCCTCAGTGATCCGTGACCCTGTCTCCAGGAATTTCTTCATGGAGGGAGGAGCCATGGTGCTGGCAGATGGAGGAGTGGTGTGCATCGATGAGTTTGACAAGGTACCAGTAGGGCTGTCAGTGGGTCAGTGGGAAGGAGAGGATGCCAGCCTGTCCCAGGAGAGCCCAGAGCTGCAAGAGGAAGGGCAACTTCTCTGAGACTCTCTCACTTCCTTTTAGGGAAGGTCAGGGGGATGGGGCTGCAGGGGAACTCAGTTACATCCTGCCCTCTTGGGCAGAGGTCCTCACAGAGCTTTTTGTTGGGGGTCGCTTCAGTAAGTGTGTGGCAGAAGTGACTGATGGTGACTTTTTCTCCTTGCCTGGTTTCTCTCACCTGGAATGAAAAGATGCGGGAGGATGACCGTGTGGCCATCCATGAGGCAATGGAGCAGCAGACCATCTCCATTGCCAAGGTGAGCTGTGATGCATACTGCCCTGAGGTGGGAACCTGAAAGCCCAGCAGCCAGTGGTCACAGATCTTTTGGTAGAACTGCCCATTTTAGAGTCCAGGCAGTGGTACTAATGGTTGCTGGTGTCTCTGGTCTGCAACCAGTCAGCCCTGCCTGGAGGCTTTGGGCAGCCTGACCTTATTGGCTTCTCCTTGCTGGTGGCTGCCAGGCTGCA
This sequence comes from Anthoscopus minutus, assembly GCA_013399455.1. NCBI lineage: Eukaryota > Metazoa > Chordata > Aves > Passeriformes > Paridae > Anthoscopus > Anthoscopus minutus. The sequence goes on along the minus strand of VWYI01010090.1, from coordinate 44,502 downwards.
CCTGCAATCCCATGCTTTGTGCCAGAGCTGCCCAGGAGGACTCAGCCATGTCTGCCCGGTGTTTGTCTCAGATCACAAACCTGGGGTGAGGTCTCCTATGTCTCTGCTCCTGACAAAGAGGTTTTAAATGAAATTACTCTGCTCAAGTTTCAGCTGAAACCAATCTCCCTCCAAAAGTACATGTGGGTCGGCCCCACCATTACGGGGCAGTTGGGTGCTACTTAAGGGGTTTTATTTAAATGCAAGTGATTGACAATGAGTCCCTGGAAATGGCTTTCAACCTTTCACTGAATTAATGACCTGCTGTGACATGGAGGTGGTCTTGACACCGTCCACTTTTTTGCCTTTGCCCACAGGCAGGAATCACAACCACACTCAACTCCCGCTGCTCAGTCCTGGCAGCTGCCAACTCTGTCTTTGGGCGCTGGGATGAGACCAAGGGCGAGGAGAACATTGATTTTATGCCCACCATCCTGTCCCGATTTGACATGATCTTCATCGTTAAGGATGAGCACAATGAGGAGCGAGACATGGTGCGTTGAGCCGCGCGGGTGCAGCTGGGACTCATGGTGCCCCATCCTTTGGGAGGAGGAGGTGTTCCTGCTGTCTGACTGCCTTCTGCTTTCCCAGACACTGGCCAAGCATGTGATGTCCTTACACGTGAGTGCCTTGACACAGACCCAGGCTGTGGAGGGTGAGATCGAGCTGAACAAGCTGAAGAAGCTGATCTCCTTCTGTCGGACGTGAGTGACAGGCGTGTCTTTCTGGCAGTGCCCAGGCTGTGCAGAGGGAGGCAGTGGTGAGAGGCAAACCACCCAGCACTCTGGGTGACCTTTCTCTTACCTCCTGCCTTGAAAAAAGGGTGCAAGAGGAGCTTGCAGTGGTGCTGCAGCACGCAAAGAAGGGAGGGGTGCCCGAGGCACGCTCCCCAGTGGTGCTGTTTCCAGCTCCTGTCCCCCCTTGCAGGAAGTGTGGCCCTCGGCTGTCGGCGGGGGCGGCGGAGAAGCTGAAGAACCGCTATGTCTTGATGCGCAGTGGTACCCGCCAGCACGAGCAGGAAAGTGACCGCCGCTCCAGCATCCCCATCACTGTCCGGTGAGCAGCACCCTCTCCTTGCCTCCCAAAACCCCTGGGATTAGGGCTGCGTTACTAGGCTAAACCAGGAGAGGGTTGGTGCATTGCTGGGATGTGAAGGTGTGGCCCTGAGCACTGAAAGTGCTGTGGGGGGAGGCAGGAGGTGCCTGGAGTGGGGTAGGTGGGGATGGCAGGAGTCAGGGGGAAGAAAACATCCTTGGAGCTGCAGTAGAAAGCAAGGAATGTTTCCTGTGGCTGCAGGCAGCTGGAGGCCGTCGTGCGCATCGCCGAGTCCTTGGCGAAGATGAGGCTTCAGCCCTTTGCCACTGAGGCAGATGTTGAGGAGGCCTTGCGGCTCTTCCACGTGTCCACGCTCGATGCAGCTATGTCGGGCAACCTGTCAGGTGAGAAGGAAATGTTCTGTGCTGGGGGTAGGAGAGGCATGCTGGACCTGGCTGCTCGGGGCAGGGAGAGATGAGCTCCTCCCCCATGACCTGGCTGTCAGGGGCAGGTGCTCAACCTCCTTCCTGAGTAAAGACAAAGCAATGCTTGTGGCAGCAAGGGGCCATTGTGGCTGTGGGGCTGTGCCTCACAGGGAGGGCAATGGCAAACGACGTAGAGGGTTTCCTGTGCTGCTCAGGGGAGGGCTGGTCTGGCCCCTTCTAGTCCCAACAACAGAGTCTGGTGTTGGACATGGTTCCCCTACTGATTAATCTTCTAACATCGTTCTCTATGAGGGTGAAGGCAATGTTTCCTTGGGCAGCAGGATGGAAAAAAGGGTTTGAGGGGCTCCAGAAGCCAGGTCCATGTTCACTTGTGTGGTTGGAGTTCCACAGCATTTTATAGTGGAGTTGTTCATGGGTTCCCTAAAGTCTCTAAGCTGTGCATGTGTGGGGGGAGACACAGGAGATGAGCACTTTGTCTTGGAAAGTGACTTCTGGGCGACACAGAGAGCTCACACAGCATCTCCCTGCAGGGGCAGAAGGCTTCACAACGCAGGAGGACCAAGAGATGCTATCCCGCATTGAGAAGCAGCTCAAGCGCCGCTTTGCCATCGGCTCCCAGGTGTCCGAGCACAGTATTGTCCAGGATTTTGTGCGGCAGGTGGGTCAAGGACCCTGTGGAGGGCTGGGCTGTGAAACCAGGGACCCTGGTGGGGGCATGAAACCCTTTCCTCAAGAGCAGACTGGCGAGCCTTTTGGTCAAGCCTTTGGAGTTGTTTGTAGGGAATGGGGTGCAATGTGATAGCAGAGTTTAAGGGGACTGAGGCAAGTTTCTGCAGAAGGTCTGGAGCTGGTTTGAAGTCCTGTCCTTGAAAACAGGACTGTTTAATTTGTGACACTGCCTGCAGTCAGATCTAAAATAGTGAAAGGGGAAGGGAGCATCAGTGTCTTGGACTATGGGGCTTACTCCTTCTAGAGTCCTAGCCAGGCTTTAGCAGAGATTGCAGGATCCTGCTGAGCTCCTGAGTGCTGTTTCATGCTGGCTCATCTTCCCTCCTCTCCCCTCTTGCAGAAATACCCAGAACATGCCATCTACAAGGTGCTGCAGCTGATGATGCGGCGGGGGGAGATCCAGCACCGCATGCAGCGCAAGGTCCTGTACCGCATCAAGTGACACCCCTGTCCCAGGCTCCAGGAGGGAACTGCTACTGCTTGACCCCTGCCCAGGAGGAGGCACAGTGCCCCTGGGAGCTGGGGCTTGCTCCTGAAAGAAGCTTTTTTCCTCGAGGAGCCAAAAAGCCCCAGGCCTCCATCTTGAACCAGGGTTTGGGGTGGTCAGGGTATCCCTTGTGTGCTCTGTTGCTGTGTTATATCCATGTTTCTTTGAACTTCTAAAGCTTTTAGTTTGTATTAAAATAAAACCTGATATTGGTAGCTCAGGATCTTTGGCCCTGAGGTGCAGAGATGGATCCCCTTCCTCCTTTGAAGGGAATGCAGGATTTTGGATAGAAAGGTGTCCCTCCTGCCTACCCATTGTTACGTGCTTACTCTCCCTCAGGCTCCAGCTTCATGGGCAGCGCCAGCAGCCCCTGAAGCCAGAAACTCATTTCTCACTCAGGGTTTGTCTATTAAGGCCTAAAGCCTGTTGGCACAGGCTGTCCAGTTGGGCTCAGCAGTGCAGGAGGTACTTTACCCACTCCCTGGGAGCAGTCTGCTGCTTCCCTCTCGGCCACTGGCAGTGAAGGAAATTATTTGCTGTTTGTTCCCTGCTCTTTGCTAATGCCTTTGCCTTCTCCCAGGGCTGCAGCAGGGAAACCCTTTACCCTACAGTGTTAAAGGGCTGTATGAAAGTCTTGCTGGAGACATGGGCAGAATTCACTGCTTGCTCCAGTGATGATATGGATGCAGGATAAATCCCGATGAGCTAAGTGATGTCCTCCAAGTAGTCCCTGCCATCACTTCCTTCATGCCAATAGCCCACACGCCAGGAGCGTCACCTGGACACTGCCCCAGGGTGGGCTTTTGCACCTAAGCACCCTTCTGCATTTGCAGCACAACCTTGCACTTATAAACTTGCCAGATTTTTGTTATTTCTAGCAAATTAGTACTGGCTCTCTTAAGGGTTGTCACAAAGATATCTGGTGCTTGTAGGTCCCTGCTCTCAGCAGCATGGGGCCACCTTGGCTGTGAGAACACTGCTGGGGGCCTTCGAAGACAGCAGTGTTGAGTGAGCAAAGCCAGGCTGGTGCCTGTGTCTGCTTTCAGGCTGAAAAACCCCAGGAGAGGTTTCAATAGCAACAGAAACATTCAGGGCCAGCAGAGGGTACCAGAGTCTTGAGGGTGCCAAGCTGTGGCCCTGCTTGTGGTACTGCCTCCTTCTAGAGGGGTAAACCAGGGGTCCCAGTGGGCTGTGGTGTGGTGTGGTGTGCACTTGGTCCGGCAGCTGCCACACGAGGGCTGGGCCCCACTGCATCGCTGGGGGGTTCAGCAACATCCCTCTGCTTCTGGGTTTTGAGAGGCACGTGGTGTATTCCTTATGTGATTGTGGAGTTGGAAGTCTGGAGGGGCTGGGGTTGGGGTGGTGGTGACATGGGAAAGACTGGTTGCAAATTAGAGAAACAGCCTTCTGCTCTTCATTCTCCTGTTTTTTTGTTTGAGGACAGCCTTTGTGGAGGGCTAGAAGGTAGAGAAGGCTGGCCCAAAGAATAGACAGGGATAGGTTTATCATTCTAGTGATTTTATTGCCACATGTTTTTGCATGCGCCAAACATGCAAACACAGCTCACAGTGCTTCTTGGAGCCAGCAGTGCTGGGGCAAAAGGACGGCCCCTTCTTTTCCATTTAGGAAAAAAGAAAGGCATCTTCTGTCCTCACAGTGTTCCCTGGATGGAAAAATAAGGATGTTGCTGCTCCATGGAGGGGGTCATCTCCAGGAAGAGGAGTAAGTGAATGTGGGAATAATGGCCACATCGTCCCCTAGAAACCAAAGTTCTCAAAACTACCAGTGTCTGTCAGAAAGCATCTTGCCCTCCTCACAAGTCTGCAGCTTCAAGAGTGGCTCTCAGAGCAGGACCAACACAGGCCTGAGGCAGCAGCATGGTGTTGGGGCTGATTTTCTGTCATGAGCCACAGCCCCTGCAGAGAAGGTAATGAGTCCTGCAGGTCTCAGCCCCTGCCACTGTCCCACAAGTCCCTCTGTCCTTGCTTTGAAGGTGCAGGCAGTATCTGTGATCTTTCTTTCAGCGGTGCACAAGAGCACAGCAAACACGGAAGTGGGTGTGGGAGCTTGGGATCAGTACCCAGAGCCTGCTGTTAATGCTGCCTCTGGAGGCGGCTGAGCCTCTGTTCCCAGGCTTGAAAAGAGCACCCAGTGATGGGGCTGTGTGGGGAGAGAGATGGAGATAGGGTAAAGGGAACACAGTGCACAGGGCTCTATTTCTATCATGTATCTTCCTTCCCTCCTTGCTTCCTTTCTTCCCTCAGACACCCCCTCATCACAATTGTTTTTCTGTGCTGAAGCAATAGGACATGGCTGGATTTTGGCTGCTGCTGGCTGCCACTGGTGGTCATGTGTCATTCAGAGGTTTTAAATGAGCCATCATCTCCAGGAACATCAAGCTGTGCTGGGCGTTGGCAGGTGTGGAGGTTGGAAATTCTAATTTTTAATGTTGTTTTCGTGACATGATCGAGAGCTAAGGTAGGTTTCTGTGGTGGGGTTCAGAATGACTGATCTCTTTGTGCCAAGAAATGTGTTGATTATATGGTATGAGGTTATGTAAGTGTACATACAGCTTGATAGCAATTAATGCATGCAGCCTTATCACAAGGAGGGGAGCTGGGACGTGTGCAGCTGGCATTGGTTGGAACTTGAGATTACTGGTTAGTGCTGACTTGTGTTGAACGTAGCACTGCAGGTAGAAGCTTTGTGAGGAACAGTGGCTCTCAACTGGGTAGGTGCACGGAGATATCTACTTGATAAGGGATTGCTGGTCCTGAAGACAACCAGATTTTCCCTCAAATCAAATGATAACTACTTGATAAGGGACTGTCATCCTCCTAGTGAAGGTGCTGTCTCTTTTTGGTCTCATCTGAAGTTCTGGCATGCTGAGATTTGGGATAAAGTCCCTGTCCAAGTGTCATTAGATGACCAAAAATACTGTTCTCAAATACAATACTAACAAAGAAAGCAAAACCAGTCAGGCTTAGCCACTTGGATCTGAGCAGCACAGCATTCCCTTACCTAGCCTGCTGACCTGACCTTGTCCCTGCCTCGCCTCAGTGCTGTCTCTGGCACAGGAAGCCCCTTCCCTACCCCTGGCTTGTGCCTTTGATTCAAAGCTTGGGCTGTTGTAGAAGACACCAGCCTCTTTCCACATTGAATTAGTACCCGAAGAACTTGCAGACTACATCTAATTCTGCATGAGATGGGTTAATATTTCTGAATGGATCACTGCGAAGAGATGCAGTCCACTGGGCTCTTGGCAGCATTTGTGGTTGTCTGAGGACATAGTTTTAAACTGCACCAGGGAAGGTTTAGGCTGGGCATTAGGAGGAATTTCTTCACAGAAAAGGTGATTGGAATGGGCTGCCCAGGGAGGTGTTTAAGGAAAGACTGGACGTGGTGCTTAGTGCCATGGTCTGGTTGACATGGTGGTATTAGGTCATAGGTCAGACTTGATGATCTCAAAGGTCTTTTCCAATCTAGTTGATTTATGATTCTGTGAAGCTCATCAGAATATTTCTGTGAAATGTCAATTTCACAAAATACACTACTGTAAAATCCAGCAAAGCTGAGTCACCACATCTGCACCACTCAGATTTCTTCCATCTCTGTGTAGGATGGGAGCTGTTGCAATGCAGCAACATAACCTCTGAGCATGTTGTGAGTGTCACTTCCTCCATAAAATAAAACACAACCGAACTGCAGAGTCCTAGGGGCTATTGCTCAAGGGTGTGAGATAAACACTGGTGAGTGGGATATGCTGATATGGGCAATGTGAGAAATAGTCTCATCTGGCCCAGCAAGCACCAATCTCAGACCAGTGAAGCTGGGACGCCTTCCCCCTTTCCCCTGCTGACTTACTGGACTAGTTGAGCAAGTGACTTTATCGCCTTGCCTGTTCTGGATAATAACCTTTTTGGAGCACAGATCACTTCTTACCATGATTTTGTGCAGTGCCTGACAGAACCGGTAGCCCAGTCTCAGTGGCAGAATTTACCTGCTGGCTTAAGTAACATTAACACATTTTAGGGCTTCTCCAGCCCTTGTTAAGATGAGAAATGATCTCTTGCAGGCAAAGAAATTCCTGTGATTTGTTCTGGACAATGCCAGAAAAGGTAAAGAAACCAAGGAAGACTGGTACAGCAATGCTGTGCTGCCATGTGGAACAGCACACGGGTCATGGGTTTGGGTGCCCCTGAAGTGCTCTGCTGGGTGGGGCTCTCATGCCAACTCTCAAGTCCTCTAAGTTTGGTTAACAGTCTGTATCCCCTAATTCTGGGCTAGGTTCCTTCAAAATCCCAAACCATTCATTCTCCCACAGCAGTGACATACCAGTGTCTGAGATTGCTCTTTGTCATGCTTTGCCATCCTTTTGCAACACCCTTTGCTCTTTCCTGGACACCTCTGCTCCAGGTCTCCCAGCAATCCCAGGCAGTCCATTTATTCCTCCTCCCCTCCACTTCAAGCCCCATGCCTGGTCTCTCTTCTCATCTGCATGGTAATCCCCTCCTATTCCCCTTCCTGGCTATTGTGGTCTGTCCCATGCCACCTTACAGAGTGCTTAGCAAAAGCTTCCCTGCTTCACAGGCAGGCAGGACATCAGGGTATAATTTGCTGGATCAACTCTCAGCACTGCCTGTTAGGAACAGGACACTAAGGGAGAGTCCTCAGAGAACATGCCCTGGACCATCTGCTGCTTCCTGGCCGTTCCTCTTCTCCTTGCCCTTCAGCTTTCATGCAGCCAAGGTGCTCCATCTCCTCTCCTCATTAGTTATCTTCACCTTATCTCGCCTTCCTTTTTTTATTTTTTCATAAAGCTTTTTTTTTTCTTTTTCTCAGACTAGTATGTGGGCAATTTGGCCAGAAATCCTACAGATCTCTGGCCAGGAAAGCCAGGCAGCACTGTTATAAGCCTTTTGGACCCTTAGAACAAAAGCAGGAGCACTATCCTGCTTGCCTTGATCCCAGTACCCATGGAATTCTTGCTGAGTGGGAAGCAGATCTATCCATAGCTGGCCACACGCTGTGTGCCTGTCAGCACCCAGAACCTCTGCAGTTTAAATATGCATCTATAAAGAGATGCACAGGCATCCTTCCTTGCTGGAAATCCTTCATTTGATAGAGTCTGTCTGGTTTCAAACTGCACCTGGTACTTTTTAGACTCTGACATGAATGATCAAAATGGTTGAACTTCAGTGTTTCACTAGGACTCTGGAGCTAAGTGCATAGTGTTAAAAATACTTTAAAAGTTTTTAGAGAAACAGTTGACAGATCATCTAGCATACAGGTAATACCACTGCCCTATACCCTTGCACCAGAATAAGGTGCACACTCCATATTATCAATTATCTTCCATTTGTGATTTGTAATGAGGAGGTGTTTGGTGGTCTGCCCAGGAGTGCAGAGATTGTCACCAGTCTGGGAGGTTTGCCATTCATGTGAGTCCAGCAGGTGAAGGGTGAGGGCATGAGCTGGGGAGAGCTGAAGAACAGAGGAAAATAGCTTTGCCAGCACCACAAGGCTCTAACAAACTGCTCAGTGCCAGAGTCCTATGTACCTGATGCTCAGTCCAGATCTTTTGGCAGCATAGGTGCTGCAGTGGGGGAACTACAATGACTGATTTACCTGGCTTCTCCTGAGTCAGACAATTAAAACATCATGGTTTCCACAGTAACATCACTGCTTCCATGCTGCACCATCATCGCTTTACTGTACCCTGTTCTTGTACAGATGCAACTTATAGCAGTAGATAAATCACATGCAAAGAGGGTGAAGCTTCTGCTGTTGCATCTCTTGCACTGGAGAAAAGGGTAATGCTAGGCTGGAGAACCAGCTCAGAAGGAGAAGCCCAGCATTTGAGTCCCTTCTCTATGAGAAAAAACAGAAGACCTATTTGTTTGTGGCTCATGCTGCATGCCCCAAACCCAGAGACACAATTTACAGTTGTGACCCCTTCACCTTTCTTGCTCCTCAGAGGATAAAATGGTTTCCTGTTTATTCCAATGGGCAGCTGTTGTATCCACAGGGGAGAGCAGCACTCATGGTTAATATGGCTGATGTCCAGACACGTTTTGCAGAAGTTGCTTGTTTGCTGGGCTGTCCAGCAGCTGCTGAATGTCCTGCCTTTGGGAATAGGAGTCTCCCAGGCAATGCTCAGATGCTAGAGCATGGGAGAGGGTTTGTTCCCCCCCCACTGGGATCAGCAGGCAGGGAAGAGGTCTTGAGGTCTTCTTCAACATCTGCCATGTGCTGAAGTATTTTAGGAACTATTAGGTCCTCCTATGACTTCCTCACCGGGTTCATGTGTGCCCCAGAGATGTTCTGTGTTACCCATGGGAGAGCCAAGGCAATTCTTGGTCTTGGGGTCTCATAACTTCAGCAAATGCTGCAACACATGAGCTGGGGGTCATAGCCAAGGCTATGAGACATCCAGGACCAGGAGGGAAAATTCCTGGAGCCAGTGCCCAGGCAAGAGAAGTCTTGGGGTGTAGAAAATCCCTGAAAATATTACCACCATGTCACTGCTCAGGCTGCTTTTGTGGTCACTTGGACAGAAGAAAGTATCCCAGGGTGTGGAGGATGCAGCTCCCAGGAGGTTCTGCCAGACATGCTATGACCATAGGGCATTTTTTATCTCCTCCATCAGCTTGGAAGAGGCAGTTAAAATTGAATGCCCATGGAAAGGAAGCATCAAAGACAATTAAATGCAGAAGAAAGACAAAGTGTGATCTGTATGTTTCTCTGTTGACTTCAAGATCACTTCTCATGTTTGCTTTTCTTCTTTGCATCTGCCTGCCAGGGCTGTGTTGGCTGTTGATGTTTTTTGATGCTACATTGACCCAGATTTGGAACAGGCAGGTGCTGATCCAGGCAGTGAGTTTGTATCCGACTCCGCTTATGCAGTCAGCTATGAAATGCTGAAATGGAAAGAAATCGGAGCCTAATCTCCAGTGACCCATATGCAGGCATCAGAGTCACTGTCAGTCTGGAACCGGGGCACTGATATTCAGGCTGAAAAGTGGAGACCTGGCAAGAGCTGGCCTAATGAATCAGTTGTGCCCTCTGGTCAACCCTTTGCTGGTGCAAACCTGATATATTTACTCATTGGCTTTACTTTTCAGCAGCACATCCTGTGTGCACTTCCAGACTGGAAAAGATGCTGGCTCACAGGTGTTGCAATAGCCAAGGGCTCTGGAGAATTCCTGTTGAAGTGGTAATTTGTTTTAAGCATGTCACCTGCCTGTGTGTGACATAAGAAAGAATGTGAATGGTTCTGTTCTGGGTCACAGCAAGCAGCAAGAAGTAGGTGAAACCTGTACAGTCCAAATGACTGTCGCTTCTCTGCTAGTTCATTTCTCCACTTTTTCTGGCCCCTTTTGTGGTCTCCCTCGAGTGAAGGTGACAGCAGAGCAAAAGGAGCAGTGAGAGGCTGCTCAGGGCACCACTGGGCGCTGGTGGAGGCAAGAGAAACACAGGGCTAGTAGGAGCTGCCAGGAGGGGAGATCTTGTGTAAAGCATACCAGGGCAACCCCACTTCCAGTCCTAAACTGGTTCCCAAACTGTTGCCCAGGTCTGTTATGATCATTTGTGGTGATCACGTTTATTGCAGCAGGATGTCTGAAAGAGTCTGGATCCAGGCCTCACTATCTGGGAAGAAAGTAATCCCTGCTTCAGTGCATTTCAGCCAAATACACTGACAAATAGCAGACATGAGGACTGTAATATGTTAGTGAGAGAAAAAGGGATTGCAGTGCTTCTCTGTAGACGGAAAATGGGTTTCTGTTTAAGCATAAGCTAAATATTAGAGGAATGATGATCTTACAAATGAAACATAACACCCCCAGGGACTTATTCCTGTATCAGCCACTAATTTACTGTGCGACCTTCAGTAGTTCATTCAAGCTCTCTCTGCCTCCATTACATTTTTGTCAAACAAGTCCAGTGACAAATTCCTTTCTTGCAGAGGTCTTGTGAGGACTGTGCATCTCCATGAGATCCTCCCCGTATATATCAAAGGCAAAGTGTTTTCTCAACGAGATCTCATTTAATCTCCTCAGTGATGTCATGTGGCACATTAGCTCATTTTGCTAAGCCTGGAGCCTCCCACTCAGAGCCCATCCCACTTGCCTCACATGAAGGTGTGTGTTGCCCTTCTGCAGCCACTTCTCAGCGCACTTCCTTCCTCTCCCCCTGCTTCCTTGGATATCTTTGTAGCCTCCCTATCACCTCCACCCTTGCCGTAGCACACTGGTCTTCACAGAAGAGCCCTTGCCTTGGCACAGATAGGCAGAGCCAATCAGTTCCCTCTAAAGAGAGATGTTGCCTCAGCAACCAAAGTTTTGAAGCTGGACAAAGTTCTGAAGAAAAATCCCAACCAATTGTGATGGGAAATGACACTCGGGAACAAATGTACCACGTTGCCATGGCAGCCTGAATACTTGCACAGAACTTGGTGGTTTGAAAATATAGAAAGACTGTGCTTCAAATGAGTCCAACTAACTTAATGCCTTTGTCAGGTAGCTGTGCAATGCCAAAGGTCTGGCATTTGTGTTTTATACCTGGCATGTGAATGACTTCATCACTTCTGAAATGAAAGTAACTCCTGCTCTCAGTCTGACAGACGAGTATTTGAGACCACAGGTTCTTCCAGGTTGCCTAGTCTGGTATTGATCTGTTAGGATTATTTCTGTCATTTGAACTCCATCAGTTCTTGGTTGTCTTGGTTTCCACATCGGTGTTTCATTTGTTATTTCATTTGGTGCACTTCTGTGTCTCAGTGTCTGGGCTAAAAATAGCACGTGATTTGTTCAAATATATGGGTCCTCTTGCTAGTCCCACAGTCTTCCTTTTGAGCCATGAGGTGCATGAGTGGCTTTCAGGGGACACAGACTTTCTCATTCAGCTCTGTGAGTTGAACTAAACATGATTTTTCTCCATCAGTTAGATGCCTTCTCCTAATTACAGTGAGGAATAGGGAATAATCAGCCTGAAGGTATTCCTGTGCTTGTTAGACTCACTTTGTAAACCCAAATGAGAACTGAATTCCTCTGAGAGCCTGTAAGACAATCCAGATCTGGAGTTCATCATCATTTTCCCTAGAAAGGCCTGATTCTCATTTGGCAACTTCTTGGTAGGGCTTCCCGTGACCTAGGAAGTAATAGCACAAGGAGGACAAGAAATTGAATTTTGATGATCTGCTGCTGTTATTCTTCATTGTCACAGGCAGCCAGCCCTCTGGTAAAAGCAATGGGTAGGAAAAGGACTGTGAGATGCAGCAGGGAAACAGGCACCGGTCTAGTGCTGAGAAGACTGAATCCCAGATGGTTCAAAGAAGGAGGCAGATTCTCAGTATTTAGCTGAGAAATAGTCTGGGGCCCTGAGACCACATTTCATTCCTTGCTGGTGGAAAGCTAAGCATGGGGACAGCTCTCTCAGCTGGCCAGAGCAAATCTGACTTTGGCAAAGTCAACTCTTGTCTGCTGGCAGAGAAGCACCTCATCTGAGGATCCACCATACTACAGGTGCAGCAAGGCCACAGATGGACCCCCGTGTGCCAGCTTGGGCTGAGTGAATGCAGAGAGCACGGTGACACAAGGACTTTGCACCTAGGCTAGGCCACAACTCAGAGATCACATTCCACCATCATCTGGGACAGTTCTTTGCCCCTTGTCCACTGGAGTGTGTTTCTAATTGCCCAGCCCTCCCTTGCATTTTATCATCTGGGGTTCTGCTTTATCATCCTTAGCGTCCTCCCCATTGCCCTGGGTGGTCCAGGGCTGGCTGCTTTTACTTGTAGGCTGTGTGGGAGTGACCTCATTTGGAGAAATTGTGGGAGAAACACCAGGATTCCCACAGGGAAGTGGGAATTTCTGTACACCTTGGCAGGAGCTCAAGCCACGTTATCCATCCCCTGCAGCTCCTGGGCACTCTTCCCTGGGTCATCTACTCCCCTGGTCCATGTGTGCATCTCGCCCCAAATGCTCCTCTCCAAGGAGGCAGTTTATCTCAAGTGCTTTGGAGAAAGGAGTCACTGTTCCTAATTACTTGGCAGTACAGAGGTTTCTAGTCTCTCATTTTCCCTTGACAGTTTTATTATGGAAATATTTTTTACTCTGAGCTCTCTCCTTTGTGTTTTTGTGTGGCTTTTACAATAGGGGCTCTTCAGTGCTTGCTCTCAAGCATGTCCAGCAAGAGATTGGCTTCAGACAAAACACACAGCTGCGTCTGAGGAGGCGAGCAGAGAAATGCTGGCTGTTCCATAAGGGCACACTCTGCTCAGTCCCAGCTCCCAGCCTCCACTCCTATACCTGCCTTTTCTTCTCTTGGCCTCCACTGCTGCAGCAGACTTGAGGAAGGGAGTCAGTCCCATGCCTGGTGACAGGTTTCTCTTTGCAGCAGTGCTCTGCCCATGATATTTGGGACACATTGCAGGGCTTCATCCCTCATGGAACTCCCCTCTGCTACTCCACCTGATTACTCCTTCTTATGTGCTATTTGTACAGAGCCATGCCAATAGATGGAAAGGTATGGTATGTACCCAGCAGATGAAGATGGGATCTGGAAAATAAATGGAAAGAACGTGAGGTCACTCTACATATTCACTTCAAATGGATCACTTGATCTGAGCCTGTTGATGTCTGAGGCAGTTTTGCTGGAGATTAATGCCACAATTATTTTTTAAAAAAATTGTATAAAATCCATAATCAGTACATTTGAGATTGTTCCCATTTACTAGAGTAAGTGCTCAAGCCTACAGCAATCCCATTTAGGAGGGTTATTTTGTGCCATGAGGGCTAAATATATTTCTGAGCCACACACTTTATAGACTTAGAAATCTCAATCTATGCAAGAAAAAGCATAGAGAAGCATTTTTAACCAAAATTAAAGTATTGCCCTGCCCATGATCCTGTCCACTACGTTTCATTATTTTCCATGGAATGGGTCTGTCTCATCTCTGTGTACAAGGTATGAGGGTATCACAGTCACCATGAGAGAACAGGGCATTGAAAGAAGATTGGGAGTACCCCAGCCCAAGCCAGCCAGCCTACCCCAGCAATGGAGGCTTTCAGGGAGTGGGATCCGTGTAGGGTGTTCAGATAAGGAGTGAAGGTCTGTTTCATGTTATGTTAGCATTTTTCACTTGTGTTGTATTTTCTATTAGTAGGGATGAGTAAAGTTGAATTGGTGGGAATGAAGCAGAACTGGTTTTCTAGAGAAGTCCCAGTGGATCCATGGTGGTTGCTTTGCTAATCCTTTATTGCTCAGAGTTGACTCACTCTGTCCAGAGGGGACCTGATCAGCAGTGGCAGAATCTGCCTTGCAGGACAGAGCCTGTTGACGTGGATTTTTCCCAGGATGGTGAAGATGACCACATGCCATAACCTCTGACAGGAACTATCAGGAAGGTTTCTGCAGTGTGGCTCTGTGGTTGCCTGTAGTTTTGGTGATGGGGTTTGATATGTACACAAATTTTTGTGTGTGTGCACTCATCTGTAAGTTGTAAATTACTGTGCTGCTCAACCAAAAGACACTGTTGCTCCTTCTCAGCGCCCTTGAGAACTGCTGGCTGGAAACACTACCAGCACAAATAACCAGGGAGACCTGCAATTTCCCACATCCCAAAACCCAAAATAGGAAAATGGCTCCAATTTCTCACCATGCTTAATTTTTTTTTAAACTAAAAGGGATCTTGTGACTGAATGAATCTCTGCTCTCTGGTCTCAGCAACTGGCAGAAAGCACTGTTTATAAGGTGTGTACAGAACCAGTCCCAGTGCCAGGGTTGGAACAAGGCCCTGCCACCTCTGGTCTGCTGAACTGTAACTGCAGGAATTTATTATAAAGTCAGGGAAGGAGGAGAGGGAAGAAGGAGCTGAAGGTCACACAGGATTTTGGCATGTGTGACAGAGCAGAGAGGGTGGCAGTGCCAGAAAGAAGGAAAAGGAGCGGACGAGGGAGGAGAGATTAGGTGTTGGTTAGCAGGAGCTTCTCCTGGAAATTTGCTCTCCACCTAAAAGCTCCTCCAAAAAGGCATGCTGTGACACCCTGAGGCAGTAGGACTGGATACATCCCAGCTTCTGGCAACCAGGGCAGAGCTGTTCTTGTGCCCTAGGAGTGGCAGAGCTGCACTCTTCCTTCTTGTGTGCATCCCCGGGGGCCTCTCACAGCTTGGCTGTGCACTGATCTGGGCTCCACCTGTGACCATTTGCTAACACCCAGTGTGAGATGCAATGGTAACATGCATTTTCCAGTACCTTTCCTCAACAGATCTCTCATCTCTCACACCAGGAGGGCCAGCATCTCCTCTCAGGATTGGTTTGCACCCAGCTCCACGCCTGAAGTATCTGCTGCTTTGAAGAGACAGTGGCAGCATATCTCCCACATCTCCACATGCAGAGGAATGTGCAGAAGACAGCAGAAAGAGATGAAAGCATGTTGTTTAACACCCAGGAGCACCTGAAATCAGAAAGGAGACAGCAAGCATTACCTCTGAGTATTGAGGCCATCAGGCTGGAGCACAGCTGAGTGGTACACAGAAATAAATGACTCAGAAAAAGGTCAGCCACACTTGATTTGCCAGAGCAAATTTGTGGTGAGCGTGCAAGCCGTGACATGCAGCAGTGACCACTTTCAGATGATTTGTTTTGAGGCCACCGTGAATCTCCCTTCTTGGAGACCACTGCCCTGAGAGCTTTCAGCCAGCAACATCTCACCCTGAGGATTTCAGCAGAAATGGGGCGGAAGGGGGCCACAGGCAGGAGTCTTTATTGGCAGGCAGACATGGTCAGCAAATGGAAAATTTTAGTGAAATCAAAAAAGTTAGGATTTTTTAAAAAAACTTCATGTTAGTATTGTTTCCTTTCTCACAAAGAAAATAAAAATTCTGGGATTTCAGAAAGAAAAAAAAACCCTTTTTAATTTTAAATAATTCATTTTCTACCAAATCCAGGAGTGGAAATTGGTGAAGATGGCTTCATGAAGATGAATTGAATGAAGATTCATCTTAGAAGGAATAAAATAGGTAATTTCTAAACACATTAAGGGGAAAAGTGAGATGATTTTCCACAACAGTGTTTTGTCATGCTGTGTTCCATGTCTCTCTCAGTTTGCACAGAGGGTCATTCCATGAGTACCCACTTAGAACACCCTTCGGTAACAACATCCTCTCAGCAGGATTGTCCTGGGACAGCTCAGATAACAGAACAAAACATTTCTTCTAAAAACAGCTCACAGACAGTCTCTGGGCACTCGGAATCTGATTATTTAAGTGGAGTTTGAGTACAAGATGTGATTTGGTCATTACAAACTCCCATCCTTAAATAAATTTACATTGGTCTTTCACAGGAATGTTTACTCCTGCTTCCCTGAGTTCTAGACATTAAACAAATGGGTTTTGCTTAATTAAAAGCACTCTGCAGGGGTGCTCTCTAAGCTGGGAGATGGGAGATGAGGAAAGGAAACAAATGAGGAAAAATTAGATGTATTTCTTCTTCTCTTGGAACTGCAGATCTGTGTCAGGACCTCCCATTCCACAATTTTTTTAATACATGGGGTTGTTTGGCTTCAGAGTTAAAAATTTATAAAGGAAACCAATTAATTTTAAGCTTCCCATATGGATCTCAAAAATAACAAGATATTCCTTTGTAGTGTGGCACAGTTGGGAGTCTTCTGTTATTTCTTTTTTTTCCCCCTGTTTTTTCTTTTGCTGCTCTGGCAGGGTCAGATGTTTCTGAAGGGTGTTACACCTGCCTTTCCTGAGCAGGACTCCCTGTTCCATGGCAGAGAACAAGCCCAATTGAGAGGGGTCAGGACAGTTAGGGACAGTGGTAGTGTACATGCTGTACTCATGGAAGAGTGCTCTCCAGAATCCTGGATCCTGAAGGGGTGGGATCCCTTACAACTCCATAATTTCCAAGATAGGTTCATGTGATTCATTCCAGTGGAGCTTAGGTGAATGTAAGGTAAAGAAAACATAGTGGTACAAGCCTGAGATTCAACTTTCCTTTGCCTCTTCCAGCAGTCAGTTTTGCGTAGGGAAGAGTACAGCATGCAGGGTAAGTCTTAAATGGTGTTACTTCAGAAGAACCCTTCTGAAAATCAGTAGTTACATGAATTCCTGAGCTAAGAGATGCTTCAGGGAGACTGTGTTTAATAATGATTGAAGAAGCCAGTAACAGCTACCACAACACCTTATCAAGAAATTCCATTGAAGCAATAATGAGTATTTTTTGCCAAGATCCAGAGAACTCTTGGTGTTGCCATTTTACTGCATTTTTATACTTGACAGTTTTCAAAACACTATAAAATTATACAAGAGTGAACTGAATGCCATTCTGCCTGCGCTGGGTTGTGAGCTAGAGCTGAATTTGGTGTTTCAGCTTAGCCTCTGTATTACTAGAGAGACAAATACTCCCAGCACCCTGATGATGAGCAAAAAAAGCCTCACAATCAAAGAGGAAATTGAGAAAACAAATAACTTTCAATTCTGTTATTATTTATAAGATGAGAATATTTCCTATTCTTATGAAATAACTTGTGAAGATACTTTCATAGAAAACTTTTGCAGAGTATCTCAGTGCTGAATTCTATGACCAAAAAAGGGTTTCTTGCTGTTTCTGAACTGCTTTTCCTAAATCTAGGTAGTATATAGGATTTTTCACTGATCTTAGACACTTATTTGGCTCCAGAACACATGGCAAGTCACAGTGTTCTGGACCCAAATGGTGTTCCTAGAGCCTCTCCTGGTACCAAGCTTACCCCTTCATATGCTAGCAAAGGTTACTGTGGAGCATTCACTTTATGAAAACGTTCCTAGAGTGGAACATGGAAAAGGAAAAAGTTTAAACAGCTGTTGAGAAAAGAGGATTATGCAGGAGTGAAATATTTCACATAATAAGCAAAACTTAAGAAAGTAAGCCAAACACTAGGAATAACAAAACAACAGAAAGAAAAGCAGAGATATTTTGAAATACATCAATGCATCCTCATAGAGATGCCCTTTAATCAACCTAGTGCCATTGGATTTGTTCTCTCTTCACCATTTAAGGAGCTCCTTGTATTTTCTGTACATCACTGTGACATTGATCCATTGATCATTACTCCTGCAATGAGTAATTGTGTTTTCTTTCAGTGAGAATTTCCAGCCCCCAGCTTGGTTTCTATAGCCATGTTCTTGTAACCATTCTTGAGAGGGTGCCTGATATTGTTCCACTTATTCATTAATAACATGTGTTGTGGCTTTTTCTGATGTAAACATTAGCCAGTCTTTTATTAAGTTTTTAATAAACTTGTCCACCACCACATATGTTAAAATGAAAAATTATCAATGACCCCTTTTGCATGTCATTTATGATGACACGCAATTTGGCTGATGAATCATGAGTTTGCTGTAGATTTAGGCTATGTTTGTGTCCATCTCGGTGGAGTCTGTCCCCTTCTCCATGGTAACTGCTCTGCCTCTGACATCACTAGCCAAAATAGAGCATGGAGGTTATAAAATCCTGAGGGGGCGTGGGGTGGGGAAGAGTAGAGACTGACAGGATGAAAATACAATTCAGTAAAGGAAACTTCCTTAACACTTTAGCCACCGGACAGTGCCTCATGCATCGATCAGGCAAAGATGTCTGAAGTCTGAGGAATGGGGATATCAGGATTCCAGGGCTCAAGATTTGCATGGGATTATTGAAACTATTTGGAAAGCAAAACAATCTGTGACTTCTTTTTGGACTGAGTCATGTAGTACTTTATCCATATGATTTTCTTTTTTGGCATCAAAAATCCCCTTCCTCACAAAAAGAGTAAAGAGCCTGATGTTGGGGGTCAAAAAAGCTCTTTGACAGCTAGGGACAGCCACAAGAGCAGGAATCACAGAATAAGTGTATTAAACAGATGCCAACACCACTGAATCTTTATCACAACTTTTATCTGTGGCTTGGGATGCTGCTGTTCTAAAACCCAGACCCCAGAAGCCATGAACTAGAAGACCAGGAAAAAAATAAAAAAGAAGGCAGACTTTTTGGGTTAAAAGAGACAAATACAACAAAAAAGACCAACGTGGAAATTCAAAACCAGAAGGGAAAAACAATGACCCCAAGGTTTCTCAGCCATTAACATTTCACAGTTCAAAGTACAACTTGGAATTTCCTAGACCCCTGTTTAGCGCTCTGGAGCCATCAGTAACTGCCATTTGGATGCCCCTGGAGGACAGGATTGCTTAGAAGGTGTACTGTGGGGTGGGGGGAGACTGGGCATGGGGAAAGATCAAGAGAATGGGAGAAAGTTTAGGCTGATCTCTGTTCATTTGAATGCACCTGTTGGTCTTGGGAGGGTTAAGTGTTTCCAGGGGAATGGAAACTCAGCTCGAGCCTTGTCAGAGCTCTGATGTGACAACACATATAAACACCAGTGGAGAGGTAAGATAATGCACACACACCAGGCAATGTCGGGATCATTTTGTATATCACTTCACAAAGCTATTATCTTTCTTTGACTTGTATTTTTAGCTAGTTTTAAATGTCCTGAGGACTGCTTCACTTAGGAGAAAAAAGCTAAAATGGAGCCATGCAATTTCTTATTGCAGCCCTGCTTTGTTTACATTGAAGGTACATGAAACCCTCTTTCTTTGGACAAAATAGGAATGAAACAGCAGGAAACAGTTTCTTTGTTCACAACTCTGAGGCAGCATTTAGTACCAAANGCCATAAACCAGATGTAGCAGAGGTTTTGTTTGTCTTTACTGTGATTAAATGGCTTCTAGGAAATTCGGAAAGCAAGTTGTGCAGTGAACAGCAGAAAGAATGCAATGTGAGTTCCTGTAAATTTGTACCCACTGTCTCTGTCTCTATATCCACTCAAGAGCCCAAACAACACAGACAGTGATCATGTGTCTGATCCCCATTTGCAGTTTGGCTTAACTGCATACTGAACAGGAAAAATAACTGTTAAATTTATGCTGTGGCCTCCCCCTCAGCACATTCCTGGCTTGAATATCTTCACTTGGTCCTTGGTTTTCATGCAACTTGTAATGTTTGAGGCTTTCACTGTAGAAATTAGGGAGACTGATGGCCAGACCGCGTTTTCTCATGACTTATCTCCTTAGGACAGCCAGATGAAAAACAAAAAATAAATCCACTTTTTTTGTTTAATTTCAATGAAATAAAGAAAGAAACAAAAAATGAGTGAAGAAGAGAGGAAGGGAGGGAGGAAGGAGTATGGTGAACAAAGGAAAAATTACATTTTAAGATAATGTGACAGGGAAAAGAAGTCAAGTAATTGAGAAGAAACAGAGACAAAGAATCAAAAAGTAATCTACAGATAATTTAAGTAAAGGAATTTTACACTGCTTATTTTATAAAATTTAAGCTGCCTTGCAAATACAGGTGCAATTAAATCATGTTTCTCTATTAAAACAAACATTAAAGGATAAGAAAATACAGTTATGCCATCTACAGAAACATCTGTCAAATATCAGCTGTTTCTGTTTATTTTGATGAATCTGAGTGGGTTTGTACCATTGAATGTATGCACACCATGTATATAATATTATGTTAAAAGGATAGGTGACATGGTTTGGTCCTTTGCCATGATGGTTTTAGCCACATCCCTAAACACACATGTTCCAAAATGCTTTTGGCTGCAAGGATGGTTCTTACACTGTGGTCAAAGACCCAGGGCTGAGGTTTGGACTAGTGTCCAGTAGGACCCAGGGCAGTGGCAGGGGGCTGTCAAAGAGAGGCAGGAGGTCCTCAGCCCCAGCTCCATGGGCTGCAGGGCCAAGGCACCTCGGATCACCAATTGGACACCTCTTGCCCCTTTGAGATGAGGGACCCCCAGATCATGCGGAGCATCTGCTGCCACATGGTTTCAGACCCCAGACAGGGAGGTACAGTGAGCAAATCACCCTCCCTGCCTCCTGCCCTAATCCATGCAGTGAGGAGCATTCCTTCTTGCCTCTGTCCCTCACTGTCCTCCCTCTGACCCTGGTCAGCAGAGAGGCTGTGCCACCCTCTGATGGAAACACTCTGCTTCCTTCAAGGTCATTAACCTGTGGGACAGAGGCTGCACTGGCCCTGGCAAGGGTGTGCAGAGGTGTTGCCACTGGTGTGTGCCCACACAGCACAATGTCTTCGCTTCTCCAAAGCCCAGGTGAGAACCTGGCAGAGAGCAGGAAGGGGAGTCAAGCAAACAACCATCTTGTGGTGATTCAGATGTGAGCAAGGCAAGCCCAGAGGCACAGACATTAGCTCAGGGGTGATGAAGAAATGTCACCATCCCTTTCCAGACCACTGTGTTTCACAGGTGGGAAAATGTTGCAAATGCCAGGTGTAGAACCCCTGCCTCATCTTCTCCATCTTGCACTTTCACCACACTGTGAAGCATAGCCTGAGCTGCGCAATTCATCATCATGCTGGAACCACTCCATGGGCTCACAGAAAACTGCACCTAGCAAAGAGTAATGGAGTATACCAGTATTTTTAAAGTAGTGAAGAGGAATGGCACAGGTGACAAGAATCAGCCTGTGACCCTAGCCCCAGTTAACACTGCAGCTGGATCCAGCTACAGGAGCAAAGAGGGTTTATGGGTGCACCTCCAGGAGTGAGCAGGCAGACTGGCTACCCTTTTAAGGTATAGATAGAGCTCTTTTTTCTAGACTGATCAGAGAATGTTTCTGCCCATTTCAGATGAGGGGGCAGAAAATGTTTTGCTCTTTAGGTTCAATTGTCCTATTACTCTTCTGTGTTTCAGATAAAGCATTTTTCAGGATGCTCAATTTTGTGCTGACGTGTCATTCGTAGAGAGCTTCCTGGAGGCCTGAGCAGCTTCATCAGGTCCCCGTGTCCCAGGAGAGCTTCCAGAGGGGGAGCTTCCAGCTGCTGCCTAAATCATCAGTCTCTCTGTTGTCCTGGGTTAAGTTGCAGATACGTCAAGTGATGAGTGTGGATTTTCCCCAGCCATGTGACAATGAATAAACCCTGCCTGTGGGATTCAGATCATGCAGATGCTGTGTGATCTGAGCTAGGATGCAGGGGCTGATGCGTAGGTTGGAAGAATGTGGAGGAACCTACAAACTGGTGTCCTCCTTATCAGGCAGGGAGGCTGGTGCTGGTTAAAACACAATGTCTGTTTTCTCCAGAAGTGGTTTACTGTATCATACTGCCTGTGCCCTGAAGTTTGATTAAGGAGACATGCAGTGATTCAGGGTTCACAGCATTTGCATTTGATTTCAGCACTGTGGGCCAGGCGTGAAAGATGAGGTAGATCCTAAGTTCTACAGGATCCAGATCTAACAAGGAAATGACAAGGAAGGCAGTGAAATTATCTTAACTGTGGAGTTTAAAGATTCCCTGGTGATTTTTGGCAGCTGTACTCAATCATGCCCTGTAGCAACAGACACACTTGTGAGCATGGTGCAGAAACGGCGCTGCTGCCTGGTTGTGATGAGCACTCCTTGCTGTGGAGGGCCAAGTGCTGTTTGGTTGTGGGGAAGATGCTTTGGGAGGCAGGGGACATCTGCCTGTTCATAGGCAGAGGATGTGATACAGGAGGATAGCGTGGCTCCCTGCCATTGGACCCAAGTTGTCGCTATTACTGCAGATGATTACAGGTGTTTCAAGTTTGTCAGTGTGCTTTTTCCAGAACTGTGTGTCTTAGCACATTTCAAAAGAAGCAAGCAGCCCACAATAAGCATGCTAATTAGCAAGCCGCTGTGATGAGAGACAGCCAAAGAGATGCTGGAGGAAAAGAAATGCCACAAATGGTTCACAGGATTGCACATTTCAGCTCTGAGCCAGATTCAGACCCTGCAGTCGGACTCCTGGCTTAGAGGGGGGTCATTCCAGCCTTTGAAGTCACATTTTCTGCCGACACCTTTGTGTGGTGAAGATGAGCCCACACTGCAATCCCTGAAGTGCAGAATGGGACACAGATGGGATAGCACAAGTCACTGCAGCAACAGAGCAGAGCAGTGACAGCCTGCAAGCCCTGGGGTGGGCAGGCTCTGGCTGGGGACAGCACCTGGGACATGGCTGTGGCTCTGGGTGCTGCTGGCTGCCCTTTGTCACCCTTGCTTTGAGCAACAATGCCCTTGGTCAAGCCAGGACAGGCACATGCCCTGCACAGCAGGTCCCAGTTGGAAACCTGACTCCTTGGAATACGAGGAGGCTGCTAGGGCTGCTCCTGGCCTGGAGGAAGTGGTACCACACTTCAGAAATGAATCTTAGAGTCTTCTCTTTCAAATTCCTATAAACCACTTAAAATCCATCCTCCTTTGCCTTCTTTTTCTGGGCTCTCTCCCAAGTGATTTCTCAGAATTTCCATGAAAATTAACTCAGAGCATAATCGAAACAAAATTTAAAAATATGTCCCATCTTTTTTCTTGATGACCAAAGCTTTTTTAAGGTGAGGGTGTCGTGATAGATGAGTGAGGTAGTTAATTTCCATTTTATTTTCAAAATTCGATGGAGTCTCGCACTTCATTTTCTGTGTGAGGCATTGTGCTGGAAGCTGTTACCTCTAGGCTTGGCTGCATTAAAAGTGCATTATGTTACCTTCAAATCTCTTCGTTGTATTTAAACTATGGGTGTGCCTATTGGGTGGATTTTCAAAGGCTACTGTTAGCACAGCAAAGCCAATCTGTCTTGGGGAGCTGCCCCTGTTGTCAACGATGAAAGCTGTACAAAATTCTGTTTAAAATGGTAGAAAACAAGACCATGGCTTGGACTGAATGAAAGAGGATCCTTCTTAGTGTGTATTTTCATTGGGATGAATGCTGGAGAGGTAGAGGGGATTGTTTGGGTCAAACTGAAATAGAAAGTTTTATATCTATTTTTCTCAAAATAAAAAAGTGAAAACCCAAAAGTAAAGGTGTTTTAGGTCATCTGAGGCCTTTTTGCACAGGCCAAGAGAAAACATTGTCCTCTGAATTTTCTGCAAATATTTTTTTTTTTTTAATACAAAACTGCTAGTCAACTATCAAAATCCGCTGTTTTGGAATCCAGTGATTGGAATGCTGTTTGAAAGTCTGAAGTCAGTCAGAAAAATCTTTGATGTGATTTAGGCTTTTCCAAAATGGAACATCTCATTTTGCACATGTCTAAGTGACATTGCATGGCATTTTCAAAATTCCTCCTTCTCTTCACAACTTTTTTGCTTCTCCAGCCAAAATTATTTGTTGATTTTGACCCAGTTTTGCAAGTAGTTCCATTTAGTGCTTGTCAAAACATTTTCCAGATGATCTAGTTGTGCTGGGGTATGGGGCCAGGAGAAGACATGGGATGCAGCAAGGGCTATGTGAGGAAGGAACAGAGGGCAAAGGCGGGAATGGTTGAGCAGGGCCACATCTGGTTCTGGCCACAGTCCTCTTTGTAGATGCTTAAATTCAGAAAATAGGGTGCAACAACCACTCAGGAAAGAAGTGGGAGGAAAACCTGGAGTGTCAAAGGCTCCAGGAGAAGAACTGAGGGGAAAGAGAGAAAGAGTTAATTGGAACAGCCAAAATAAATCATGAATGTATTCTCTGGTGACAGTACAGCCACGCTAATTCACCATTGCTCAGTAAGGAACTGAATGCTACGAAAGGGATTTAAAGCAGACCCAGAGTCTATGCAGATGGGCATGCAGAGGGTTAAGCTCAGCCAGCTCAGAGCAACATCTTTGAAGCTGGCTGAAACAGGAATGAGAAGTCCAAAATGCTAGCTCAAATTTTTTTGTCCGTTAGACTGCCAGTAGACTGTGAGCTCTTAATCCCACTTGCAATAAAGCAGGCTGTGTTTGCATTGCTGCGCCTGTGGTGGCTCCAGCAGAGCCCCTCAATGCCCAGACACACCCTGGGGTGGGAGATGTGCAGTGCTGCATACTCCTGAGGTTCCACATGAACAAAGAGCTGAAAGCACACACCATACCCCTCAAATTCACTTCTGCCCTTAGATGACACCATGCTTCTTGAAGGTAAAGCTTCTGTGTTCAGACACTGGCTGGGTTTCTTCACAGCCCAGGGCCTGAGCCAGCTCCCTGTGGCCCCATGGCAGTGCCAGGCCCACGGCACACGACAGAGCTGAACTGCAAGAGAGAACGGGGGCTGCCTCTGCAGGCAGCAAAGGAGAACAGAGACAGGCATACACTGAAACACAAAGATCAGGAAATCTAGTAAAGGGTTTCAGGAAACAACATCTTAAAAACTTGCAGTCAGTTTTCCCCTCTTCCTTTTTTCAATGGTGTCCTGGTTATAGAAGTAGAGTGCCTGTTTAGCGCTATGGGAGTGTAACAAAACTGTGTATTCTGCTCCCCTCTAGGTCATTTCTGATGCTGATGATGGGTTTGCAGGAGATGCCCAGTGCACACCTGACACCTCAGGCTGCAAGCTGGGTGTTAAATGAGAAAGGGAAAAGGAGGCAAACTCTGCCAGGCAGGGTAGTGTTTCCTTTTCTTCACAAATGACTCAGCTTCGATAACTCCCTCTGGGCAAGCACCAGCATAGTTACACCGGTCCTGAGGGGATCATCTCTTCTAATGGGCCATGATGGACACAATGGCACCACCAGAATAGGCAGCTGCAAGGACTTGGATCATCAAGGACTCCCAAAGTACCCCATGTCTCACAGGATTACNTACTGAGGGTGTATAATCTTTGGAGAACTAGAAAACCACCACCACTTGATGGATCCAGAGGAGTACCAGAAATTTCACAGGACCCTTGCTTTCAACAGGACTGCAACCACCATTTGGTAGGACTGTGGCCACCACCTTGACCAACACATTGTACTCCACCTTGGGTGGTTTAAGCCAGTTTTTCTCTGTATTGTTGCATTTATTATAATCTCTCTAGTAAATTGTAGCTCTGACCTGAAATCTCTCTTAGGTAATTGAGTGGGGTTCATTTCTCCCGCCAGTTTACTTTCAAACCAGAGCAAGTGGCCATCCATCCCTCTAAGGCTTCTCAGGGACAGAAGCATCTGGTGGAGGTACACAGCACTGAGATGTCACAGCAGTTTGAGCCAAGCAGATCTTCTGGGCCCATAGGGACCTGTGCTCCCTCCTATTATTCACTTCTTGGGCTGGCTTCTACTGTAAACTACTATAGACTAGTTTCTGTTCATGTGTGTGTTTTTCTGTGATATTTAAGGAGGAAGAGACACCCAGGGGAAAGAGTATTCACCCACAGGGCTGGTGGAAGCCCACATATTTTAGATATTCCTCAAGGATACAGAAAATATCTAGGGATAAAGGAAGCCTGGCAGATCTGGACTTTTGCAAGCAGTGGTGGTGGGAGGCATGTCAATAGTGCCTCACTCTTCCTTGCATCAGGCCATGTGTCCCATACCTTGCGTGTAGGACACAATACTCTGGCTATTTCCTTCCCCAAAGCCCTCCTGAGCCAGATGGAGCTGAATGTCCTGAGTGTCTTCTGATCCACGGTGCCTGGGTGGGAGAGGCACTGCAGGACCACACTGCCACAGGAAGTACACCAGCCTCCACAGCTGCTGTTTCCCACTGCAGCCCCTTCCCCATCCTCCCTGATATGCTGGATATGTCATCAATAACAGGATCACTCTAGCATTACACAGGAGGATGCTGGAGAGATCTGGGCAAGGCAGATAGGGGAATTTTCAGAAAGGAAGGGAAACAAATAGTACTCCTCTCCAGAGCTAATTGGAGGGAGTTATTGCAAGCTCTTGTTTCTCCTCTGCATAGAGGAATAATTGTGTAGATCCTCAGCTAGAGTAAATCAGCATTGCTGCTCAGCACACACAGCGAGTTGTTCTCATGCTCTCTCCTCTATCAGTAAACTGAGAGCAACATGAGATCAAAATCCTTAAATCCCTGATGATGCCATTGATCCAGTCACTCTCTCTGGCTTTGTCTGTGTGCTATATACTCTGCCTTTAGTCCTTTGTTTCTCATGGGTGCCCTTTCATTTTTTGATTGCTTTTCCAGTGAAAACAACAAAACAGGTAGAGAGCTCTTGGGTATGCTCAGAAAAGAAGAATGACTCCACACGGAGGACCACACCATGTTCAAGTCTTTGCTCTAGGCTCACCAGGCTTCTAAGCCATGAAAATGAGGTTAATAAAATAAACATCTAAGCTCCCCTAGCTTTTAACCCATGAAAATTATTTTCTTGTAAAAATATCAACTAGGAACACAGGAAGTCCAGTTCTAGGGAATGTCAGAGGGTCTCAACACCTTCATGACAGTTTCCACCTCATCCTACAAGTACTTAAGTGTGGTTCAGTCCTTCCTGAGTGGTGCAGGCAGAGGGAGGAGGCTCCCTCAAGTAGCAGCGGGAATGAGAAGTCAGGCTGTGCAGAGGATAGTGTTGCTCAAGGCTGATCTGCTAAGTGGGGGGAAGCAGCATTTGGCTGGCTCTTGGCTTAGGGTGATCACAGAACAACATTACCTCAGCAGGATAAGGGGACAGTATAGGCCCCAGCCTGACGAAAAATTGCTTGAAATATAGAACTGAAGAAGGATTAGATAGCACTGTGTTCTGTATTTACAAGCAGGGAAATACAAGCAGGAGAAAAAAAAAGCCATGTCAAGGTTAAAATGAAATCTCTAAGCAATGTATTTTTAAGCAAAGTATAAAGATCTGGTGAAAAATGTAGAAAGGTTTTAATTCTAACAAAACTGTGCTGCACTCTAGGTTAGCTGCTTTTCTAATCCCTTAGTTTAAATTCACCAAAGCACTCTGTGTCATGGCAGCAGCTTCAGGCACACAAGACCAGCACTACCATGGATCCAGGGTATCACTTTCAGTAAAGGAGAAAAGTCACAATCCCCAGCAGCCTCTCATGAGTACTTCTGATGCACATTGGACTCCTCAGTTTGCAGATTTGACTCACTAAATTTGAGGAAAATAATTTCAACCACAAAACAGAAATGGTTAGTCTGTAGCAAGGTGCTGAGGTGATATGAGCACTAGCATTGGAAGGACAAGGACCTGTGAATGGGCTGGTTTGGTTCAGAAGAGGATGAGGGCACTAAAGATCACAGGGACCTCTGGAACACAAATTTTAGGGGGAAGATGAGTGATCAGAGGTCCAGTGTACCAGAGGGCACATTGTACAAGAGGTTTGATTCCACTCAACACCTCTATTCAGGACTTTCATGTATATAAGTGACATACATTTGAGGTCCCATCTCCACAAGGCCTCTGCTCTATTTCACATTCCTGCCAACTCAGGGTGTGGAATGTGTCTTTGAGTTATTCTGCCTAACTTGGTTACAGTTTCCAGATGTATCCTCTGCCATCCTGGAATATTTTTGCTGCCATCAGTGAATATTAAACCCTATATTCAATGTCAGACTGAAGGGATTTTTCTGTCAGACACAGATTTAGTACCATTTGTTGGCCTGATGCTTTCCATTCCTCTTACCTGGGCATCTACTCGATGCTCTCACTTTACTCAGAGTAACAAAGAAATGGCTCTGCTGATTTATGTAGAGCCATCAGACCTAAACTTCTCAAACCGAAATGTCCTTAGAGCAGTTTCATAAGCTTTTAGAATCCAAGGACCAACTTTAATTTCTGAAAAGACTTCAAGAGCAACTTATGCTCTGTCTCCATGGAGGTTTTAATTCACAAGCCACTAACAATCAATCCATTAGAAAGAAATCTATTAATTCAGTTAATTCCATCTGAGTATGTATTTCCTAACACCAACACCAGAAGAATGCTGAGTGAGAGTAAGTTAGAAAACAAGGGGTTTTGCAGGCACTTTCCTGGTCACAATCTGAGGTAGCTCAACCAACTTCTGATGATAGCATTCTTTAAGGGAGGTTTCTTTCCTTTGCTGTGCCACCGTGAGTAGTCAAGATGCAAGAGGTGTGGAAAGAGCAATGTTGGGGCAGTGCTGTGCCCATCTTGGCATGACTTTTGCACTTCCAGCATCCCTGGAGCTCCAGGCTTTGTGGCTTTTTTAATCCTAACTCTCTCCCAAATCCTAATTGCAGCCTTTGACCATCACATGGACTGTCCAGATGAGAAAGGTGTATGACAGCTACCATTTCCCTTCCTCTCCTTCCTGATGGAACTGGGGCTCATTTGACTCCTTCACTGGTTTAGAGAAAAAAACCTCTTGAGAACTGATAGATTTTTTTTCCCCCTAACCCTGTTTTCTGATTCACTGCAGGTACAGAAAATCATCAGTGTCAGGCTGAGGGAAGGGATTGGAGGACCTGGCTGTGCACAGAGTGCAGGACAAACCTGCCAAAGGTAAGAGGCCATTGGATATGAAACCACACATTTCAGACCATACTGGTCCAGCAGGTGGGGAATGCTTGCCACGATGTTGATGCTGTCTAGACGCTGAAGTGCAGGTATCTTCTGTTCACCTAAAACTGCTGGGCCTCACTGACATATTTCTTCCCTCACTATAGATATTTGCTAAAAATAGTCATACTAAAACTGAAGAGTTTTTTGTTCCGTTGGGGTTTTTTTTAGAAAAGAGTAATAATCAAACCCTCAACAATGCATGAAATTACAGGTTTAAGAGGGTCCTTACAAAAGAGACTGAATTTAGGGAGTGCTAATAATTTCCCTTGCCAGCCACTCATTCAAACACAGCCTTGGTCTTTAGTAACTGGAAGTGGCTCCTGCCTGATGGATTTTTCATTGAGTGACGCAAATAGAGGTGAAATGGAGAGGATCCTTGACACGATGGCCAGATGCCAACATCACAGCCCCCCAGGATAATTTTCAATGGAACTGAATGGTTCAAATGTATTATAAACAGCACCTTTTTCACTTGGTTTAAGCATTTTCCTCCACGGTCCTCTCCTGGTGGTGAGTAGCTTGCCTTCCCACTATCACAGCTGTAGCTTTTTTGTGGGTAAGTGGAAGATTTCACTCTTATGGGCTGCCAATTAGGTGGCTTTCAGTACCAGCTAGAATCATAGGGATGATTAAAATAAACCACAGCCTTTTGTCCTGTCCTTTGCAAAAGGAGCTATCAGCCATTTCAGGGGAGAATAAAGACTTATCCCACCTCCTGCCATCCAAAAGATGAACAGACTGACTTTCAAAATGTTAGAAATATATATTTATTTACCACAATTCTCATTTTCCATTTAAAGAGACAACTTGCCTCTTTTTTGGTATGAACCCTGAATTTTATTTCATTATTATTTTATTAAGTTTGGGCTGTCTCCTGGACCCCTGTTTACAGTGTTTACAGTGTTTACAGTGCAAGCTAGTTTTAGCCTAGCTCTTACAAAATACACATTTCTTTTCCTGCTGCTTGGCATAACTGTACCATTTTCTTTCCTCAGAAATGTACTAATATCTTTAATAGCAGACTGATATTCAGGTATCAAAAGACCTTCTAAATTCTGATCAGACAGAAACCCAGGCTACTCATCATTTATGGTCATTTGCAAGTACCTCCCCAAAGAGAAGTGGTCAGACTGCTCATGTCCTGGTCATATTCCAGTCTGACAAACTTTAACTGCAGTTTGGGATGGATGTTTTGTTTTTCTTTTTTTGCTGACTCTGGGGAATCTTAAAGCTCCTTCTGGACTGTTACACAGATGTCACATTTCATACCAGATGTGAATTTGCTAAAGTAAATCCTGCTGTGTATAGAGAGGACTAATGTAAAGCCTTCAAAGTCAGTGGCAAAACCTGCTATTGACTCTGGATCACATATGTATGGGCTGTAAAGATATTTCCAAGTTCTTTAGGATAAGAAGACACATGGATACAGAATATCCCTACAGGCCAGTACAAGTGTCTGTGATTCATTTGAGGTGGAAATCAGCCTGCAGTCCTCAATGGGAGATAGATTTCAGAGAAAACCTGTATATTTTGTATATATGTAAATATATTTTTCCATCCTTAGAAGTTTTTTGAAGGGCAAATATTCTTCTATTCTTGCATTGATATGAATCTGCTGGGGAATGGGTCTCTCTCTTCAGTTTCAACAATGGCAAAATATACACAGCAAAGCATCTGAATGACAACCAACTTCCCCAAGGACAAGTTTCTATTCAGATGGTTTATCCCTGAAAAAATCCTCAGTTTCAGTGGATGGGCACGAAAACATTAAAAAAAACAACCTTCTTTGAAAAGTTCCTGACCAGGAATCTTGTTACAGATAATTCTAAGCACAGGCTGATACTGAGAAGGAAACTGGGAGGTATTTGGCTCTTGCCAGGCATTGTTTCTTAGTTTGATTAAGCTCTTAATCTTGTGTTTCCTCTGTGAGTATCAAGCTCCAGAAAACTGCCTTGTTCAGATGCCTAAAGGGAAATAAGATTCAACTTCAAACAAACAACAATCACTTCTCCATTTTTTTATCATAATCTGGGGGGACATGTATCATGAAGCATCGTGGCTCGATACCTCAAGAAACCAAGTTTGGGAGTCAGAATTTAAGAATCTGTCAAAGCTAATCACTTCAAATGAGGCTGCAATAGAAGACTGGACTCACCACAAGAAGCATTTGCAGCACGAGATAAAAAGATTACATGCTGAATGGTCTGATGTGAATAGGAAAAATACTATTCTTAAAGCCCTGAGCTCCCATGATGCAGTATTACAGCTTTGGACAGAAATGGTAAAGCTGAACTAGAACTGTGCACTGACAACATCAGAGCATTCCACCTCTGGGATGAGAGCAAAATTCATACCTCAAAACCAATTTTTTTGTTGAATTGTGATTATTAGTATTTAAAACACCAGAAATTAGTCACTGAAACCAAGAGGCATTGTTCTGGGCTTTATTCTGTGCTTTATAGTGAAGAGCTGGTGCCCCATGGACTATAAATGTGTGAACAGACAAGACAGAAATCTGGATAGACAGGATACAGAGAAGGTATGACCTGATGAATGCTTAATATCAAATCAGCATCACAGCCAAAACTACAATACAGGGTTTTAATCTGCTGCCTGTTTCAGCCAAAATTGCCCAAAGCTGCCTTCCCTGATAATTCACTTTACACCATAAGAATCTCATCTCAGTAAGACTTTATGCTGGTGGGAATAGGGAAGCAAATTCCATGGGTTAATCACCTGTTCTACATTTACCTCTGAAATGAAAAGCCTTTGGAAAGAGACATACCTAAGGGAAGAGGAAGTGAGTCCAGGTCTTCTGAGGATACTTGTGAGTACCTTTTCAGGGAATTAAAAAAAACTGTTTGGATGCTCAGACATCTAAAGAGTAGTGGGTATCAGCTGCAGTGAAACTCAGGCTGGCAGGCTGCATTCAACCTTGGTCAAGCCATGTTCAGGAAAGGTGACCCCAACAGGCAGAAAAAGGAGTTTCCTGGGGAATTTAAGGAGAGGCTGTCATACAAGGAGAGGCCACAATAGCCTACCTCTTGAGTCTGGTTTCAGCTAAACACAGCAGGAGGAAAATACCAGGTTTGGAGAGCAGCTGTTCCAAACACATAACAGTGTTAAAAAGTGGTAATTGAACAAAAGTTTTCCAGAAATGCATTTAACCTTTGAGCAACCTCTGCTGAGAGGACCAGCGAGGCAAAAACTAGCAATGCTTTTGAAATGGAGATTGTGAACTGGGTATTGTAATGCTCTTTGCTATGGAAAAGGGAATAGAGTTAATTGGTACTCCCAGGCCTTTGTTCTAAGAAGATACTGCTGTCCTTCATAGGATGCTTTTTTAGAAAAAAGCAATGAATTTTTTAAAAAGCTCTGCATTCCACAGAAATCTTTTAAAGTCTCTTTGCTATTGCAATATCACGGCATATTTTATAAATGTGGGAATATCTGATAACTTCTTGAAGAGGCTCTTGTGATCATTGAGTCATTTATTCTTTATTAATTTTCAGCAGGCCATTTAACATTTTTAAGAATTATATTTCTAAAACCTGAATCCTTTTGGCCAAAAAACCCCCCAAGTCCCCCTAAAATTCAGGAAACTGGAATAACAAAGCTCCCCACCTGAAAAGCGAGCCGGTGAACTGCAGTTGTCCTAAAGTTCGTAACAGATGTATTTACAGTGATCTTTTGACCCACACATCTCAGGATGATTCATTTTTTAGAAAGTTTAAAGCCTGCCTTTAAAGGATATCTTCACTACCACATACACCCATATCTGTTGTCTCTGGGGGAAAAAAATTAATTATAATGCATTGCGTCGGTATTGATATAATCATCACACATATGTGATGATTACTCTTGATAATGCAGCTTAACAATATAATACAGCATTAAGGTAGAGGTATGACTACATGTCATTCAGCAAGGGTTGAGCCACTATATTTAGATGCTGACTAACTGGGGAGAGAGCTTATCCATCTTCCTGAGGAATTTCTGCAGCTCCTCTTCCTGTGGGATCTGAAGACTCCACACCAGTTGGGCTTTTCACTCCCAGGGCTTCTGCAAGACTGGAACATGCTGATCTCTCCATTCCATACCTGCCTCCTAGGGCTCCCTCACTCTGCTTGCACAGCGCCTTTCAGGTATCAACACCTCCCCTGGCACTCCCAGGGGTGGCAAAGACCTGGTGTCACCTGGACAGGGGTGAGCTGAATGATATGTCCCAGGAAAACTGCATCTGTGTTGATAGAGATCTGGTGTCTGTGGTGCAGCATCACCCAGATGCACACTTGCACCTAAAATATGGGTTTGACTTAACCCAATTATTAGTTAATATATGGGCCCTTTATTTTTTTGTATGGTGTATGTAGGAAGGGAGGAGTAAAGAGTTCTTGAATAGGTGTAAATGCTCCCCTTCAAGCTCTCCTTAAAGGTGCCCCAGTGTATTTCCAGTACAGGGTACTGTGTTTATCTGCAAGGTATCTCTAAGGAAGCATCCTTACCTAGGACACACGGGCTCCCCACATCTTCAATGCTGCTGTGACACATTTGCTGGGAGCTAGAAGAAAACATTGCTCACATCTACGATGAGGAGCCATGGTTACAAAGTCCACAGGGACAGCAGAAGTCAGCTCAGCAGTGACTTTCCCAGATTGAAAAAGATCCATGTTCTGGACAGACGCAGGGATTTGTAGCAAAAGCCTTTTCAGGTGCTTGTGAACTGAGCATGCAGGCAGACCCACCACTGGCAAAAGCTGGAGGAGGCATTGAAGGGCTGACAGAGAGGTTGGCAAGGAGAAGCTGCAGGAGTGAAGCTGGACCAAGAGAGCCAGGAATCATCATCCAGCCCAGAGCTACAGCAACATGA
Organism: Anthoscopus minutus; assembly: GCA_013399455.1. Lineage (NCBI taxonomy): Eukaryota > Metazoa > Chordata > Aves > Passeriformes > Paridae > Anthoscopus > Anthoscopus minutus. The sequence goes on along the minus strand of VWYI01010090.1, from coordinate 10,622 downwards.
AAAGACAAGGCAATCAATCTTTCTAACTTACTCGGCTACATGATCAAGGAACATTAAACACTGTATCACAAGGCTGCTGTACTTGGAAAGGCATTTCAAGTCCATAGCGTACTGAACCAGAGCGTCCTGAGCAAGACTGGGTAGGAGGTTATTGGTTGTCACAGAGACAGCAAACTCCTCAGCTTAGGAAGAAAGGACCACACATAAAGATGGCACACGTGAGCTATACAATTCTTTCACTCCTTTAAGCAGACCCCAGGATCCAGGTGATGAAGCACATTTGAATGTCTCTGGCAAGAACACGATCCCACAGGCAGCATGGTGTACACAAGGTTAGAGATAGCTGAGCCAGAGGACACAGGAACTCAATCTCATTTCAGCACAGGGAATCTGTGTACTCTATTTATCCCTGCTTTGTAACAGGTGGACAAACAAATAACAGGATCATATTTGATTGCACCCCTCAGAAATGTCAGATCATCATTGCAAGGGTAGCTGGCTGAAATGAATGTTTTTAAAATCACTGCATTTATTTGTGACTAAAGCTACCAAACAAGAAAGTTTAATCTCTTATTGTTATTCATAAGTTTGAATTTTTGTGGGTTTTTTTTCTTTTCCTTTTAATTTTTTCTTTTAAATTGTTTCTCGAGAAAAAAAAGTAATTTTTCTTTCCTTCTTGTTACTTGACAGTCAGATTTTCAACTAGGTACACTCTGAAGAATAAGTAAGGTTTTTTTTTTTTGCAAATCAAGGGAACAACTTGGCTGCATGCTTAAACCTCTTAGTAGAGTAGAACAACCATTCACCATTTTTTAAATTGTTTCTTAAAAAAAATCCTAATCTATGTAAATATCATTAGGAAATATCTTAGAATCCAGAAAACTAGCATTTAAACTGATATTATAAGCTAAGTCAAACAACATTACATACACTGGACAGAAGTCACTTATCAAAATACTTTACATTAAAATATATAGTTTGTTACCCAAAGAAAATATGCTAATGGAAGTTATTTTCTTTTTGGTGTTCATCAGGTCTGTAGAACTAGTAGATATCAGCCTAGTTTTGAAGAGAACAGACTTCCCCTTTTCATTCTCTATTCTGCTTCTTAGCTTTGAATGGGTTAACTGTTGGACTGATGTTAACTGGAAACAAAAGCAGAGAAAATGTTATTCAGCTGCAAAAGGGATCTCAGTTGTCAAAGTGATCCACTTCAGCAAACTCTGGCAAATAGCTGGTTCAGCCAGTTTTTTAAATTTACAGCAATTAATCTCTCCTGACAACTGTTAATTTTAAACCTTGGTGCTTCACCTTTCTTACTCTCCAGAGGAACCAGTGCAGATCCTTAAGGCTAAGAGAAATCTCCACAGCCTGTCCTGTGTCCCCCTGCTCCCCCCAGTCTGTGAAGGCAGCTGGATAGGGTACAGCCAGGAATAGCAGGCACCTCTTGCATGGGGAGAGGGAAGGGGAAAAAGGAGGAAGATGCTATAGCAGAGGAGGAGATGGTCCACTGTGAGTTAGATGCCTAAGCAATTAATTAGGAGAATTAGTGTTTGCAATTGGTTTCCTTGTAAACTAAGTCCCTAAACTAGCCAATACATGTCTGAAAAGAGAGTTATGGCTACATCCCATCTTTCCCAGGTGCTTTGCTGATTGAGTTGCAGGGTAAATACTGCAAAAGATCAAGGTCCTTGAATACCCCAGCAAGAAGCAGACAGGGACTGACTGTCCTTTAAGGCATGTGCAAAACCATGACTTTTTTTTGTTCTTGAAGTAACTTATGTTCTTCCCATATGGGTGTTTCTGAATGCAGTCCCAAAATAAGAACCTCCGGTTGGTTGGGAGTGAGAGTACAGAAGAATGAGCAAAGCTGTAAACAGTCAAATTCTCCAGAGAAATAAGCAGCAGTTAGGAGTTCCTAATCAAAGGCTACTTCATGCCTTTATAGGCATTATTAAACTCCTAAAGGGGCAAGTCAGACTTGGAAACTCCCCATCTAAGAAATCTGCTCCAGAAAGTCTTGGATGGAAGTTATATGCCACCTCAGCATCAAGTCTCAGATCCCGGAGGAGAACTGATTAGCAGCTGCCGAGGACATCATCTCAAGACCAATTTCTATAGATTTGGAAGGTTCAGGAAACTTCTGTGGTTGCTGGGCAGAGTGCCAAGGGATTACTCCAAGGCTCACACCAGACAGTCAGCACTCTGGGCCAGAGAAGGATCCAGAAAAGTACCCCTGGCAGAAGATGTAAGCAGTCAGTGCCTGGGGGTACAATAATGAAAGGCTGTATAGGGCTGAGGAAGCCAAGTGTGGTGAGGACTCCACCATTCTGCCTGAGGGGTGAAACTAAATGTCCGCAGAAGAACACACAGCTTTTTCCTCAGTAGCAGCTGGTTTATGTGTTCCAGCAGAGGCTAGGAGTAAGCCAACATATGTGTAGTGTGGATGTTCCCATGACCACGTTCTGCAGTGAGAGAGCTGACCCAGAATCAGCTTGGCCCTGTCCTTCTGCGGGGGTGTAGGACAGGCAGAGTTCATGGCCAAAGCAGAAGACTACTCCCCTGCCCAAGTATTGCAGTCTTTTGAACTGCCTCTTAATGTTAAAAACTGATTTTCCCCCCACTGCCTCTGATGCTGCCTGGGGGGTTGTCTGGGAGGAGCCTCGCTCAGTTCCCAGCACAGGATTGTTATTAGCACTTACACCAATGCAATACACCAGGACCACTGGCTGGGGGACCATAGGTCTAACACCTAGGTGGTAACTGCAGCACCATGTTTCCCTAGCCCACCATTTCCCTGCTTTTCTCCCAGGTAGGCTGTATGCTGCAGCACCCTCTGCACAAAGCTGGCATGCTGCACAGTGCTTGGGAGATGTCGAGGCCCATGTCCCCCCATGGGCATGCACAGCTCTCTGAACCAGCACTGAACAGAGATGTTCCACCTGCCAGCCTCTCATATTTGCTTTCATCTGTCCAAATCCGAGCTTGCAGGAAAATCCTGGAGTCCAGATCCAGGCTTCAAACAGAAAGAGTAAAAGTCACAGATATTTATATTAACAAGTATAGTTTTTTACATGTTGTAAACATGTTAAGAAAGGCAGAATTATCAGCTATATAGAAAGTTTTTACTGTATCTTTAACTCTACATCCATGTTCATGCTCAGACTGGCTAATATATTTTGCAGCCATATGGAGATGCCATATTTTGGACTTGGTGTAAAAAACATGGCATCAGTAAAATGCCATATTTCATTTAAAAAGAAGTCTTGAAAGAATACTCTAATCTACCAGTAATGAATACAGACAAGAAATTGCACCAAGCTGGCTTTATCAGTAAGGAAGAGATGAAAACTGGAGAGAACCGGCTGTCCCATTTAGGACTGGGCTCTTAGTGGCAGTTTTGATTCATCTCTAAATTCTCCCTGAGCAAGTGGAAAAGGCATTTTCCAAAAATTGCTCCAGCCAGTGTATCCAAAGGTTCCAGGTATCCATGATATATCTCTTCTCATACATTTTTTTGCTTAAAATCTTCCTTTGGGAGAATAGGGAAGTATATTTTTTTCTGGATTGCTGAGTATGCTGATGCAGAGACTACTCATGAGCCAGGCTCTGACAGGGGCGCCAGGTTGTCATTCAATGCTTAGATTATGGATATGGTTTATCCCAAAGGAAACCACAGCAGTCTTTCACCACTGAGCAGCTAATTACCCATAATGTGCTGAGATGTTTTGCAGTTACAGATGGGGGCAGAACTGGCTTCTGGAAGTAAACTGTAAGTCCTGCATTGTTGCTTTAACAGTAAATAGACAACCTCTCAATTTCTTGTGGCTAAGGTCTAGTGTAAACTGTGACTTACAAGACTGAATATCTTTTCCAGAGTGGATTTACAGGCTCTGACTTTACCCTCTTTTAACTCAGATGGGGATTTGCAGCTGTGTAAACGAAATGAGAATTGCATCTATATCTATGCCAAGAAAATGTACTAAATATACAAATAGGCTGCAATGAATATGATTTAATCCTCAAAGTAGACACATTTGAAGAATTTTATTTCCTTTCCCTTCTAAAAGTCAAGCTCTTGCTGTAAGCCTGTATCTACAGAAAAATGCTGTTTGTGGGTACCCCTGGTTCTTCCTTTGGCTTAGGGAGTACCATGACCCAGAAGAGCTCTGGCAGCCTCTGTCTCAAGACCCTTTTAAGGAATGAGGAAAGCTGGGTGGGATGAGAGGAGGAAATCCCTTCAGTGGGGAAGAGAGTGTGAAGGCATGTTGCCATTTTGGAAGAAGACTCTTAATCAAATCTTTGCAAGCCAGTATTTCTCAGATAAATCACACAGAGGGAGGCTTAGGAGAAGGTGTCTCTTGCCCAGCCTGGATTAGCTCTGTGACATGGACGTTTATTTCTCTGTGCTGTGACATTTCACTTTCAAGAAGCCAGAGAGGCCAAGGCTTGTTGATCCATGTGCTGGTGGCCTTTCCAGAGTCACGTTGAAGCTGGGCTTGGGGCCATTCTGGCAGCACTGCTGGCTTGGCTTAAATCTGCCTGTTTATTAAGGTAATGTCCCATAAATTCCCAGTGTGCTGAGAGTTTCCTGTGAGTGTGCAGCAAGACTGTGAGGAGAGAAGCAAAGAATGTTGTATCCATATGCTATATCCCTGTGTGGCAGCAACTCAGTCTGGGGAGGAGGGATGAGCAAGCAGATGAGGGCACTCCTACCAAAGCAAATGGGAGACCTAGCCCACCTGAGATATTTAGGGGAGTTTCTGCCACACCCGTGTTTGCGCTGGGACTGTTTCACACCAGGTGTATGGTTTAATGAGAGGGATCTACCTTCCCTGGCAGTAGGCTGGGACACTCACTGGCTGAGCTGGGAGGACTGGGATGCAAAGCTGTGGGGAAGCAATCATTTATCATGAGCTGCCCTTCATCTGGCAGCTCATGACTCTGGCATGGGCAGTGGGTCCAGCTGGAGACAGCAAATATCTATTGCTTAAAGAGAAAAAAGGAAGCAAGAAAAGAAGTTAATGCTGCTTACCCTTGATAAAGCTTTTAGCTGCAAAATGTCATATTCTTCAAAACCCAATCAGCCAGTCATGCCTTAGGCTTTAGCAGCTGTAACTCTAATTGGACCAAGAAAATTAGTTGATCCGCAGCATGAAAACAAAACACAGGAAAGAAAAAACCCACAAAGCACATGCTAATCAAGTTAACGTGGTGAGAGGGTCTGTGTGACATGAGTGTTCACTTCATTGCCAGTGTGGCGTTTACAGCCCCCTCCAGATGACAAAACCCACTCTGAACTCTGCCTCCAAAGCGCCTCAGCTCCAAAGATGCAGCAACCACACCAAAATGCTCTATAAAGAAATGCAGTTTTAGTTGCTGGTATCAGTCAGCCTTGGAGCAGTGGAACAGGCAGCTCACCCAGATGATTAGCATTCCTGCTGCTGGAAGAGCAGGAGTCCAGCCTCGTGGACAGACACAAGTGTTGACTGACACCTTCTCACACTCATTGTGCTGTTGTCTCCTTCCTGGGGAGAAGGACATGCTCTCCTTTGTCCATGTCTGACAGCACCATATATCGCCTCTCTTTTTCCTGCAATATTAATCCAGCAGCACTACCAAGAATAGTTCAGACCTCAGGGCAGGGAGGGAGCTGCTCAGGGTGCAAGTGTGGAAGCAAAGAAAATTATTCCAGGAGCTAGTCAAATGGACAGTTTCCCATTTTAAGCTGTGCATTCTGTATTTATTTATGTGCACTGCCTCCTAATAGTCTTCATCATGGCAGACTAGACCTGCATTTCTGATTGTGAGAGTTCCCTGCCCTGCTGTGTCCGAAGGCTGAAATGTTTTGCAGCCTGCCCTGGAGAACTCCTGGAACTCTTGTTTGTGAAAGGCAGGGCTGAGCATCTGCTGGGGTTATTTAGGAGTAAGAAAGGCTGGTGTTTATTGCAATGGTAACTCCTTGCCAGAAGAGAACTGCTCACTACAGGACACCTCCCGGAGTCTGAGCCTGTCAAGCTTTAAATAAGCTACAAAAAGCAAAGTGGCTTTCAGCACTTTCCCTGGAGATTAGTCCAAAACCAGATGGATCCCAGCATTCAGAGACTGTCATGGCACTGAACAGAATGTCTGCTCCACAAACCATGTCAAATAGTTGTCTCTCTTCCTTAATGTCTGCATCCATGGGGCTTTTGTAGACTATGGTTCTATCCTCTATTAATCGCCCCATTTTAGGGGTTTCCCATAGGCAAAGGCCTTACTACCTGTGGAGGGATGGATCTACAGCTGCTATGTCTTTCAAACAAAGGCTAATTTCCACCAAGCAAAGAAATTTTTCATGCAGTTGGAGATTTTTGACATGTATGTTTAACAAGGAGGTATCAAACCCTGCTTCCATGCAGCTTCTTTCCTTTTGGGTCCTAAAATCTTTTAAAGAGCATACAGCACCGCAGTCTGTCTCCAGGCTCTCTTCAGGGCCATTCTTCCAGGCATTTCCTTTCCCAAATGTTGCTGCCTGCTTTTCACAGGAACAAGAAGAGCCTTTAATCTGCCTTTAATTTGGGTAGATAAACAGATAAACCTATCTATATTTGAGGTAGAAGATGCTCTTACTTTAGTTACTTATTTCACAAAGAAGTTTTTTTATAAGAAAGACTTTGGGTGTCTCTTAATGGGTATCTCATGCACAAAGTTTCATAATTTCTTTATTTGCTGTCCCGGTTTTTGAGACAGTTATCTGTCAGGGAAGGCAGAAAAAAATTGTAAGCCCCCACCCTCTCCCTCCGAATTATTATATCTCGAAAACACGGAGTTCTCAGGCAGAGATATGGGAATAGGAATAACAGTTCTTTACTAATATATATATATATATTAAGGTAAACCAACAACAATAACTACAGTATTAACAACGGAACAGAACAGGGACCCCGTCTCGGCATAGACGGGAAAAAACGTGGAGGAGAGGCAGTGCCTCACAAACCCCTCAGCTGGCACTCAGTCCCGGAGCTCCTGCAGGCTCAGAGGAAAAACACCTCGCTGGAATGGCAGGGATGAGCAGAAAGTCTCGGGCCAGTGGATGAGATGGATCAGCAGCTCCGCGGTGGCAGCTGGGGCTGCAGCACGTCCGGCAGGACAGGGGAGCGGAGGCCACAAACGGAGAGGAAGAAGCAGAAGCAGAAGGAACAGCCGCTCTGTCTGGATGATGGCAAAAACCTCCTCTCCCAGCAGAAACAGCTCCGAGAGTGTCTGTGTTGCCCTCCCAGAAGGACCCAAAACCAAAAACCGCTCCCCTCCCCACTGCCCCCGGGGCCCAGCCGGTTCCTTTGTCTTTTAAAGTACCGATGATGTACCAACCATCAAGGCTTTTTCTCTCAGCTAAATGGGAAAAATTCTAATAGCTAAGAAACTAAAAAAAACCAAACATGTAACCCCCAACATTTGCAGAGGTATCATTGTATCAACATGAGCAAACTCAAGACGTCAGAGGAAAGAAGGGTTCCTGGGTCCATCACAGTCATCTCCACTTTCAATGAAGAGTACTCCCAGCAAGATTTGGGGTCCTAAATGCTTGAGTTATCAGAGATGTGATGGTCAGGTCACACTTCCAGCAGTTTGTGTTTGTCCCTGCTCTAAATAGGGTAAAATAGGTATGTAAAAAACAAGTTTCTTCTTTTACAGATTCCTAGGGTGGAATTCCCCTGGCAGGGTGTGACTGAGAGGAGAGGGCAATGTGACTCTCTGGGAGATGAGAGTGATCTGAGCTGGACTCTAAGCAATGAATTTCCCCAGGATCCTTCTGGTAAGTGTCCACATTCAAGATCACTATTCCATAAGATTGTGGTCACAGTCACCTAAGTAATAAGTGTTGCCTTCTAAGGCTGTGACAGAAAGCAATGCCAGCCAAACTGCTTGTGTTTAGTTTTCTGGCTGACATACATGACCCGTGGAACCAAGACCAATTTGCTGCCCTCTATTCCTCTCTCATATCTCTTTAGACAGTATTGCTTTGTGTTTCTCCCTCCCAGGGAGCATCTGTGCTTTTTTGCTGTTTCCAGCAGTTAGCATTTGACACAATTTGCTCTTACTGACTTGTCTATATATCCCTTCTCTCTTTAGACTGCTGATGCAACTGTGGTTGGTGCTTTTGAATCTGGACCTGTCTGAAAATCTCAGGGTTAGTTGTGACTGCAAGCTAGGATTCAAAAATTAAGTGCTTTGTTGGAGTCCTGTCTGAGAGCTGGAGAAGGATCAAATGTGTCCACTATGCAGCCATCCATCTCCCTGGAATTTCATAATATTATCCATCTGTTCATTTACTTTTTTGCAAGTAAGGCTCGTGGGGTTACAGAGGTACAAATTAACACATCTTGCTGAGATTATGTTTAAAAATATTCGTTGTCCATCTGTATGGAGACAAAAATCTATTTCTGTTAACATGGTTGTTTTCCTTCTGACACTTGCTGTCTGCAGTACTCAATGTGGAACAGCAAGTGTTGGAAGAAGGGAAGAGCTTTAGAGCAAGTGGACCAGTGCCTACCTTCTCATGGGGCTGGTAAGAGTCAATACTAAAGAGTGAGAAGGAAGTCTGGGGGGCAGGAAGGTGTCAAAAGAAAGGAAAGTATTTGTAATGTTCCCCCTTCCCACTCCCAGATGCCTCTGGAGACAAAGCCTATAGTGGTATGGTGTCACATTTCAGGTGCAGTGTCTAACAGGGCTCTGTTAAATACATGCTCACTTCTATCTTACTGGACAAAGAGGGACTGCAAAGGGAGGTTTTGCAGAGAATAAGCACTGCATTGAGCACAGATTGGCATCTGTTTGTCTTACAGGGCAGGGCTCCTTAAAGGCCTGATGGCAAAAGTGCCAGCCTTTCTCTACAGCCACTGACTTCAACTCCATCACGCTTGGGCACTGTATACGTGATCCTCTTTTACTCTCCCTGACAATGGCAGGCTGTAGAAAGCAGCAGAGATGTGAAGGAATCTGTCTGTCCTCTCATCTGAGGGCAGCTTTGGTCATCAGGCCAAATCCATGAAAATGGCACGGACAGCAAACCCCTTTGTGAGCAGAAAGACTGAGGAGAACAGCTAGACAGGAGAATAATGAGCAGCTCCACTCCATCCCTCTGCCACCCCCTGCAAGACACACCCTCCAAGAGCCACTCAGCCCATTTTAAATGTATTGCCTGTCAGCTTCCTTCAACAGTGATCAAGCACTGTGAAAGGCACTCACTATGTCTCCCACAACTCCCTCCAACTCCTGGGATTTGACTTCCTGACTGTGTCTGTGTGCTGTGTTCCTCTTGCTGCTATGGCAAGGGAGAAATGCGAAGCTACAGAGACACTGGAGAGGAACAGCAGGTAGCAAATCATGCTTGGCTATGCAGTCCATGAGTGCTTGGCCTATGTTTTGCACTGGGCTCTGTCACAGCCCTAGAAGGCACTGGTGTCCCTACATAAGCCTGGCCTGTTTTGTCAGACTCTCTTGGAACAGACAGTGGTCACTGAGGAGGGGAGATGCTGTCTGTGTGAGGTCAGTAGCAAGATCTGACAGTTTGAGGGAAGCTGAGGGATGTCTCCATGACTGCACACAGACACAGGTGATATTCCAGGACCTCTCTGCTCTGCAACTGTGGGGCAACTAGGGAATGCAAAACCTTTAGCTTAATGAAGAGTTTAAAATTGGTCTGTAACATTTTTCTTGTCTATTTATGACTTTGTGTGATCTCATTGTAGTTGGGACTGGCATACTGCTGCCTTAGGTCTGTGTATCTTCCTTCAGCAATAACCAGAGGGGAGGTGAAAGTATCTGTTGTACTGCTGAGAGTACCCTAAGACATGTCATTCTTAGTGCTATCTGCAATTTTCATATTCATTTTATAGCCTGGGATTGATCAAAAAGGAAGCCTGAAGGAAGCTTACAGATTCAAGCCACCAAATGTGAGGACTTTTCAGTGCAGGCTGGCTTGCACATAAGTATTAGTTTGCTCAGGTGCTGGTGAACAGACCATACTCTTCTTCCTTACTGTGAACTCAACAAATCTGTGCTTGCTCTGAGCAGGCTCTATCAGGAGCAGTGTTTCCCTCTAGAAATGTTGGTACAAGGTGTGAATGTCCCTTTCTCATTTCCCTTTGCATTTTCATGATGCTCATGTGCCACAAACAGGACAGTTGTGAGCCAGGAATTGGGGCAAAGAGCTGGAAAGGTTATTAGAGGCAGCTTGAGTAGCTGTTCTCTTTCCATAAGCACATCCTTCTTCATCCTTCAGAACAGCTGGGATAAGCCGGCCAGCTCCTGTCACCTTCCTCTGCTTTCATCTCAGAGGATGAAAAATAATGGAAGTACCCCAAAAGAATGTGTATGAGCTAGCTTTGGTTCATCAAGTCATTTAATAAATTCCCTGAAGCTCAGAGTTGGGAGCGCTGGAAAGCTGCACCCTGGCTAGAGATGATTTCCCCGTAGACAAAAGCCATCCAGACACAGAGCAGTTGAGAACTGTCTGAGTTACTCACCACCTTTGATGATGCTAAGGAGGTTTGGCTACGTTCACTGAGAAGCACATCGGGGCATGTTTGGCAGGCCAATGTGGTGACGCATGTTCCTGGGAGTTTCTTGGTCTCTGT
>VWYI01010075.1:0-44282 GCA_013399455.1 Anthoscopus minutus | reverse complement strand
CGGTGCCGGGAGCTGGCTGTGGGAAATCCAGCACTGTGTCAGTAGCCTAAACCTGACATTAGTCTCTGAATTTGGGTCATTACACTCATGAAATGAGGCAAGTGAATTTTGCAGTATCACATTTGCTTTATTTTGTAGTCTTGCTCACTTTCATGTGCCGTCTTCTCTGTTCCTAAACTTTTGTATGATGTGTTTTAGTGCTCTTAGGCACTAGAGCTGCTACTCTTAAGTAAAATAAACTTTTTAATGCTGAGTTTCAGTAACTTCAGATTCTACAGATGTATCAAACTTTTTTGTGTTCATCAGGAACCCAGTAAACATCTTGGGGCTGTGGGGAGGCTGTAGAAAAAAAGGCTGAATTTCCTTTAGTTGACTGGAGAGTAATACTGTAGATCTAAATCCTATATTTTCCCCTCCATATTAAACCCATTTACCTTTGGGGTCTTACTTTCCTTCCTGCTTGCTTTGCTTTCAGTTCATCAGAGCTTTGTTCAGTTCAGTATTCTATTTCTAACAGGAAGGAAGGAAATAATTCCACGGATTAAATGATCCAAAGAAAAATATTTTCATACCCCTTGTCATTCTCTCTTTAGAGATGTTATTGTAAACATTTTTTTCATTCCTTTAACTATCTTATACTGGATCTGCATTATTATTATTATTATTATTATTATTATTATTATTATTATTATTATTATTATTATTATTATCTTGAGAGATGCTTGAATAATTTTAGGTCATCACTTATTTTAGACTGTAATTCTTGCAGTTTTATACAGCTTAAATTGATGCATTTTATTGTTGGTGAGGCTTTCTTACTTGTTTTTGGTTTTTTTAATTATTATTACTGCCATCATTAGACGTTCCCTGTGGGGTATCCACAGCCCCACATTGTCCTTTTCCAGATAACTTCATTGATTTTCATATTCACTGTTCAATCCAGTGAACAGAATTTGTTAGCTTGACTTTTCTGGACTTTAAACTGAAATCAGATTCCAAAATACTAATAAATGACTGGCCACTATCTTCCTGTAGGCCTGGGTAGCCTCTTCTGACATGATTACTGCAGATACCTTTCCCTCTTGCCTATTCCTTTTTCTGGCAGCTGGACTGCTCTGCATCAGCCCTTCACACTTTTTGTCTGTTTAAATCCTTAGCCTACATTCCCTATTGGGTAACACTTCATTATTTCTGCTTTGTCCCAGCACAGCACACTTGGCAGCTGTGCTTTGTCCACGTCAGGCTGCAGAGAGATGTGCAAAAGTAACAGTTCAACAGTCTATACTGAAAATTACACTCTTGGCCACTGTTCTTAGCCCTGCTGATTTCTAGCTCTTGTCTTCTGACATAAGGGATGTGATAGAAGAGTTTTCTAATTTTTCTGCAGGAGAGGTTATCTATTTTCACCTAATGTCTGACTTAGAGCTGGCCATGTTTTTTTCTCATGAATACTTACTCCAGGGAGTCACATTCTCTCCTGTCAGAAAATATCCAATGCCAGTTCCTGGCTTTCTCATTTAGAACAATATATAAATTAATCAACATGAAACATTTTATGTAAATTTTCACACGTCAGGAATCATCGCAACATTTTTTTGGACTGCACTTTGGCACAATGGTTGAAGGAGCTTTTACAACAAAGAAACCAGTAGAAGGAGATAAGAGGAGGTGAATTATAGGGTAAAAACTCTGGAGGGATCATTCTGAAGAGAACTGAATTGAATGCATTGGCTATTTGACTTGATTAAACTGACCTGTTCAGAAGTAAAAAGCACTGTTACAGAGAGTGGACTGTGCTAGTGATCATATCCAAAAATGTACTCCACGTGTTCATCACAGTCTCTGGTTTTCCTCTCGTCCAGCATGATGGTTCATGAGACTGTTTTGCCTGTGTAGTGTAAATATTAACATTGGTTGTACTGTCTTTTTTTTTCCTGGAAGGAAGGAGAGCAATCTGTCAGGTACAGACATGTTAAAACAGCCACTTGACAAGTGATGACAAGATGTTTGATTCCTTTTTAAGCATTTCTTGTGTTCTGAAATCCATCTCAGTTGAGACTTCCCCCTAAAAGTCTGTGGTGTCTTTTAAGTGCCTTTGTTGTTACTTTCTGAAGTTTGTTTTGTTTTGGGTTTTTTTTGTAGCGACCTCTGCTTGGATGCCCTAGCTTTTTCCATTCCAGCTACAGTGCAGATGAAGCCCTAGCTAGTTGTTTGGCAGATGACAAGTATTTGTTATAAAGATGGGAGAGCATGCATCCAGAATCTGGACTAGTCATGTTGGAGACATCATCCAGTCTATGAAAATAAAATTATTGTAGACAGTCCAAGAAACAGTTTAGATTGTAACTAAATAACTAAACTTGGTTCCTTTTGTAATTAAGAACTCTGGCAGAAGGAAACATTAAATGCTTTTTCAGTGTTTGAGGTCTGTCAATAAATAGTGAAATATGTTGGATTTCAGTTTGAGTAACGTAAAAAGTAAATGAGTACAAGTATAAATAGTATTGTTTTTTCCCTACTTAGAAAGGGGAAATCATGATAAATTATTATACAGTTATGTTAGCTAATGTGAAGAGTTCAAATAAGAGTGTAAAAGCCCATGAAAACTGAACAGTGCAGCATTAGAAAACTTTACCTTTTAACCATAGTACTTGAATTTCCTTCATGTTGGCAAATTCATTGTAATAATTAAATGTGCTTTTTTTTATATGTCTGGTACAAAATGGTTTTCTGTGGTTAAATGGCAATACAGCTGTTTAAATTTCTCTCTACTTCTAATTGGACCCCCTGAGGTTTGCAAAACTAAGGATTGTGGCTGAATAGATCTCACTGCCTTTTTAAAAAGGTATCAGCCAACAGAATACAAAATTAAAGGATTTCAATAAGGAGGCCTTCTTTTGTTTACAGATTAAATCCTTCCCCTTGACTTCCAGAGGGGACAGGATTTCATATCAAGAGATAAGGATGTGAAACTTAGATTTCCCATTGACTTTTGTCCAATCTGTGTCTCAGTGCAAGTAGTCACCTTGCAGGTCCTTAGCAGAACATATGATATTGCCAGCCTGTAATTATATAGTATCCAGGGTAAAATTAATTTAATTTTTGCTAAAATTCTAACCGCTTTGAGAAATATTTCTTAAAACTCATTCTTTGATTAGTGTATAGTTTGAGGGTTATATAGGGTAGCAAGGTGGTTCTCAGGTTCCATTGAAGATCATTCTGCCTCTATAAAAATACCAGTTTTGAGGCACAACAAAATGTTTATCACTTCTTGATGAAACTGATATTGTTGATTATAATCAGTCAATTGTATTTTTCTTTGTAAATTCACTTATACTATGTAAACAAGCTCACAAAGCTTGTAATTGTATCTTTATGTGTTTTAGAGAATAATTTTAGTAAATTTGAGGGGTTTTAATTGGGCAACTGAATAAATAGCAGTCAGCTGTTTCAATATTTAATGCACAGAGTGTCTCAGAGGTGGAACTCTTGGCATGAATTCTGTAATGTTATTGTGTCTTCCCAGAACTTACTATCTGACATTGTACGTTGATCCTGGGGGGAAAGAAAATAAATCTATGTAGATATGACAACTGTCTCCAATCTGTAAAAATAATTTTTAATTTACCTGCTTCAGGATGTTTCCAAGTCTGAAAGCAGCAGTTTAAATGTTACAGTGATTGCTTTAGCAGAAACTCTGAATCCATAGATTCACTGCTGTGTTTATCTGGGAATATTTTTTCCAGTTACTAGAAGTGTCATGAGAGAGACACAGACACATTCATTTTGGGGTTAGACCTAACAGTTTACAAGAATATTTACCTCCCTAAGCAAAGCTGTACTCATTGTATAAACTATTTAGTGATAAGAAAAGAATTTTCCCCTTATGTTAGTAATTTTCCCCTTATTCCTCCATTATCATAAACCATTCAATAGCTCTTTTCTGTGAAATTTATATGCATTTATTAGAGCATATGGCAATTAAGAAATATGAAGAGATTGTTGTGGTCAGGCAGCACTGATCCATCCATTTATCTACAGATTAGCAAGGAGCTCAAGCAAGAAAGGCTTCATCTAAGCCCTCTCCAAAAGCTAACTGATATCTCCTAGCAACTTTAAGGTTTGGAGTCAGAGGTGTAACCAAACCAAACCAAACCAAACCAAACCAAACCAATATAACCAAGCAAACAATCCCACAAAGCAAACAAACAAAAAAAGTCAACCGAAAAACCTGATTTGCCTTTTCTATTTTTAGACCTCTCAAATTAGACCTCCCTGCACATGATCTGAATTTATAAGTCACTCCCTGAAACACTCCTCTTACTTCCAAATTCCCCCCAGTCCATCTTGAAGAGGAAATGTTGCCATCATAAAATGTGCACAAAATACCGAATGACAGATGTTGGGGGTTTTTGTGGTATCTGTGCCTGTGTGCTGTCTCTAACTGCAGATATATGGTGGCAGGATTTCTTACTTTCCCATGAGACACTCAACTGCTTAAAATCCTTACACAAGTCATGAAGGATATGACATGGTCATTACCATGAGAGAAAACTACTTGATAATGATCTTACGTAGAGTGGGTGATCAGGAAGTATCTTTTTAAAGCAGAGAAAAAAGATTTAAAGGCAGAGAAATAGAGGTGTTTTTCTCACTTTTTTTTTTTTTTTTTTTTAAGGAAATGACAGTAGGAGACCTAAGGGACAAAAATTCACAGTTCAGTTTTGAGGACAAATACATGGTGTTGACGGATGTGCTGAGCCTACTGATTATATGCCAGCACTAATATTTCCTACAACTTTCAAGCTGAATTTACTTGTCACCTTAGACATTAAGGCAAAGATGTGTGAGCCAAAATCTGGAGACATTTACTACTGGCACCATCCAGAAAGATTATCCAGTCATTATTCACTTCTGTAGAGGGAAACTGCTTGCTCCTTGACTTTTAAAATAATTCATTGTGGCAAATTAGCTAAATCTAGCAAGTGTGAATGTAAACATATATCTGTAGTAATAAGAGGATACCATCAGTATACCCAGAACACCATCTCCAAATTGATTTTTTTTCAAAACAATTTATTACTATTGAAAACAATTTTATCTTCTTGAATTGTAAAGTAGGGGATTTTCAGGGGGTGCAATTGGTAGCTCTCAATGTATTTCTAATAATGAAGACACCATTATGCACCCAATAACCAGCTGAACAGCAGAATAACAGATATTGAAGGCTTTTTTGGAGGGCAGAAAAGAAAAACTGGAACTGATGATTGCACAGCATATTGAGACTACCTGTCCCAGAGCACCAGTTATAACTAGAGCATTGTTCTATTTTTCCTTCCTCAAAGCTGTTTAATTTGATTGTACTAAAAGGACAATTGAAAGATAAGAAATTTTTTTTCCTTCAAGTAAATTTTTTTTTTCATGTCTGAGAGTCTATTGGTTTTGTTTATAGTGGCAACTGCCATGTCAAGTTTTTTGGGTTTTTTATATCTTCATATATATATATATATACACACACATATATATAAAATGATTAGTACATGAACTGAGTCCAGTCCGTTTCTAAAGTTATTTATTTATTCTCTTATGGGAAAATAAGTAAATAAATGCAGACATGGGAAAAACTTGTGGTAATGCAATCATTATGACTGCACACTGGCTTTAAAGTAGTGACATGAAGCTATCCAGGCGAACAAGGAAAGTAGAAAAGAACATTACATTTCTGTTCTTGTATTCCTATATAGACACAATTGTCTAAGAAGCTGAGGCCTTAGCCAGTATAAGAATATTGGAAGCAGGAATGCAGCAGCAATAGCTGGAAGGTAGGAGGAGTGTCATCATCCTTTATTTTTGGTGCCCAAAACCAACCAAATAAATAGATAAATAAATTTATCACATATTTGGGGTGGATTGTTGCTTAAGTGATGGGGGTGGCTGTTTTGTCCTTTCTATAGCCAGACTTTGGTATGAGCATACGAGCCTTTGGCATCAGTGACCTGCTCCAGCACACCTGAGCACTCGGGGAAGAGTGGCAAGGACAGGGAGGAATGGGCTTCTCCTCAGTTGCTCCATGTTGCTTGCATGCCTTGGGAAATCCTTCTGTTGAGTTACTGACTCAGGACTAAGGAATGAGGTCAGTGTTTGGTTTGTAGTGAGCCTATGAAGAGAGTGAGCAAAAATGCTTCTAGTTCACAGTCCTACTAAAAGCAGAACTGGTCCATTTCCTCCCCTGTGCTGGTGCAGTGCTTCCCCTACTTTTCCCTCTCCACATGGTTTACTGAATTTTAGCCTCTGTCCATTTAATGGAATTTGCACAACTGGTCATGGCAGTAGGCTGCCACATCCACATCTCTCACTTGGCAATAGACATTTGGATCCTATCAGGCTGTAGAGGAACCTGGTTGGAATTTCATGGGCAAATGACCTAATCATTAGATAATTAAAAGGGAGGAAAAACTTTGCTTCCTTTTTTTGCTTTGCAGGTGACATTTAAAAGGAATGTGGGTTAGGAATGGCTTTTATTTTGCAGCTTGGCAGTTTTTGAAACCCTTGTAATGTATTGGTTGAAATAAGTTACAGAGCAGCTACCTGCATATTCTGAATATTTTTAGCTCTTTTAGGTCATCTTATAACCCAAAAACCTCAAGTTGAGGAGCTAGGGAACTGAGACAAGTCATGGGTGTGCTTTGATTTGGTTGTTTGGTTTTTTTTGTTGATGATTTGTCCCCTCAGGCAGTGCTTTATGGGGGTGGGGAGAGCTATTGGCCTTAACTTCAAGTAGGTGAACATCTGCTGTAACTCTCAAACTGAATGTATATATTTCTGTGGTGTGTTTTGTGCAGTAACTATATGATTATGTTGTAAGTTGTATTGTAATCTTCTGTATTCCTCTCTTGCAGGAGGACGCCTTCCTCTTCTTTTTTTAACATTTGTTCTTTCATAAAGCCACAAATGACGACCTAAAGAATAACTAAATATTCACTCTGAAAACCCAATGCTTTTTTCATGTGTCGTGCCTTTTGCATTAGAACATCACATGGTAAAATTGCTTTGTGCTGAGGGACTGATGCATGTCTAATTGGCAGACGCGGAATTTTATATAATGTTTAAAGTAAGAAATCGTTGGAAATTTCATGTAACAATATATTCTCAATAGGTAAGGAAGATTTGACAAACTAAAATTTGTAATGGATATTAAATTTTTTGAGTTTTTTTTTTCAGATGGTGAAAGTCAAAATTAATTCAACTCTTCAAAATATGCTTGTCCCAAATCTGAATTTATTATTTCTTATCTGAATTAAACTGTTATTTCAAAACCTTCTAATAAACTACATAACTGTACTGCTCTCTAAGGACATTGCTTTGCTTCTTTATCATTCTAAATAGGTCTCCCAGCTGGCCTACAATTTCCATAAATTATATATAAGACTTGCGAGATCTGGAGCTGCAGTACTACTGCAGATGTAATGGTGCAGTATTAATTTATTAATCTAAAAATGGGTTTAATAAAAATAAATTATTTCAGGTTGCTTTTGCTAGAGAAAAAAAAAACCCTCATTCAGTTTTAAGAATATCACAAAAATAACATTGAATTACCAAAGTATGGTGCTCTCTGAGTGCAAACCTTTGCTGTGTGTTTAACCACTTTGATAATGTCAGGATTTTATATTTATTTTAAAAAATATGTTGGCCTACAGTCTTTCTAGCATTGTAACTGAACTCATACTTTACAAAAACTCTGCAAAAAGATGATGAAACATTTTACTTTTGGGTAAAAGTACTTTTGTGATAAAAAATATTCCTTACAGAGAGAAAAGTGAATTTTTCCAGTTTTTATACTGCAAGCTGACTATACAGTAGATACAAAGAAAGCTCTTATGTAGGACCCAACATAAAACAAATAGACACCTGCATTTCAAGGGACGAAATGCCTTTTGGTGCCATTGGCAATGCTTACCCTGAGGTGAGCTCAGCTGGTGGGGTGAGCTCTGCACTAATAACACCAAGGTGTGCTGGGTTTGGTCCCCACATGAGCCAATCACTTTAGGTTGGGGTTGCTGAACCTTGTGAGTCCCTTCCAACTCAGAGTATTCTGTGATTCCTCTGACTTGCTCAGTTTAGTGTTCAATACTCTCTCACAAAACTGGTTTCTGTGCTGCTCTCCCTTTTTCAAACTTTTCAAGCTAGAAAAATAGCTGCTAACAGATGCCAGTTCTTGGTCTAATTTTATGTGGTTGACATATGTTACTGATGAACCTGTTTGAACAGTATTCCATAGACATTTAATCAGCTAAAGAAAAATGAACTGTTATAACCATATAAAAATTCAAAATCTGTAAAGAGCTAAGATTTTTTTTTCCAAAGACCTGCTCCAAATCAAACAAGTTAATGAAAAGGTTTCTTGCTGTTGTTACATGCTGAAGTTTTGACAGTTGGAATTCAGGTAGGAGAACATCACAAATGCTTCTCAATTCCTCATTATCCCACCAAACAGTATTTTTAACAAGGAGAATTACTCTGAAGTATGTTAAACCCCAAGAATGCTGATCTATTTCCCAGACATACCTACTCCTCCAGCTCCTCTGACTCCTGCTGAAGATGGTGTAGAGATATGTGTAGCAGCAGATGGTGTGCAGTCCAAGTAATTGCAAGCTTCTATTTGATTTTCTAGGAGCAGGAGACTAGAAAACCATTTGTTTGTGGTTTAGTGGATTCAACTTCAAATAAATATAGAACTACACCTTTCAAATGTACAATTTTCACTGACTAACCACAACTAAATGTAAAGGACAACTTCTTTTTTTTCAAGTTTAATATTTAGCAACCAATAATTTAATGCCTAAAATGTTTTACTAACTAGAAATAAAACTCTGTGCTTGAAAACTTAAAACCTAATCTTGAAGGAATTCAAGGTCCATTGGGGCTCTCAAATGAGCTTTCCAAATAACAAAAAGATTTGAAGGTTTGTTGCAGGAACCCCACCCCCAAAAATAAAACCATAAAATCCCCTAATTCTTCAAAGAAACAAATAAAACCTCACTTATAAAAGTGAAATTGTCATAGTTATGACTAAACCTTGGTTGTAGCTGTCATTAGGACCAAGACAAAGGGCCTTTATCTATGCTGGAATTATAACTTTGTATAGCATTGGCATGTATTAAGAAATTTAGATAGCTGAATATTTATCTCACAGCAGTCTTCTACAAAGTCATATCTTTATTATAATAATCTTTGGAGAATGAAAAATGTAGTGTTTGGAAAGAATGGGGTAATCAAAGTACTCTAAGGGGAAACCTGGCCAAGAATGAGAATGGGTGGTTGATCTTTGTCTATCACTTGGGAAAGCCACACAAAATTATGATGTGAGAAAGTTATAACAATCTACTAAAAATGGTCCACAGAGGAAAGCATCAATCATAATGGTGTGGAACTGGACAGCATAACAAATATTTGAATTCAAAGAGTTGTACTTGTCCTTCTGAAAGGGAATTCCAATTCCATTTGTATTCTGTCATTGTTACTGCAACACAGGAATGTGAAATTTAAATGGTATCTTAAAATAGTGTTTTGCAATAGAAGACTTAAAAGAACATCTACTTAAGATTTATGAACTTATTTATTAACTTATATAAAAAACAAGTGAGAAATACCCAGCAGAGAACAGATTTATTTGTAGTAAAAACAACACATTAAAATGATTGTGTGAAGCACAGTATGTATATGGCAGAGCAACCATCTATAAAAATATGTTGTAAGCGTGTGAAACAGAACTACATTTAAAAAACATCCTAGGCAGCACTAATCACTGTTGCTGCTAATAAAGTAACACTGTTCTTCACTGGTTTATATAAACTCAAATAATGTTCAAATAAGCAAGAAATGTGATAGAAAATGCTTTATGTAGTCAAAATGCATTGTAATCATACTGTTTTAAGAATTCAGTAGCATGAGAAAGTAGATTTGAATGGGATGGGCTTATTTTGCAGAGCCGGAGGTTGTGCATAGGCTGCAGTGCAACAGAGAAAGGTGAGTGATGGCTTAGGTGTGTAAACGCAAGTTGCCAAATACTTTTCTAATTACTTTGTAGAAAAATTGAAAATGTGGGATTTTCAAGGAGACAGTACCCATCACACTGTATTCACAGTGTATTCAGTGTATTCACAGTGCATCATTAATGTACGTGCCACTGTTCGCAGTAAAAAAATTGCATTTATCTGTGCACAAAAACAATAGATCAGACTCCACTGGAAAACATTAGAAGCTGCTGAGGAAAAGCATATTGTAGCTGGCAGAGTTGAAAATTTGATCGTGTTTTGTCAAAGTCAAAACTATCAAAGATTTATGGAAAAGGTCATCAAATGTCATGTTACAGTGTGAAACCCTCCAGTGTGCATAAGCTCATTAGAGGGCTGATTTTCTGTCCTCTGACTTTAAAATCATAAGAACACCACTCTTCAATTTACAACAGGAATACTTAGCTTAGGTGTCAGAAAAAAAGAGTAGAAAATCCAGTTAAGAGTATCTTCATGGGAAAAAATCACTACACCAGGGTACCTTTAAAGGCTTTGCAATCCTTCACAATTGGAGATAAAGTCAGACAAAACCTTATTCTGTGTGTAGCTGATAATGCCTCATTTCGTGCACTAAAGGGTGAGTTGTGCAAGGAAGATCTCTTGCAGTTGTACATTTCTGTGATAGCAAAAGTGCTGAGCAGAGCACATCCTGAATACTGGCATACCTTCAACTGTCCTTGTGGTACATTTATATTCCAGTGGTTTCTGTGCAATATTACTTTAGCAGTCAAGACCTATTTTAGAGATGCTAGGTGGGTTGGAAGTAGAATGGTCTTCAGCTTGCTGGAATTAGCAGCAACATCAGCTAAAACATTCCACTATATGGCAATAAAAATAATTCAAAGGTACCCCATGTTTCACATTGTTATATTTTAAATGGTATCTGAGCAGTTTGCTTATAAAATCAAGAGCAGACAAGAGTATCAAATTCCATATAGATTTCAGGATATGTCAGCTTTCTTCTGGAATTAGGATATAATTTTGTTGCAGGGCTTTTAACTATTCCTAACCAGATTGTGGCAAAATATTGGCTTTGTATAAAAATTGTTCAGCCAGATCCAAACAGGATGAAAATTTAGTATACAAATGCGTATCCTGGAGCATGAAGATCTTTCCAGCCTGACAAGATCACTAAAAACACTCATTCTCACTTTGTCTGAAACAAATTTCATTCAGTTTGTTCTTTGAACACCGCTCAGAATGGCAATGGGATGACTGATGAGCTCTCTGGGGGCACTCAGTGGTAAGTCTGGAGTACTGATGAGTGCAGAATGATCATCTGAGATGCAAGCTTACACACAGTTGAATCAAATGTAAGAGTGAGAATCATGTTCAGAGTGTGGAAAACGTCATGGAAGTGATTGAGGGAGGTGTCATGATGGAGAAAAGCCATATTTGTTTGCTTCCTCTGTGACTTTTAGATAATATATTCAATGAAAAGCTGCAGTGATAGACTTGAACTCTGTGACCTCCCTGTATTGAGATTTGTTGAGCTTTTTCCCAACAATTTTATCAGTGTCTCAAACCAGAGAGCATCCTGAAGAAAGAAATGTGATAACATTTGCAACTCTGTATGTAAACCCTTAGAACTGTGCAAGGTGAGATTACTTGAGAAGGTGGGAAAGAGTAGGGCTCACTGAGGAGCAGGACACAGGAAAAAATAACTCGGGAAATGCTTGATTAATCTCTCAACCCACATGCTGGTCTCTCCTGGGTCATGTTTCTCTTTTTTCTTTGTGTCTTCTTTATATATAACTAATCTGCAGTCAGCTCCTCTGCTTGGACCATTTATCCTGGTCAGTGGCCAAAAGAGCTCCAAGCACCCGCTCTCTAATACCCCAAGAGATGTTTTCACAGTTGGGTAAACTGTGCTGCACGAAAACCTTCCTCGTACCTTTCACAAACACTTGCTATTTTGTGCCTCGATCAGGTACTGCTTGTTCCTTCACTCTGTCCTGGATGCCTGTGGCTTATAAGTTATGCAGACATTTACCAGCACACAGCAAAGAGCACTATTGATAAAACCTGTCTTGGAAAGTGAGGGAAACGTAGACCAAGTGTCAAAGGCTAGGAGGAATCCATCTAAAAGTTTCTATTCTGAAATTAGTTTAGATTAATTTTATTTAAGGCAAAAATATAAGTCTCATTTTTTCCATAGAGAGTTTGTTCTGCTTCCATAAAAACTTACAGTTTCAGTTGAACACAGAAAATCTCTGCTGTTCTCAGTCGAGCAGAGTGAAAAAATGAAATCCATATATCCTCATGACAAGAAAGACAGAACAGCTACTACATTGAGAAACTATGTGTTAACCATGTTACCAGCTGAAATAGCTCCTCCTGGCCCTTATTAATGTGGGAGATGGAAGCATTTCTTAAAATGCAAAATGCTTTTGAGGCTCTGTTGTGCTTTGTTATATGGTGACCTCGCAGCACTCTGGGCACACTGGCTGGGTCACAGCTGCCCTGCACCACCACAGGACCATCAATCCATTCATATCTGTGCCTCAAACATGGCCAGCAACTCAGTGTGTGACCACTGCCATCAAATCTGCCGTCCTTGCACTTCCCAAATGATTCTTAATAGGAAATTGTTGCTTATAGAACAAGGCTAAGAAAAGTCTCAGCCCAAACCAGCTGTGTCAGAGCCACCAAAACTTCTGGACAACTGCCTCCTATTTGCATTTTATTATTTTTGGTTACCAGTTCATATAGTTTAAAAATATGATTGTCCAGATAAATCATATCAAATCAGTCACAACTAGGAAACTTAATGGAGCATGGTGCTAAAATAATGGTAATTTTAAGTGAAGATTTTTGCAAAAGATTTCACCAAAAGAACATAGTATGGTGTTTATACAAGCAGATGCACTGATAAATGTCCCTGTGATGACCCAGACGGCAGCAGGAATTCAGCACTATGTAAGGAATAATAGTAAGTGACAGGGAGGTATAACATATACCAATAAAACAAGGCCTCCTAGCAGAGGTCTCTAATCTCAGCTGGCACAAACATACAAACCCCATTGCATCCAAGCTGAATCTAGAGACAGGGGAGCTTGATACAGTTCACAGCACTGAGGAGTAACCTCTAGAGCAGCTTAGAGAAAAATTGTCAATATGGACAAGGACATAAATGGCTTTGGCCAAAGCCTGGCCAGGCCTGGCTCATAAACTTGCATTAATTTAAGAGCGTTGCCTATTCAAACATTTTTCTAAACAAAGTCAAAGAGGTACCATCAAGGTTTTTTTTAAACAACTACTTTTTAATTGCCTCTGAATTTGAAATAATAGAATTATTTTAAATAATAAGAATTCAGTGATCTTAAAAGGTTTAATAATAACATAGGAATAAATATGTTTTGTCCAAAATAACTGTTTGGAGACTTTATACAGTTAAGATTACAGAAACAAACTGTAATTGCTGGGATCCACATGATAGCATAGGCATGTTTTTGTGGCTGGGACATAACTGCAGATTTCAATTTGAAAAAGCTATGCATGGTGTTTTGGGGTTTTAGAAAAGACAAATTACAAAACTGCAGGTATTATATTTCCATCCAAATCTTTTTATATATTGGTAAGCTCTTTCATTCAGGATTGGCAATACAATAACTAAAAGTAAAAAATACAACAGAATTTGTATGTGCTGCAGAAAAGAAGGGAACAGAGCCAATGCTTTTTATTGTTTCTATATATCTATGGATGGTATTCAGTGGCAATTTCTGATTGCATTCAGCACAGGATAGATGAGGTGTGATTCTTTCCATGTTCATGGAAGGAGAATCCTTCTCTTCACAAACTGATTTACGTTAAAGTTTTCTAGCGCAATGTGTGTTACTGCTATACTATTTTTGTTCTATTCTCTGAATCTTTTTGCTAGTTTTAGAGACTCAGAGAGGTTTTGAAACTCAGAGGCTGGGGCATCCTTATAAATCTAGTCCTGAACTGAGGTCTGAAATCAGGTGTGCCAGTGCAGAGAGGCACTGGGGGTACTGAGTGTAGCTGCTGCAACCCCTGGGTCCCTTTCTGCTTCTCACCTTTGCCTGGAGAATCTATTCCAGCTGCAGACAAGGCAAAACACATGCTTCTGCACACTGCTATTCCTCCTAGCCTACAGGACAGAAAGAGTGGAGAAAATGCTCTACAGGATCCATATGAGAAAAATTTTCTCTAGTTTGGAGGACTTCATCATGAGCAAGGAGCAGATGTTATTCATCTGACATAAGAGCTTGATACATAAGGGCTGCCTAGAACAATTAGCACCGATGGAAGAAATGGCAATTAGGTCATGTTTAACATATAAATGGCAGTGTCTTGAGCTGCCTGTGCTGTCATAGCAGCCCGGATACTACCTCAGGCTGACATCTAATTATCTAACTCACTTTTTAGGTAGGTTCTTGAGTTTTGCCATGGCTGCATAGCCAGCAATGCCCAGATCACTGTGGCTGTGCTTCTGCCTACCTCTCATCTGCAGTGTTCTTCTTAGATAACTTCCAGCAACAGAAAAATGGAAGCACATATGTAAGTAGGAACACACCATACTGAAAAATTATATTTTGATTAAACAGCATTGGAGCCTTGTACTCAGTAAAAGCTCCATTCTGACTCTGCTTCTGCAGGCAATAGCTGGAATAAAAATACTAATTTTTGCACAAGAAAAGAGATGTTGGCACATAAAAATAGAGCATTCTGGAGAAAAGTGTGAGATTTTGGAAATGGCTCTGTCTTTCCAAGTGATCTGGATGAGGAATGAAAGAAATACCCTGCACTGACAAATAATAGACTTAATGAATCTTTTCCTAATTTCCTGGATACTGTGGCTGGACAGAGGTTGATATGGTTGCAGTGGGACAGGTCTGCAGGACAAATCTGTTGCAGTTCCTCTGTCCCATGTAGCAAATGTGCTACAAAATTGATTCTGCACAGACAGTCAACCTCCCCAAGCAAATCAATGCCTGCCTGCTCTTGAAGTGTCTGGTTTTGGCTTATTAAAGGAATGGAAGTCAAGAAGTTACAGTTGGCATTCTCTAGAATCTTTCTCTTGTTTGTCCACAAAACTGGGGGTTTTTTTTTACTAAAGTTTCATGTCAGGGTAACATTTCTTTTAGCTTCATGACATTCTCATAGCAGTACCAGAAGATGTATAAATAGGGTTCCTTTTAAATAATGTAGGATTAATGGCCAGCTTTTTCTCAGTTTGAAATACTTGTGTTGGTCTAACATATGTGCTGAGTAGAACATCTCTAACATGTACATTAGCAGTGTGCAGTAGTACAGTGTGGCCTCATGAAGGATTATTTGGAAAGCTTGTTCACCAAATGTATCACCCTGAGTGAGGTCCTTTGTTGAAAAATGCTTCCAGCTACCATAAGAGTATTCAAATAACATAAAATTCTTTTATGTGTCAGGGACTTATCTGGAACACATCCATGAATGGCTGGAAACAGTGAACAGTCTATTACCAGTGTCGAATATCAAGGATCCAACTTCAAGTAAATGTTCTTTCTATGCAGAAGAGAGTCCAAGTTTTATATTAAAATTAAATATTTAAAAATTTGATTCCAATACCTTTATTGGGGTGCTAAATATAATTGATAGCATCAGAAAAATTGTTTATCACATACTGTGGAATAAGGAGAAGAATGAGCTAGTATTTTTCTAACTCAAAATACGAAACCAGATTCCAGGGCAGATTATGACTTCTAAAAGAAGGTTCACTGTGAATGAAAGAAAAGGAACCATGCCAGAGCAGGGTTCCCAGGAGAACTGCAGTTGAGTCAAGTTTCTTTTTTCTGGAGACAGTAGAGTTAAGAGGGTGAACTGAGTAGCACAAGATCTGATCACCTTTCCACATCAACACCTTGCCCTATGCACAAATTTTTCTCTGACCCAGGGTATAGTTTGAGCTAATTACCCAAATTATCCTTCCTGTATGCTCCACTTTCATGCAGGACAGAAGGAACTTATAAATGCTAGATGCGATATTCATTGTTTTAATAAAAGTTTCAAGTACAGATAAAAGTTCTGTTTACTTTGGAAAGCAGCCATAGACAAAGTTTATTTGCTACTTCAGTGCCAAGTTGAACTGCAAATAAAGACAGCAATTCTCTTTACCCTGACCACAAGGCATATGAACCTCTAAGCCAGCTAAAGAAAGCCCCTTTTTGTGAAAATTATGAACATTTCAATTTATGCAGTCTATGCACACTTTCTTGTGTTTAATATGGTTCTCCTCCAGGATTTTAGAAATATTTTAGTATCATGAAGCTGCAGCTCTGTCTATACGTAAAGGCTGGAACGTGGCTAACAGCTGCTTACTAAGGTGTCACCAGCAGCTCTGACATATGGTTCTTTACAGTCTGAAATATATCTGTCACTGCCAGCATTTCCATCCCCCTGTGGACTTACTGGCACAGGCCCACTGTGCTCCTGTACCTCAGTGAGTGCAGATTTGAGGAATAAGTCAGAGGTAGGAAATGAGGGTGGTTTTTTAGTGTGTTGATAACTTTTGAACATTCTCTCCCATATCTATGATGAAAAGGACAGCCCAGCTTGTGTCCTCTCAGGCAGCTTTATTCTATGCATGATTTTAGTGGTCTGTGAAAAATACTTGGTGCACTCCTTCTCTATTTAATTAGTGTGATCCTGAAAATCTTTTCTTTCCCTTAATGAATGCTTACATGAATCTTTTGTCAGATTCATTTTCCATATGAGTAACAAAGATTCTTACTCATATGTTTCCAGTGTTGATAACAGCATGGCCTTTGTAAATGTACCAATTTGCAAACAAATCTATTTTTGTCAAAAGTGTAAACTTACATACAAATGCATCGTTCACTGTGCTAATAGCAATGATAAAGGTAGAAAATGTTTAACACAAACAACATGATGTTTGTGTTGTATAAAGTTTATCTGATGGTTAGAACTTTTCTTCTGATGATTGTCACTTCTAGAAATAGCCATATCTTCCAGAATAATTTAGCTTTGGGGAAAAGTGATGTATTTTATTTATAGATAAATTCTGGTTTCATGTGCAAACTCTTAAGTGAGAATACAGATAAGCACAAGGAATGTTTGTCTCTCCTTATTTTCCATTACAGCTTTGTTAAAAGGTTGTGCAGATATTGTAGGTATTTTTCCAGTTTCTACCCTATTATTGGAAACAAGATATTTTCTTGCTTAAGGGTCCCTAAATCAGGGTACAGTAAAGGAAAACTGAAACTGTAGTATCCCAGGGCATTCCACATGGGACAGGCCATGCTGTGATATGGGAATGGTCCTTCAGTAGAAGATTTTTCATGAGCAATACTTTATTTTCAACTGCAGAGAAAAAGGTTTCACAGCATATTTCAGTGGTATCACATATTCCTTTTCAAGCTCCTTTCTTCTGCATACAGAGTGTGGCCACACAATACCTGCCTGCAAAACCCTACAATACAGAAGTCAGTAATATATAGGTCAAGAAGAATTTCAAATCAATATTTGTCAAAACATAATAACCATTATGCTAATAATGGAAAGTGTACTGAGGAACGTTATGTGCTTGATAAGAGAAATGTATCTATTTTCTTACATAATTCACAAATTGGCAAGTATGTAATCTAGAGTTTTACCACCTAAAATCCACCTGGAATGTACTTTGTAGTATCTGCTCCATATTTTTTACCCATTTTGAGTCCCAGCCATTCCCACATGGACTTCATGGTGTAGACCATATCTCCCTGTAAGCAGCCAGTTACTGATTGTGAAACTGTTTCTGGGATATCACTCCAGATTTTTGAGATTTCCTTTCCTAAATATTAAGACAAGCCTTAACTTTTGAAAGGAACAATAAACCAGCAGACTGAAAGAGTTTACAGATTAATGACTGACTACTATTTCAACCTGTTTTTTCCTTTGTCATCCTCCCCTACTCCCCAATAATGACTTGGTTTGTCAAGAGAAGTGAAAAGGCATATTAATTTTGAAAAACACTGAACCCTTTACAAAATTAAAACTCACAGGAACATTCCTGTTTTCATGAGCACTTTCTCTTTCCACAAACTGGTGTTTTCCAATAAAAAAAAATGTTTTTTGCAAAGTTTCTGCATGCTGTGAAGTTCAGCATCTTCTCCATTGGATCTTACCACTTGTTAACAAAGTCAGCTGTAGCCATAGCAAAGACTGTGTCAAAGACTAAAGTTGAAATTACTTGCACTTTATATTGCATTTTATAATTCACACTTTCTTTCTTTATCAGCTGTTAGATTTTCTGGAGTATGCCAGAAGACTTTTATTTAGTGTTCAAAAAAAATAGTATGGGCTTCTGCTTCCTCATGGAATATAGAAAATATTTTGATAGTCCTTCCTGTCTTGCTGAGTGTGAGGTTGTGCAGTTCTAAGTCAGAAAAGGTTTAATTCATAACATTTGTGCATTTTTCTTCATAGAATTTTGCAGATGTTCCTTTCTGGTGTGGCTTTTTTATTTGACTTTGCCTCTGCTTTGTTCTCATGTTTCAAATTTCAGTATGAAGTAATAAATGACTGTGGTACACAGAGAATTTACAGATGGATCATCATTTCCATACCGTTTTGGAAAAGTCATATTGCATTCAGCTTCTGACAAAATGCTTTAAAAATACAAAGATCATTAAGACTTTATTGGCACGTTCCACAAAAGCTGACGTGAAAAAATATAAACTGCAGAAAACAAGAAAAATTAGCATTTTCAAAGAGTTGGGAGCACAGAAAACGGCTGGTGAATTACTAAAATAAAAACTGTGATGAGCAGAATTACCTCAGACCGCTACACTGTCTTAAAACACTGAGTGACACTGTGCTTCTCTTTGTTCAAAGTGCTTCCCAGGTTGTCCAGAACGAGACATTCAGTGGCAGTCGGAGCCAGAGACCACCAAATTCGCCGGCCCCCTGTGCAGGCGCGCAGAGCCCGAGGAACACGGCGAGCATCGCGCTGCTGTTCTGGGTCACAACAAGGGGAAGAGCCACCAGAGCCACCTCCAGCCCGTGCCACAGAGCCCCGGGCCCAGGAGCCCGGCGCTGCAGGGAGGGAGGGAGCGGGGCCGCCCTGCCCAGCCCGGCGAGGGGGCTGTGACCGCGCCGCAACCCGGGCGGGACTGGCATCCTGAGAGGATGGGGCAAACGCTGAATACAGCAGGGTACCACCCACTCCCGGTTTTATTTCAGACCTACAGACAGCTACAGATAAAAGCGCCGTTCAATATTCTTTGATTAAATCTGGCTTTCTCTCAGAGCTGTACAAAATATCTCATTTTCTCCCTTCCTCACGCATGAGCATGCTGCTTCTTCTTTTTTTTTCTCTTCCAGAAAAAAATTTAAAGCAATTTCTAGGTTTTTGGAATAAAATGGAATTTTAGAATAAATAATTTATTTGGAATAAATGTCTAGGGTTTGTAAAAAAGAAAAGCATTTTGACTGAATTTTTGACTTCTAAAAAGCATAATTTTTCTAAATTATTTGACTTCTAAAAAACATAATTTTTATGTTAAAGATGGAAAATATGTTGAAAAGGTAGAAGCACTACATGATAGTGTCAGTTACTGAGTTGTTGATTTTTTTCCTGCAGAAAGTCACTCTCATAGTAATGTGTTGTACAATTACAAAGATGTACAGACTAGGTAGTGTTTCTGTGGTTTTTTTAAATAATTCTCGTTTGCTTTTTTTTTCCTCTCGGAGAAATTTTGCCTTGCCACAGGTTCTTACTAAGATCCCTGCTCTTTTTCCAGAAAACGGACTGTGTTGACTAAAATTAACAAGCACCCCTTTATACCTTTCGTTCAGAGAGCACAAGGATTCTTTTGAGCTCTGTAATGAAAGTTTCTTCCTGAAATGTACACACTGAGCTACGCTCTGCCCTGGCTTTGCAGCACTGCATCCCCATTGAGCAAGTTCAGAGGGGTTACATGGGGATAACTGAAGCTGACCTCCTGACTGCCATTATAAAAAACAAAGAATTTTCTTGCTTCCTTTATAAAGGTTCATTTTTATAAAATCTTTCTAAAAGCTACATTTCGGCACCTCAATTCATATTCTGAGCATCCAGGCAGAGAATCCTAAAAGCAATTTGTTGATATAAAGCAGTGATTTATCAGACATTCTGAAGCAACCCAGCAACAAATGACTTTTCCCTCAGTGATGTGGAAATGGGACTGCAACAGAGTCCAGGAAAGTTGATACCACTCACACAACTTCATGTGTACCCTGTGAGCTGGCTTTGGGCTCTCACTAGGAACTATAGATATTTCCTGTTTGGTGAAATTTTATTAAGCCAGCAAGTGAGTGAGGAAATTTGAAAGAAAGAACTTCAGGCAAAATGGATCCCTGAAAGACAGAAGTTTGAGTTTCGGGTTTAGAGGGATTTTTTGGTTTTTCTTTCAGAAAAAGACAGTTTTGACTGATATTTTACAGTACATTTTCTGTAAATACTTCCATCTTCTCCAGTACATACAGCTGTGTATGAAAGTATGTGCACACACCCACTCACTGGGAGAGGTAAGACGTGACCTGCTCAGCTGCTCCAAGGATGGATATTTTGTCACTGGCTTTGTGCCCCAGCACAACGCCTGAAATAATTGTTGCCTTTCTGAGTCATCTTGCACAACAGGTGTTATATTTCAAAATGCTTTTTTTAACCCAAATCATACACTGTCTCTCTTCCCCTCCTCCTTCAATCTTACGCTACTGAATAGCTCCAGCTTTCAGTGGTTTCAGTTCATGATTTATTAAAGTTATTGCTATTTCCTGAATATCTCTAGATTGCTTTCAGAGGAAAATTCTGACAAGTCCTTCCAAAGACAGCTGGAAGCTACTTAAACCTTCTTCATTAAAATCCAGCTGCAAATAAAATGCATAATTTCTCACTGCAAACAGGTACCTTTCTCTGCTGGAAAGAGATGGTCACATACTGTAGCTATGTAATCCAGCACTAGTAAGAAAACATATTTTATTTATTTTTGGCTTTTCCATGCACATATAGAATTGTGTGCTCTGTGGGTCGCAAATGCCATTCTGGGACGGCAAGCTAGTATCCAGGCAACAATTCCTATGCAAAGGAATATCTCAAGAACTGCAGTACTTCCAAAACGTAAAACACTTTGGTAAGGTCAGCAATGTATTAGGAACAACACAGGCAAAATGGAAACCTTGAAATAACAAAAAGCTAAAAATGTTAATTCAACACGTATTGATTAAGCAGGTATTGACCTTGCTATGATGCTTTATGGACTGGTTTTTTTCACTTAAAGAAAAAATTTCTTAGTTGTCTCTCTACTACTTCACTATTTATTAGCTTTGGTAAAGGGTGTATCAGGGAGGAACTGTCTTCAGGTAATTCCTGAGAACTGGGAGACTCACAGAAAAGGAAAACAAAGCCCCCTAAATAGCCTGTGTTCAAGTGACAAACACTTTGTGTAGAGGCTGCCAAAAGAGATGGGTCCAGAAAGGAACAAAATGAATAGAGGCAATGATGGATAGCTGAGAGGGAAGTTTTCATGGCTCTGAAAGTATGATGAAATCTCAACTAGATGGAAGATAGGCAGAGCTTGACAGGCAGAAGCCATAAGAGAAATAAACTTCACTTAGAGGTCTCTTGTGTTCCACAGCATGTGTTAGTGACTGCCTTAGACCCTGGCATGTCTTTTCAGATACCAAAGAAGATTTCATCAAATCCTGCTTGTACCTGATACTCAGGCTGTGAAAGTAAAGTGCATTCAATGTTAGGTCTTTCTGTGTGAGTTTGCATCTGAGAGTGTGGAAGACCTTGGTCTTTGGAGTTTGTTGTTTCAGTGAAGACTACATCAAATTTTTAATGATGGACTTCCTTACATTCATTTTCTTTTTTGACATGAACACCTAGAACTCATATGCTTTTTTTTCTACCTCTCTCCATATTGCTGTGGATTAGTCTAGGCAAAGGAAGGTCAATTCTTTGATTCCTTTTCCTAATATTTAAAAGTATTCAATGATTTGGTACGGCTAAACATTTAGTTTGGTTTAGTCTTGGTAGTGGGTGATCTCTACGGAGCCACTTTATTTTGCACTGAGGCCATGCAGATTAGTATTACAGACTGTCTAACATTTGGGATTCTACAAACATTTGCTACCTGGAGCTGTGCAAGTTCCTCAGACAGCTTTCCAGACCCACACAGACAAAAGTTCCATTGACATGAATGGCTCTATTCATTTGTGAAAAGGAGGGAAAGGAGCAAGCAAAATTTTAGAGGACTCTCAGTACGTTTATATAACTCCTGCAGAAGTCACCAGCTTTAGTTCTAGAACAAGTCTTTCTACCCTGATTGTTACATTGCTTTGACCATTTCTTAATTGCTTCTTTGGACTTACTTCATGCTCCTGTCTGGGTGCTTTTTTAAGTGTCTCTCTTACTAAAACACTGCCAGCACATGGCAGAAACAGTGAAGAATAGGTCCAGGTTTCTTAAGCTCCTACATACATGAGGAATTTTAGTAAAATGAATAATTCCAGGGAAGTAAACGGGATTTACTATGCAAGTAAAATTACCTACATGTATATTTGTAGGATTGGACCCAAGACATTCATTATAAACTGTAAGCTTTTATAGTTTTTTGCTTCTTGCAGGCTTTGAATTTTTAGCCAGAAAGGCTGATTTGGCACCTCTGGAACCACAGCAACTAAAATAAGGAAGAAATATGGGCAGCAGCCCTGTTGTTCTAACCTACTAATTTTGGGTGGAAGCAAAAATTGTAGCATTGTTGCTAGCATTCCTCAATTTCAACCAAGTGAAACTTCAGCATCTCTTTTGAAAACTGAGGTTTTGTTGTAAATATAGTGACATTTCATACCTTTGAATAAATAAAGACCCTGTATATATCCTACTGGAATGTTACCCAATAACCAAACTTCTCCAGTTACCTGTTTCCATTTTCACAAAATACTGAGGGATAAACAGCAGTGGATTTTTTTTCTTTTATAAAAGCATTAATCTGAGTATTACTAAAGAATGATGTCTTTTGTCTTGACAGATCCACACTCGTCACCGAAGCCAAAGGATACATCTCAGTTAAGAGTATTCAAATCTGGCTGGTCTGAAGGGTTTCTGCAAACTTAGTCTTTTTGCTCTCTTTAGTTTCCTGTGCTGTTGCTTCATCCTCATCATCTCCTTGACAACTCTTGCCTTCCCCTGGCTGCAGTTTTCCAGTCTAAGGTGTTGCTGCCAAAATCATCATCATAATCAATTCTAAATGCTTTTCCTTTTAGCATCTTGAACCCATTTATTGGCTTCTCACCTATTCAGCACATTATTCTCCTTGTTTTTGCCTTAAAGATGCTGCACAAAATAGAAATTGCTTTGGCCTATACCTTCTTTTTCTTCCACTTGATTTCTGTTCCTTAGTATCATTACATCTACTTTTGCCTACCCATACCTATCTTAGCTTTGTTGCTTACCACCCCTGTCTCTTGGAAACAATGAAATTCAGAGGGAAGAAAACAGAATTTCTTTGCTGGCAGCTGTCTCTGTTTTGTATGGATTTAATTATTTTTTTACATATTCTTACAAAAACCTAATGTTGTCACTCTTCACCCTCTAGCATTTGAAATTCCCATTTTCTGTCTGGCCAGCATGAACTCAGCTGTAGGGTATTTAGGACCTTTGCTTTAATGTTCTGAGTAGCTGTGTGTTTTTGTGATACCACAGAGATGTTGCAGAAGCATAGGCAATGAATTGTGAGCTGACAGATTAAAGAGAAATAGCAGAGTTAAAATGGAGCAGGTGATCATCTTGATCTCATTTCTGAGAGCCGGGCCTGCCTTCCTCGCAAATCGACATGGATCAAGCAGATGTCCAGTCAGATGAGAAAAGAGATGCTGGGGATGCTGGCTGGGGGACAGACAGCCTGGGTTTATACCTTGGTTCCAGGCCCAAATAATCTTGGAGGATCATTTGCACCCTGTCACTGCTCATTCCCTGCTCACTGAGTCCACCCTCCCAGCTGATGGGCAGCTTGTGTTTCAGCAGTTGGGTTTGGGTGGAGGGTTCAAGCCCCTTTGTGGTTTTCTGCATTAGCAGAACTGGACCACAAGATTGATACAATACCTTGGAGATCTGTTGTCTCTGTCAGTATTTCACCGTTGAATCTTAGATTTCAAGGACAGAAGTTAATTCTTTGTATACACTAATTACAACAAACCAGTTTCATTTAGCTTGTTGAGCCAACTTGACAAGATAAAAAATGCATACAGCAAATTTTAGCCTCTATGTTTCTTTGTCAGAACAACTTCAAGTGTGGGGTTCCATGGCTGTAGGATCAGGTCCAGGGAGATCTGGTGACCAGCATGAGTCA
The DNA here is from genome assembly GCA_013399455.1 of Anthoscopus minutus. Taxonomy (NCBI): domain Eukaryota; kingdom Metazoa; phylum Chordata; class Aves; order Passeriformes; family Paridae; genus Anthoscopus; species Anthoscopus minutus. The sequence continues at coordinate 19,873 of VWYI01010075.1, read as the reverse complement.
CAACGAGACAGGTCTCTGCTTGTTTCAGCTCAAAGATCCTTTTATTGGGGTAACACCAATACAGAAACAAAATCAGCTTAATCCAGAGGCAGAGAACCTCCCCCAAGGCAGAGGGGTGGACTCCACTGTTCCCAGGGCTCAAAGGCACACCTCTCACTTTAACAGTGACCAAATCTTTGCCTCCCCTGGGCATGGGCACCCCACATTCAAGTTCCTTTATTTCTAAATGATGATTAGCAGCAGGGCCATAGCTTGTACTGAAGCACAATTTCCAGACACAAAAAGCAGATAAATTCTGGGAAATCTGGACCTTGGGTAACACTGTCCTGGTGGCCAAAATCCTCTGGCAGAGGGTGTCAGGGACTGACCACTGAATATTACTCTCTTCAGCTGCCCTACAAGCGCACTCACACAGGGAGCTCCTCTCTCGGAATGGTTTTGCAAGTGTAGATAAGCCATGTGTGACTGTTCATCAGAGCACAAATATCTTAATTCAGAGATATTTTCTGATCTCTTTAAATAAGTCAACAAATTACTTCCCTTTATACAAGCATGTACACTTCAGTGTAAAACTATAAAAAGCACCTTAATTTTGTCAAGATGGCAATTTTCAGCAAACTTTTTTGTATTATCAATGTTATCAATATAATCAGTTATTATTATTATCAATATAGCTAAATGACAAATGACCAAATAATGTGATGTCATGTACAGGCCATTGTTCTTTTTCTGATGAAGACTTAAGTGTTCCTAGGCTCTATTAGTATGGGATGTAAAGATTCCTACTAACTTCTTCAGAACATACAGGATTAAATCCATGAATAATAGACACAGTTCTTTCAGAGAGGCCAAGGTTTTGCCCATATTTGGCAATGAAATTTAAATCACTGGGAGACTAAGTAAAATTTTCATTTTTTTCACAAGCTTCTTTCATTTATAGAATGTATACTTTCATTGCAGTTTAATTATTACCATTTCAGAACAGGGGTGTTACACTGATGCTAGGTATTTTGAAGAATAATATTTATAAAAATATTTATGTTAATGGAGTATTGATTTAAATGTCTCAGTATATGTGCAACATACTCCTCAATATTATAAAATAATTTTTACAGGATTTTTGGATCATATATTTTTCATCTGTATTAACATGATTCCCTTAACAAGTTTGTTAAGAAGTATAGAGAAGGAAAATAATCAAATCTTGCATACAAAGTATGAATTGTTTGACTTTGTACTTCCTCTCTTGAAAACAGTTTCTATTCTACATTACAGTTCACCATGAAGATACTAACCCTTTTTAAAAGTCTTTTTCTCTTTCCTTTCTTTAACTTTCTTTCCATAAGTATCTTAAAAGCACAGCTACCAAATATGGCCACATTTGTAGAATGTATTTTATATTTGAGCAGATCATCTAAGCAGCAAAGAATGGGAGACTACATTGCAAAGTCTGTTTCCACTCAATGATTCCAGCTTCTAGTTCTACAAAGCCTTCTGGGAAAACATTTTCCTGGTCTGCATTCCAGTAGCTTTTTATTTCCTGTAGCTGTGTCAAAAGCAGTAATAGTAAGTCTAAAGAATGGAACAGGTTACTTTATAATATATGTACCATATGGTTTTGCAGCCTTCTTTCTTCATTTGTTTGGAAATGATTGCAGAGGATAATAGTGACTCTGTTCAGTAATTGCTGTCCCATGTGCCATATTCATATATTGGAATAGGACTGTCCATGAAGAATTTTCGTATTTTCTCTTAGATAGTGTTATGATCAGAGGAAGTTAATTGCAACTTTTTAGAGAAACAGCAATATCTCTTGGGTCATCTCAAGCTCCATACACTATATATACACTCTGCTCTACTTATTGTTTATGTTCAAGTCTGCTTTTCTAGAAATGTCAATTTTTGCGCTCGCCTATTTCTTAGCATAATGTGGCGCTCTGGCATCTCCAAATTGACAGTGAGAAGATGATATTTTACAGAAGCTGCAGATTATCTTAATCAAAACTGCAACACCAGAGCTGCAGACCATATTGGGATAACATTCTTTATGATACATTTCCAACCACAATCTTTAGAGGCTCAGATATAATTTATTAAAAGAACCTCAGTGTTAATCAGTGTGGTATTTCCCAGAGAGTTGCACATCTTTAATTAAAAAGCTAAACAAATAATATTTTGTTGTAAAGAATATTGCAAATTTTCTTGTACACCGTTATAAAATCTTATTGTATCAATTTTTTAAAAAAGCATTATGAGAAGGCAGTAATTAAAGTGCTGATATTATGAGAGGCTCCCTTGATATTGAAGTACTGCCTACACTTGAGCTTTATTAATTATTTTATTTATTCATTCTTTTGGTTACAAGCTTACACAGGGTGTCCTACAATGTTATAAAGAGTTTAATGTTACATATTGCATAAAAGTTCAGTGTTCTCTCTACATTCAGTGATTTTTATTTCTGGTTCCTTTTTCCTATCATTATACAAATTGCACTGGGGGATTAGTGCTGGCAGAAGGTTGTGTGCATTTCTGAGCTTTTGGCTTCACCTGGCTAATTCATCTAAGCCACAGCTGGGACTGGGGGGAAATCAGTGGGAAAAGAGGGCTTTAGCATTTTTCCAGTCTTGAATGGCAAGACAGTAGAAGGGATATCCACTCACAACTGTTAAAAACAGCAGAAAGAAGCAGGAGGAGTAAAAGAGACAACACACTAAGGGTGTTTTTTCCAGTGGAGTATAAAACTGAAAGATGAACAATGTGAAAAGGACAGGGTGAAATAAAAGACACTGAACAACTAAAGGAGTTGTCTGGAATAATCTTGTACTTACTGATATATTTAGTTTGTAAGTCAACAGAGTTGAAAGAAAAAATCAGGGATATTGATGGAGAAGGGCAGAAAGGGCAAAGGAATCCTGACCAAATAAGCTTGTCTTTTAATTTCAACAGACATTCTGGATAATATAGCACCAAGATGGACTCCTGAAACAAAACGAAATAGAGCTTTTATAACTTCCCTTTAATTCTGACACTTTTGAAAGAAACTCACAGCCACTGAAGTGTATTAACTGCGGAGAAGAACAAGGCTGCCTTGTGGGGCCAGCACACCATTAATCAGCCAGGGTGAGAAATGCAGGCAGTGGGTGACTGGTGGGATGAGGTGAAGTGATTCCTTGGCTGCACAGACTCCTGCCAGTGGTTTTATTTGCAGCCTAGCAGAGATTTCCTATGTGTAACTGCAAAATGGTAAAGCTGAATTTCCACTTAAACTTTCAGAAGACCTTAATCTTGTAAACAAAAGAAAAATCTTATTCCAGCATAGGCCAGCCAGGAGGCTGTGACAGTCAAAGAGCTGCTGGCTTGTCAGAAAGAACTCAAGTCTTACATTATAACACCAATAATTCTGTTTATATCTATAGTGTTGCTAAAATGTGTAAAGTGTAAAACCAACATCTTGAAGGACTCAAACTCGCATGGACAGCCAAGGCAAAAAAAGAATAGAAGGAAAAAAGACAGCTATTTAATTTTACACTGGGCTTTTTCAAAGTAATTACAGTTTGCTGTTTTAAAATTAGTGATTCTGAATGAAATACTTTAAGAACCTTTTAGATGGTCTCACTCATAATTTTTTTTTTCATTTTGAAGTTTAGTTCTTACTTCTCTGAAATTCCATGTGCCTGAAGATTTGAAATAAGTATGTTCTTTCCCAGGTTCTTTTTGTTCACCACTGTACTTATTTCTCAAACTTCCTGTCCTTTCTTCCTTTCAAGAAAAAAGAAGAGAAAGAAGAAGGAGAAGGGAAACACTTGGCAGCTGAAGATTTAAAGAGGGAAATTACCCAAGGTCTAGTGGTGGTACAAATGAATCAAGTCATCAGATGAGAAGAACAGAAAACAGTAGCCAAAATATCAAAATAAGGGCCGTAGGGAGCAGCTACAGAAGGATAATGTGGAGTTTGCTGAGCTACATTATCAACTCTTTTACTTGTTCTTTGCACTCTTTAACAGAGAAGAGTGAGCTATAAAGTACTTTTAATCCACAGCACTCTGGGGGACTGAATTTCACTACTTAACAGACTTCGTGATTTTGATCTGATCCTATAACCTTGTTTGATGCTCATTGTATCTTGTACTAGGAGACTGAGAACATAAATTTCTTACCTTTTCAATGTAATTATTAATTTAATGGGTATTTAACTTAATTTTATTACTTATTCCTTCCCATTTTCTTCTTTTCGGGGTGTAGTTCTAATTAATATTTCATATGGAGACAGTCCTGTGTCAGCATCCTCTATAGCTTTGTCTGTGCCTGTTTATTCTGTGATGAGGAACTAGAACTGCATGCTAATCAATTCATGTGGACCTTCTTGATTAAATGCTCTAATTATAATGCTTCTGGTTCACTCACAGTTCCTCTCTTAATATTTAAGATTGTAATTACTATTTCTGTATAGCACTAAGCACAAAACTTATTAAGAAAATAAGCTCTGCCCTTTATGATATCCCTTTCATTGCTATGAACCACCAGAATAGGGAACTAGCATATTCCACATCCACTGAACCTACTACCCAACCCATCTCTGCATGAGCTGCCATTAATCCATTTGATGCTTTGCAGCCTGCACTGCTTGCAGTAACAGCCATGAAGGCCAAGTTGGAGATTCTGCTACTTGGTGAAGCCTGTCTCAACCCAATCTGGGAGTTTTGTGTGAATCAGAAGTGTCTGAAGTTGAGCTTCTGGGTCTAGGTTTATCCTGGAAACATGTTCTTTAGTATCATCTTCCAAAGAATCCAGAAAGGCAGCAGAACATGTGGCCAGGACATCTGGAAGGGCTTTTGTGAAGTAATCTGAGTTAAAAAGCAGGACCACAACTCAGTGGTGTTTGGTAGCTCTGCAGAAGGCCTTTCTGGAGCATGTGGAATTAGAAGCAAAAGTCAAAGTGAGTCTTGTCAGGGGCTAAACTCTTTTATTAGCTGCAATCTACTCTTAACTGAGGAAAAAAACCTCAAACTCCACTTGAACATAAAAACACTTGTTTCTAGACTCTCCTGCTTATTTCACTAAAAGCTTTGCTTTATATCTGTCCTGAAGAGAAAAGGATTTCAAAGGCTATGTCTATATCCTGAAATTTTGCTTTGTCCAGAAAAGGAGGCTTGTTTTGAGGATATACTTCTTTGAAGCTTTCTTTTGCTTTTGGTTACTAGAAGAAATCTGTGTTTGTTCTGATTCCATCTGACAACTTTTTTTCCATTATTAGTCCAAAGGAAAAAGAGAAAGAAGGATTTGTCACTATCTAGACAAGAGAGTTTGAGGAATAAATCCAGATATTGGCATAACTTGGGGACCTAAGTAAGAATAGAGCATCACAATACAAAATAAATAACAGTTTATCCTTCTGCAGTTTGAATAAGTGAAAAAAAAAAATCTAGGCTCAGATGGTAATTTCCAACAGGTCTTCTAAAATCTCAGTTGAGAAAACTGAGAGGGGAGCAGAAGGTAACAGAGAGGTATTTTTTGTCTCATCAATGTACTCATAATGTACTATTTTATAATATTTACACAAATAATTAATAGTATCTCTGGATACCTGATGCAAGTAAAGAGATCCAGTGCCTACCACACTGCCTTGACAAGCGTAATATAGTGGTTGTACTAAAACAAGTCCCTGGCTCAAGGCAGGATCCTTTCCATTCTTATGTTCAGCCTAACTTATTCCTAACAGGGAAATTGAGGATTCCCTAGGGTAAGCTGTAGACAGCCTGCTGTTACTTCATGCCAGCCATTATTCTCATAGCTTACTCTACCCACTGCAAGACATTTGGGAGCTTGGACTGAAGGGGAAAGAGAAGACTCAGGACAGAATATGTATGTCATTACTGAAAGGGTTCAATTGATCCAGCCCTGACCAGCTGCTGCCTGTGCTCCCTCTTAGCTGTGCTGAATAAGAGCTTGGTAGGGCTGAGCTTGAAGCCTGGCTTCTGGACAGTAAGCATAATTATCTCAGTTTAAAAAGTGTTTGCTAAAGGGAAGACCAGTGCTCAATAAGGAGTCTTAATAATAGTCTGGCAATTACTTAGATATTCAACATATGGCATTTCTATTTTCAGTTGCCAGGGTATGTCTGAAATGTATTTTCTGTGTCATTTTGTGGTAGGAAGGAGAGCATATTCATAGCCCAAGTATCCATGTCTCCTTATCCACTCACATACAGAATCTCTGACTAAGATTTCATGTGTAAATTTGCAATTTCAATCAGGTCATTTCGGCTGAAGTTGTGCATAGCTGTGCTAGACAAGTTTCAGCAGACTGTTTCTTAAGCATCTCTAGTATGGGTGTACTTTCAGAGTCTGCAGCTGAGTAGATATCCTATGGTTTTAAAATACTAATTCAACATGGTTTTTTTAATGCAGAATTTCACAGCTTTTTATTTTCATATGTTGCTCTTCTCCTTGTCTGCTCATCTCAGTTTTGTTTTGGTGTGGTTTGGGGTTTTTTTTGTGGTTGACAAAGTATTTCATCCTCAAGTTCAAGATAAAATGGAGACAATATCTGTGGTTTGATAGGGTAGCTCACTGGAATTAATGTGGTAGAATACAGTGTTCCCGTTTGAAGCAAAAATGGTAAAGAACTACTTTGGGAAAAAAATGATTGTATATAACCTTTTTTTTTATTTTCTCTAGAAGGACAGACTGAAAACTATCATCTTTAATACCATTGGGAGTGGTGAGCAGAGGGATGATGCAGGTCCCCCATCCCCACTGTGGTAATTAGCCCAGTGCTGGGAGCCTCCTGCACGGGCTCAGCGTGTGCCTGACCCAGCAGCCCTCCAGCACAGGCATGCAGCCCTGTCACAGCAGAGAGGGAAGTGCAGCTCCCAGGCTCTTCCACAGCTACCCTCACTGGCAGACTGTCTCCTGGGAGCTCTTGCCAGCTGGCAGGGAGCAGTACACAGGTTGCACTAGTGTGTCCAGAACTGGGAGAATAGAAAAGCAGGGAGCGCAGCCAGCTCCCTGATGGTCTCCTCTTTCTGCTGCAGTGAAGCAGATAATGTAACACTCAGTGCTTGTGTCAGACCTAGTCTGAAAGGATGGCTCCTGGTGCTGCTGCTGTCTCATTCCTGTCCCTCTCATTAAGAGCAGACAGAGACCATGATCCCAAGAGGGGCAGAGTGCCATGAAGTGCTGTGGAGGAGCTGATGAGTCATGTCCAGGTTTTCACATGAAGTTAAGAGGAAGCTGTTGGCTTCACAGAAAATAAAGTGCTATTACTACATCACCACCAGATAAAGGTAATGTGCTGAAAACCTGTCAGACCCATTGGTCAAATGTCAAATGCCAGAGGTCTTGTTTAAAACAGGATTTCAAATGAAGTCAGAGAGATTCTAACTGCTCTTCAACCAAAATTTAATAACTAAATACCAGACAGATGGCATATCATGCTTCCTTATGGTTCAGAAGCAAAGGGAGTTCAGCCTCAAATTTATCTGCAGACATCTGTAAAACACATTGCTGTGGAATGACAATAGAGGTGATCCATAACTTGAAGTAGGCACTTGTTCTTTATTATGAGATACAGATACAGTGACACAAAGCATTGCTTTTCAAGTAAAGTGTGCTCAGTAGAGTCTTCAAACACAATATAACTTCATGCCAGACATTGATTTTCTTTTGCTGGTGAACATCTGTTTGATGTACACAGACACCTTGTGATTAGGCTCTGCTCAGTAGCTAGACCAGCAAATGACAGGGGTGGAGCAGGGGAGGATGAACAGGCTTTCTTTCTGTAAGCAATAAACAAACCATAAACGTGTTTATTTCCAAAAAGAGTGGAAATAAAGATTCAGTGTTCAACAGGTATTCACTTTCAGCACGTTTTTTCATTGGAGCTGGCTTTACTTCTTACTGACAGTTATCTAAAACCTAGTGTTTTTTCTGGCAGAAAGAGAGTTTCATCTGCTGAATTTAAAGACTTAATGAATAAGGAAACAATATATATTTAATTTATTTTATGCATGAATGACAAACAAACTGACTTAATAAACTAAAGCAGTAGAGAATAGAAAAGCTATTGTTCCTAAGAAATGTTACATCTCACTAGGGTTTAAAATCCTCTAATTCTTGTGGGCTGTAATTTCCAGTTGCAGAAATTTCTCTGTCAGCTCTTTACGTCATAGCAATAAAATCCAGCTGGGGCCAGATCTGACCATGCTCCCAGTTTCTGCTGCTGAGTGATGAGTATCAGTGCTGCTGAACAAAGCAGGCATGGGCTCCATTCCACACATCCAAACCTCACACATCTCAGTAACTACAATGGCCACATGGAGTGTCTGCTCTGGCCTAGCTGCTAATTTGTACATCTCATTTGTGAAAAGATATATGAACTAGCTTATTTTCCCTTTGAGTTTGTTTACGATGTCTTTTGGAAAGAGGACACAACATGTCCAGTTAAGGCACTGTCTAGAAAATCAGGAAGTGGGAGTTCAGTTCAGAGGTCTGTTAAAGATTCCTAACCACAGCTTATAGGCTCACCACCTTTCTCAGTAATATAACTGAGAAACTCTTTTGCCAACCTCATGTCTGCCTGGGGCTTTTTTGCCCCAGAGGATATTATATTCTACAAAGCCACAAGGGATCCTTTCCTTTATGTCTTGCAAGCCTATCTGTCTTGCCAGATTAAAGAAAAAAAAAAAAAGAAAGCTGAAAGAGCTCCCTAAATTAATTCCCTTAAGAAAAACATTTTTATTTTAGAAATTCTCTAAGCACCTACATGAAGAAGTAGGGAATATCATCCTGTACTAATGACTGGCCTTTTCATTATTCCCAGTATTTGCTATCCCTCTACTCTCAATGTGAAAGTTTACCATATGGCTGGAAGAATCTAAAAGAGATTGAATGTATGTTTATTTCATTGCTGGAGAGTGCCTATCTAATGGATTTTTTATGGTGGAATTCTGATATTTCTCCAAATTATTATGATTTGAATGCTTTTCCCCAATATCCAAACAAAATATTCCTTTCTGCACATTGAAACCCATTAGCTGCTATCTCTACATTTGGCCATTTCTGGTAAAAGCGCTTAACACAACTATCAGGAACTGATATCTTAGCAAATAGCATTAATTTAGGAAGTACCTATTGTCTCCCTAAGTCAGTAAATTCTATGGATTTTTTTTTTTTTGCATTTTTGGTAAGAAGACATACCTTTTTCAAAAGAGGGAATTAATATCCAGCCTAGGACTATGTATTTTTGGCATTTTGATGTCACCTCTTGCACAACATGTGGTTAAACCCACCATTCCAACATCATAGGTTTTCTGCTTGTAGAAATCAAGGAAAATTTGTTCTATCCAATTGGCAATAAAATGATAAATAAAATGCACTTTATATCAATTACTTGACTGTTTCCAAAAGACTGCAAATGTACAGGTGAGGTTTTTTTCACCCTCTGGGGTAGATACTGAGTCTCAAAAAACATTCATTGTCCTGTGAAAAACACAGCAAGTGTATTTGAAATACACAGCGGATCTGGTAGGTACTTATGGAATATCTTTGTATTATTCTAAAGATCAATGCCTGGAACATGGCATAGAATGAAAAATGTCAGATCCTGATACATGGTACCCAGAAACTAAACTTCAAACTTGTTAGAGCATACTGCTACATATTTTGAAGTTTTAGATTCAGTATTAAAAATGCATAACCTATGCAGTAATAAGTCGATCTAGAAAGATCCCATAAGAGCATTCAGTGAATTTTAAAGAGATTGTTCATACTTGATGAAACTGCAAACCAACCAGTGAGCATATTTGATGATTATATCCAGGTATTTAGTCTTGATTTTTTCAAAATTTTGGCTTTAACTGTTGCTGCACTTTTTCATGGAAAAAGAAAAAATTATGCACATCCAGGCAAACAAAAATTGCCCTGAAGATTATTTCTAACAGATTTCATACTTAGCAAAACAGCACCACTAAAGATTTACAGAGCATTTCTTTTTGTTTTTAAAGGCCTAATCCAAAATCTATTTAAAGTTGATGTGAATGTTTTTATTGAATTCCATGTGCTCATAACTGTGTTATAAGTGCAAAAGAATTGCTTTCAGCTGGAAGGAGACATTAAATACACATCTTAACTTACATCTAGAAACATATATCAGTATTTTTTCCTAGGAGATGCAGATATATTTAGTAGACTATTTCATAGTAGCATTCTAACCGAGATTTCCTCACTAATGTTTAATTTTTAGGAAATGAAACAGTATCTTTTCTTCAGAAAAGCAAAACATAATGGATCCAACAGAGATGTTACAACAGTTAGGATGTATTCACTTCTCTGACATTAATTGTCTGTTTGCTTATAAAGAATATATTCAGTAGTATCAATAAGTTGTCCTTGAGAAATTCCTGCCCGTACTGCAGTAGAGTAAGTGAAGATTTGGGTATGAATGTGTGAGTCCCTATCCTTGTGAAAGGTACACATAATGCCTGTTAGATACCTGCTCAGTTTTTCTGAATACCCTTCTGAGGAGTCTTTTCCTCCCATTGACATAGGAAGTCAACAGTCAACATAACACTGAACTTGAGACCTGTGTTTCAGTCATGCCTGGTAGGGGGAAAAACCAAAACACAACACATGTAGAAAATATCCAGTAATCAAGAGGTATAGGAGCTATGGCAAGGCACATATTGTATTATATTATATGACAAGATCAACCTCTGAATTTAGCAGCCAAGGTTTTACCTGGTTAACATATACATACAATTTTTATTATATCTATTTCTTGCATGACACTATAAAACATAAAAATGATGACCCACTAACTTAGCAACCACCAAATTTTAGACTAATTCCAAAAAACTGTCTGTGATATATTAGATTAATAAACTGTACATCTGAATATCACAATGTTATCACAATGTTTCATGGCCTAGGATTTCAGATACTACAAAATTGGTGGAATCTAGGTGATATTCCACCTGGAATTCCTGTTTACAATTCTATAGAAGGTGTCGGTTATTGCATGATTATTTCGATTATAAATACTTGGAGTGATATCTGATTTTATCCTGAGTTTAAATTAACTTAGATTCCATTCATAGAAAAGATGTACTTCACCATGTCCAGAAAATTGTTTGTTCATAAGGGTGAAAATTATTGAGTGCTGATATACACCACTCCACCCTTCTTCAAACTGCACTGAAATCACTGGAAGAAGATGCTATTGGAAAGCAACTTCATTTGTAAATGCCTATGTGGAAGTGTGCTATTTGTGCCTTGCACACTGAAATAAGGAACTGTGTAGTCTGTGTGGAATTTCAGTGCACACGCTGACTCTCATAGTCCTTGGGCAGTGTCATTCTCACAGGGCCAGGGTATAGTCTGCATTTCTACATGCTATACTGCTAAGCAAACATCACAAGATGTTATCTCATTTCAGGAACAAGGGAAAGATTGTGTAGGCTTGAGCTACCAAAAAGGAAAAATACAAAACAGGACTGAGACTGAACTTTTATACATTTGAACTAAAATTTTATATAAGAAAATTTCATCACCCCTGTCTTACAGAATTCACAGAGCATTGAACAACAGGAGCACAGGTAGGCAAAAGGAATCAGAAATTTATGGCTTGCTCTGATGTTGCTGAGGGGACTGGAAGTACAATCACTGGTGGGGCTGAGATTTTTGGCTGCAGTCAGGGGGGAAGCAGCTTTTGTGTTGCAAAGAGTTTTTGCCTTCTTAGTCCCAACCCAAATAAACAGAGGTGGCAGTAGCTAATGGCAGGTACGTTGCTCTCTGCTAGGGCACAGGCAAGCCTGTCACTGTTAATTGTCCATTTTCGTCCAAATATGTTGCAGGCATTCAGCCTGGCTAAACATGATGAAAGTTATGCTGGGTTTAAGGAAGAACTTAAGGAAGGAAACAGTTTCCTACAAAGCCTGCAAGGAAAAGGAAAGAGTGACTCCATGGGAACAGGGGTCACGTGACTTTGCTACAAAAAAAAGAAGATTCTGTTTCTTTGAACTACTGTTCAAATATGCATTTGGCTTTTTGGTGATGCTACCCAGTCACACAAAAATGCATATGTAGCCTTTTCTATTTCTCTAATTTACTTTGTGTTATGGGTTGTTTCCTGAGAGTATAACTAGTCTGTAGAAAACACTTCTGACATTACAGGGAATGAGACCTCCAATTACATTTGCACAGTGTTTTCCATTATAATTTCCCATTACCAGTACAGATTTTAGCTTTACTATATTTCTGTGAACGGTACAGAGATTATTTATGCCAAGTATCAACAAAGTTCTGAGTGGTTCTGTGAATGGTGTTAGGTATTCAGTGGTGCTATTGATTAAAATTGATCCCTTTTCAGTTCAGTCCCTGTTCAGTTTCTGATTTGATATCTTCTGGATACATCAAGGTAATGCAAAGTTAATAAAAGTGCAATAGTTACTTATATATTAGTCTACTGGCAGGAACTGTGAGGTGCCTCATGGAAAAAATGTACTCATCAACTGTGGAAACTAAAGCTTCCCTTTTTTTGCTGATGGCTGCAAAACTGAATCAACTAATTGACTCCATCTATATTTTTACAGTTGGCTTCTAACAGATTCTGAAGTTGTTTTTGAATTTCTGTTTCATGCTTCAAGAACATACTGCCTTTGAAAATGGTCTGATCACCATTATGCTATAAGTAATAGTCAATACATGGTAGGATAGAAACACAGATAGCATCCAAATACCTTCTATAGAAATAAGGGAATCCTTTAACCTGGACAGTTTTTCTGCTAGGTACAGAGAAATAACACACAGAAAAGAAACTGCAAACATATGGTATTTGTCATGCCCTTAAAGATGAAGTAAAGAAAAATTATTAATGTATAAAACCAGTGTGAAACAGGGAGATTTAACATTTACAAAGTACTATCTTTGAAATCAGGGTGGGTTTTAAAATTCTTTCATTTTAAGTATTTTTGGTTCAAAACAACGGAAAACAAATTTAACAGCATGCCAGATTTTAATTTTTTTCAGAGCATTAAAATGACTCCTCAGAGATTCCAGGAAATTATTTATTCACAATAAATTAGAGCTGCTGAAACTTCCAGCCAGACTGTCTGCAGCAAAACGTACAAATGTTTTATTGTCTAGCATCATTGGAGTCTGCCAATAAAATTGGGCTTCATTCTACAGTCAGTGAAATATTGTCCTCCCTCTCTATAGGGTGGTTTATTCAGTATCCACTCACATGGTGTGTTTATGCATGTGTGTGCATGTGCACTGACAAACGTGTGTTCTAAAGAAGAAAATCAAAACAGACATAGCCGAAGACAGAGTACAAGCACCTCATATTAACTTATTTCCATTCTGAAGCTTATTCAGAGACCAGTAGTATATATTGTCCTCCAGCACTTATAATTTATGGTGGGCTAGTAAGCTGTACAAATGAACTGTTGTTGAAGACTTTTAGTGACATTATATTTTTGCCTCTTCATTCAAATAATGAAAAATTTATTTTTGAAATCTTGGAGAGGTCACAGATGAACAAAGAGTGACACCCACAGTATGGCCCCAAATAATACTTTGAGCAGAATGACAGGCCTTACCCATATGGTATTTGTTTCAATATTTATCTGGAAATATTCCTTAAAATGGAGAGAAAGATCTTTTTTCAGTCTTTAAAGTTAAAAAAAAAAAGAGATTGACAAGGCATGGAAATGTTAAGAGGAGTAACTTACAGGGATGCAGATAAAGGTCCATGTGATGTGCCTGGCACTGGGGGAAGAAGCAGACTGAAAACATCTCATCAGACATTAGAGGTTTGTAAGAGCTATTGAGGCTCCTTCTAAAATGTAATGAACTGAAACCTTTTGACTGGCTGCAGCAGAGTAACTTTGGGTCAGGCATCCGTGCCACTCCTCAGTGGGGCCACACAGAACCTGAGTGCAGAGGGAGGAGTCCCATGCAGTGACATCGACCCTACAATTGCTTCTGAGGAATGGCTTTCCTTGGGGACATGAATTTTCACCACCAGTATTCTTTGAACTCTTGGTAGCTTTTTATCTTAAACATTTAGTTAAAGCAGTGTACCAAGTTCACTTTTTAATCCTAGCAGTGAAAGTAGGTGAATCTACAAGGCTGAGTTTCAAATTTACCATCTCTGTTAGTGAAATTATCTTTGCATCTACCCAGTCTGTGCAGAGGCAAGTAAGCCACCAGCAGTGCACTCACAGCACAGAAAGAATAGCAGTATCTGTGGGGTTTTTGATTTTTTGTTTGTTTGGTTGGTTGGTTTTGGGTTTTTTTTATTTGTTGGTCGGTTTTTGTATTTTCTTTTTAATTTAAGCTTATAACTTTGATAAAATGGATTAAGTAGAGGACCAAACAAAGGGGGAAGGAAGCCAATGGATTGCAAAATGTATTTCAGGGGTGTTCTGATCCTATTTCAGCACTCATTCAATCAACACTCCTGTCTCCCACGTACCTGAAGTTGATGTTTCTTTGCTACAGCATTAACACAGAATCCTATAAAGCCCAGCTGTGCACTTGATAAAGGAATAGGGGACTAAACTCTTCTACAGCTCGGACTGCCCACAGAGTTCTACCTGAAGGGAATTCCATAACAATACACCGTAACGTAATACTTCCTAGGACATTTGATGTATTTCTCCCTGCAAATTTTGAGAAGATTGAATCTAGGAAAGCTTATTTAATTTCTCATTTCAGTGGACCTTTGAGACAGGTTCCTGAAGGTGCTTTGGGAGGCTGAGGGTATCAATATCAGAAAAGTAGGTTTTAGCTTCCCCTCCTGCAATGGGAGGCTGCTATACAACTATGAAGAAGAGGACAAGAAGAGAATGAATAATAGGCCACCCAAATTTCTATAGTTCTCACTCAATTAAAACCTATTTGTTTCAATTCTTTACAGTTCAGCTTTGAAAGATTTCAGGTTTAAGAAAGAAATATTTATTCTTTTTTCAACAAAAAAATTGATTGATGTTAGGGTTGTGATTAACAAATTGATGATGGAAATTAGAGATCTCTAGAGGTCTATGCTGGCCCGCTCATGATGGGAGATGCCATTAGTAATGTACAGTAATGTACTTTTGTCATTCTTTCAAGTATATACTACTTGTTCTTGAAGTAGCAAGAAATGTAGAATTTGATTGTCATTTGCTAGACTGTTACCATATTCCTGCTAAAAAATGACTGATGGTATAAAAAGAATTCTAGATTTTTTTATAGTAATGTGACTTTCTTCACAGTTTCATTATAATTAAATTTTATAGTAGCTACTTTGAAAAGAGAGAGTCTCCAATACTTAACCAATTATGAGTCACTTTCTGCTGTTGTTGATAAAGAATGTTCAGTCAAAACGTCCTTGGGCTTTTCTAATAAAGTGATACTGTTTTACATTTTAAACTGATTCAGAGATTGTTTATGCATTTCATTCCTGCAAAGGGATAAGAGGATTTTAGTCTGATGTTTTTTGCTTAGAGCTGATGAAAATTGCTCTGTGGATCAGCTGTATCCTCGTAGTTCTCTCTAGGCCTTAAATCTGTGTCAAGGTAAAACTCCAATGTACCTCTTCTAAAAGGTTTCCTTGGGCTACCAAGAGCTCTGAATTAACAAATGCTTTTTATACCCTTCCAGTCTTTTTTTTCTTTTATTTTTTCTGAGGAGTTTGTCTCTTCAAGGCTTCCAATCTAATCTTGACCTATGGGATAGGAATCCATTTGTTAGGTGCAAATGTGAATGAGAACTAATAAAAACAGCAAAAATCCTCACTCTTGATAAATACTGCCATTAAAAGCAAACCTACATTCCGTATAAACCTATGTACAGTAAAAAGGATGCCAGTTTACACATGTAGGGTGTAGCTTTTTCATCATTACTGTCGTGGTTAGCACTGTAGGAGGCATCTTTACATACAGGGAGTTTTTTATAACTTTCAGAATTCTTTCTCTGTCTCTATATGAATGGCCCTATTTACTCCTCCAGGAGTGGGGAGAGCAGGCTGTGAGGTGGGGTAGAGAGGGCACATTTCAGGTCTGAGCAGTAAGCACTCAGCCCTGGTGTTCTGAGGTTCTCTGTGGGTCAGCTTTCATGCAGCTATTTTGGTTTGCTTTACAGGTAATGGGTACTACAAATTTAGCCCATCTCCAGTGGCTGGCACTCAAAAGTGAGAATAGCTGCCTTTGGGTAGCCCAGTGAAGGAAAATGTCCATTTTTGTGTTAACAGACAGGCACTGTGTGTCTCACCAAGAACACTGAGACAGCACATTCTGCCAAAGTTCGAACTGATAGCATCAATTATACTTGTCTTGCTCTTCCTAGTTAAAACTCCTATAAAACCTTCAACATAGCCTGTTTAAAATTGTTTTTCTTTCTTTTAAGGAAAAAAACCACCACCCAAACAAAACCCACACACCTTTTTCTATTACTCTGCAGGAAGGAAAAGGCAGCATGATTGCAGGAATGCTGAGGATTTAATTTTCTAATTGATGAAGCTTACCTATAGCATTGTAGCCAGATATATATAATCAGTTTCACATATCTCAAGTAGTGGAAACTTGTGAAAATTATAAAAATAGAGAGATAAATAGGTTCCTTTAAGCAAAGAGCAGCATAATTTTTCTGGTTAATTTTACCTCTAAGAATGTGCCATTTAGATTTTAGCTGCTAATCAGGAAGGTGTATCACAGAGTTATTTGGGGGGTTTTTTAAACACCCCTGATGTTTATTTTCCCTGAAAAGAGTAGACTACAGTGAACCTTCTATTTATATTTCATCAGTTTCTGGACCTCTGTTTGTTCTAATAAAAAGCATAGCACTGCCAACTCAAACAGCAATGTGGTGAAACAGAGTTCCAGCAAACAAGAAAAAACAACTTCCACACGTACAAATAAAGGGACTGAATGGGACTAATGATAACTCAAATACCAAGGTGGTTCTCCTGTTTTTTTCAAAGTCACAAGCCATCAACAGTTCATACTCTGTACTAAAAGGGAGATTTGCAGAAAAACTGAAATGGAATTTCAAGGTGTGACAATGATGGAGAGTTCTTGAGGATTTTTTCATGGTAAAGCAAGACCAAGGTTGCCAAAAGAGCTGTTCCAGTAATTCTACAGTCCTTTGTGTTACCCAACACTGTAGTTAGTAAATCCAGTTCTTAAAAATTAAAAACTAATTAAAAAATAGTATTCCAACAACATTCTTTGCCTCACATACTTCTGCAACTGTTTCCAGCCTTTTAAGTAGCACTTGCCTCAGGAGAGCTGTCCACTAAATTGTCCTTCCTGGTGCCAATAAGCCTTGCTTCTATATGGGTGGAGTGTCTGTGGAAAACAATCTTCACCCTGCAGGAAAGAGCACCAGCCTTTGTGAGGATGGCATGGCTGACCCACTTTCTTTGGAAAGCACCTCCAAGCACAGCACAGAGCCCCCTTGTTTTCTGTTCACACCAGAAGCAATTCCTTGGCAGCCTCCCCTTGGTGCTTCACCCTGACTTGTCCCTGTCAGGGTCTCCTCTGAGTGTGCTGCTGCTAAGCCTGATGATGTGGAGGCAGCTGCCAGGAATGGGCAAAGAATCCTGGAGTGTGACTTTCAGCTTTTGGATGTCCAAGAAAATAGGCAGGGAGCTTGATATATATTTTTTCAATAATTCTAGAGCACGGTGGGATGAGCTTGAGGAAAACAAGACCAAATATAATAATTTTACAGGTTTTTAGCAATGGCAACATAAGCACCACTGATGGCATTGCTGGTATCCTCACAACAGCAAAACCAACTGCTGAGGATTTGCAGCAGAGGCCTGGCAACATTCTAACCTGAACTGTCAGGGCTGAGGCAGGGCAGTATGTCCATCCCATCTTTACTGAAAAGTATAGAGAAGTATATTCTTTGTGTAGCAATGAGCACCAAGGAACATCTCTGACCTAGCAGTTTTGTCTAAAAGAATTTTTAAAAAATCATCTTCATGTAAGCAGTGAGTGAAGATGAAATGAAGGATGGAAAGAGTAAGTTATGAAACTTTTGCTTCCCTTCAGAAAGCCCTCTCAAAAGATTACAGTCAACTTTGGCATCAGTATTTCAGTGAAATGCCTATAAACAATTATGCTGTAAAACCAAGATGGACTTAAAATGAAAAAATATTCTCCATGTGTCAGGTATGAAATTAACCCCAGTTCCTCTTGATTGCAGAAGGTAATGGCTTCTCATCCTAGTCACATGAACCATTTCCCATTGTCTCTAAATATTTCTTGATTGACTTCCACACCAACTTCACTTTTTCATTAGGGAAAAAGGGAATTGTTCTGTTACTGACATTGACTGGTAAACCAAAAAGGTAGATCTTAATTTCTCCAAGGACAGATTATAAATTCAAGATGGAAATGAGGGTTGACATCCAAGAATCTGTTCCCTGACATTAAGCTGGATTTTTTAATGGGAGAAAAGCAGGGGAACACTTCATCATTATGGTACAAAGACTGGAAGTGAAATAAGCACTGAAGCAGGCTTTCCCTTATAATACTAAGAGCTATTTCAAAATCAACATTGAATAAAATCATGGCAACTTTCCCCTACCTGGATGAGTTAGGTCAGAGGCCTAACTCATGTAAGAAATATTGGTCTCTTATTAGTCAGTAATTATTTAGCTTTCTCAGGCATAGATATTGCCCTCTTGCTGGTAATTTTGCATATTAAATGACCTACCTAATTCTCTCAGATTTGCTCTCAGAAAGTAGTTCAGATTTGAACTCTTAAATGAGTTTCAGTTTTCAATTATCCTTCAAGTTCTCCTAAAAAAGTTCAACAAGCATAATATTCCCTACAACATGCTGGAGGCAGACAGTGCAAAAGTTCTCAGACTTGAGAGCCAAAATACTTCTCAATATAACAACTGCCATATGAAAGTGAATTGGGATTTTTTGGGCGTTGATGTTTTCTTTTTTTTTAACTATGTAAAGAAAATAATCCCCTATAACATGAACTGGTGACATATCCTAGCTTAAGAATTCTGAATATTTACCAGATCATCTGGGAGGCTTCTGTAGTTGTCTTCATAGAACTGAGAGCCCTTGTGTCCCTTCAGAATATTGTATTTGGATCTGGAAATCCAACCCTTCTATGTTTTGAGTTCACTGTGTTATCAGCACATAGGCAGCACTCATAGCATCCCCTTCTAAATGTTTTCTAGTGAATCTGATCCTCTTGTTCTAACAAATCAACTGGAGTGACTGTGACATGCCTCCTGAAATGAGGTCACTAAAAGACATTTCAAAGGCCTGGATTCATTTATGCCTTATGAGTGTTCTCCATACCCAACACTACATCCCCACAATATCTTCCTTTAACTTGCTCTTTCTCAAAGTGAACTTCTGGCCACAGAAGCATGAAAACCACTGCTCCAAAGCACTGTGACACTGCCTGAAGACCTATTTCCTGAGCTCTGTGGGCTGTTTAGCCCATGCCTGTAAAAACTGAGAGAGAAGTTACAGCATGAAGCAAAAGACAAATGGATTAATGCTTCATGGGGGTCTCCTGGGCTGTGGGTCTAGGTTGCCTTTTTCTGCCACTAACCAGTTTTGCCAGTGCTTCCATGATAGACTCTGTCTTCACTTTTTAAAATACTCACAGGCTCCTTGTGGATGGGATCGAATGACTGCCCTGTTCCCTTCACCTGTGAAATTTCAGAGATGACTTGAAAAGGGCCATTGTTTCCCAGGAATGCCAGGCCTAGTCCAGGAAAGAGAGTCTTCATTTCAGCAGGAATTTGGAGTCTGCTTGAGAAGGCCTTGCAGTGAGTAGGTGAAAGCTATGGCACATTCATTAAACCTCTTAACATTTATAGTGGCTGGGCCTCGCCCTCTCTGGGCTCT
>VWYI01010074.1:0-16058 GCA_013399455.1 Anthoscopus minutus | reverse complement strand
TTTCCTAGTATCATCTATTTGGTGACGTTTTCTGATAGATGGGATAATAAACTTTTTCTGAGTGACTAAGATCTTGTTTGAATTCTACTCTTTAAAAGACTAAGTAATTTCGCTCTCAATTATCTTTTGTTGAAGATTCATGGATAGAAGCTTATCTGTATTTAGACTTAATTCATGTTCCTATGTTGACATATAATAAGTTCATCAAAAGGTAAATTATTGTTTAGATTGAGACCTTCATGAGCATTAATCTGTTTGAGAAAACTACATTAATATCCATCAAAACCCTTGAATGATTTCTCTTTGACCTCCCTGTGGACATCTCCAACACATTTTAATTGCATTCTGGTGATATATTTTGGCACTCTATCATTGAATACTTAGAATTAATTTAGATTAAGGTGGCTATACACCAAAAAGGCTTTGAGTACTCTGTGGGAATTCAGTGGATATAATTAAAGAACTTCATGATTTAGAACTGGGGAAGGTATATTACTAGTACAATGCAAGCATTCTCCTTTTTTGGTCAAACTGACCCAGTTAGAGTTGCAAAGACAATACCCTTCATTTGAGAAAATATTTTAAGTAACAGTGAATATAAAAAGAGAAGTTTGACAGAAATCAGGGGATTATATTATTTCTATCTGCAGACTTTCTAATTTATAATGCATATTTTCTTGGCAATTTTTTTTCTCATTTAAAAAAAGAAAACAAAACCAAAACAAACAACAAAAAAACCCCAATGCCAAAACCCCCCCAAGAAAGAAAAGGATACACCCACCTCAGTTTTGCTACTTAATGATTCGCTAAGGAGTGGGTTTAGCTTATAGCCAGGTGCAGCAAGCTTAGCATACCTGTAGATTGAATGGTAGTGAATGAATGGTATTATCTCTAACTTTAGATAAGGATTATTACCCCAGAAATGGCATTCACCCCTCTGTATAAAGCCAGCAGGCTTATGGAACAGGAATCCCCTAAGTGCATTCTATGTTTAGCTGGCCACCTTGCCCTTGAACGTGCTGACTCTTTTTCCTGCTTTCTTATCTTCTAGGGTACCTAGAAGTTTGACAGATTATTTAGTTATTTTCACATTTTATACAAAGAATACTTGTAATTAAAATCAGTTTTTTCCCTAGGATTTGGTATTTCCATGTAAAATGATTGTGATATATTGATGAATTGATGAAAAACAAAGCAAAACAAGCCTTTATTTATTGAAGTATTTCTGTATTCTGTATTGCCATTCAAGATTTACAGTATTATATCTTGGCTCACAACTTAGTGTGAAACAAAGCATTTAACACTTTTTTATTTTTCCCTTATTAGAGTACTCTATTCTGAATTCTAGGGTTCTTTAGTGATTAGAACATGAAACATTTTAAAAGACGTCTCCCCTAATCCTGGTGTATGTCACTGAACAAAGATTACTCATTTTATTTTAGCTTTTCATAAAGACATAAACTCCTCTCTTTGATTACATTTTTGAAATTTCAGCATTTTACTGCAACTCATTTCAACTAATTTTCGGCTAATTTTTAAAATATCATCTGTAAATAATCATCTGTATATAATAAAATGTGTTTTTCTCCTCTTACTGTGCCTCTATATTAAAAAATAAAAGTCAAAACATTGAATGAAATAGGACTATAGGAGTTAGCTCTTGAAAGTGCAAGAAATTTGAGCAGAATTATGCTCTGTGGAGGATGAAGTTCCATGTCAAATACTTCCAACACACCCTGGCTGCTTGTGTACAAGCTCCTGTTGTAGAAGTCTTGAGTCATTCTCTTTCTGTAGAAGTTTATATGGTGGTAACTCAGATTCAGAGAGTTATTTAGCTTGGCTACAAACATTTTCAATGACTGAAACTTGGTACACCATGCTACTTCCCAAGAATTAATCAGTTTCCATGAAAACATGTTGTTTAAATTAATCCAAACTCATTAGCACTACAGAGATGGATACTCAGTAAAAAGCCTCCATTAATTAGCACTGCATCCTGTAATATGCCTACAGCTTGGGACCATTTCCTTGAATTTGTGTAGTGTGTGACCCTTTGCATGTGATATTCATCTACAGCAGAACGATAGCCCATGTTTTGTGTTTAAAACAGCAAGCGTATGTTAGAATGAGTGGCACGTTACTCTCTTTTTCCCAATGAATTCCAAAGTCATAAACAAGATCTCTCGTATATCTCATTCAGAATTCAGAGCTCAGTGCAGGTTTTTCATTTGTGTTTTGACAATAGGCATAGCAATATTGTTTTTTCAGTTTTTAAGTTTATGGAAATTTTGCTCTTGTCTTTTCAGTAGCTAAAGAGTATTTGTGCAGGGTGCTGGACTGACCCTTCTGGTGGAAGGTCAAATATCTGCTGCCTGCTTGTGGTACCAGGACAACATGAGCGTATCAATATTTCATGAAGTGTATTTGTGAGGCATAGAGTGGAGAATAATTCCATGCTTGAGGAACCTGCATTTCTATATGCGGTGTACAGAGGTGCAGAACAATTCTAAACTCATGCCTTGTCTGTGTTTTCTGAAATTTCTTTCCTTTGTGTTTAAGTATCTTTTTGCAAATCTGTTCCCTGTAGACACCCAGTGACTATTTTATTTTCTTGCTGTATGTACCATTGCCGATCATTCAACTTGCTCCTTGAATAATGTTGTTGATTCTGCAAAGAACTAATTAATGTCAGGCAACTATGTCCCTGATCATTAATACACATAAGACTTTTACTCTGTTAACTCAGGCAATAATGTCCACTTTGCCTGAAAACCAATAGAATTCTTGTAGGATATCTATGTATGCAATGGCAAATTTTAGTTTTATCTCTTTTCAGCTGGCCAGTAAAATAATTAAGTGGTTTAATTTTTTTCATTTGTGCAAGGGCTAACCTTCAAAACAGGCCACTGTGTACGTAACACACATGCCTGGAAATAGGAGGGTAGCAGGCAGGTGACCAATAGAAAAAGGAAAGACCTCTCTTAAAGAACAACTTCCTCAGCCTGAAAAATAGTACCAACTCATGAAATTCAACTATGTACTTCTCCTTCCATTTAAAAAAAAAGTCTTTTCTCTTCAAACTGGCTACAAACCCCAATTTATCATCATGATGTATGGTATCATTAATCCTCCTTGAAAGCAAGATGCATAATGCTGCAGTGTTGGCACTGAGCAAACTTCAGCGGCCTGACTGTCTTCACGCCCCTTTGAGTCTCTCTTGTTCTAGCAGAATGAAACTGGACCCGTAATAAGATTAGCTATCATGCTGTTTGCAGCAGCAAGTGACCTATTATCCTGTTCCCTTTCCTTCCCCTCCTTCCTCTCCCCTCTGCTAACTCACTGCAGCTACAAAACGAGCAAGACAGGGCTGCTGGTTTATGCTCTAGCAGTGAGCTGTTAGGAACAGAGGGCCCTATAGGGGTAGAATGACCTCTTTTGTAAGCAAGGACAAGAGTTTGCTTTGTGGGAGAGAAACCTTTTATGCTTTCTTTGGTGTTTAATGATTAGTTGGCTCTATCTGCTGCATGCTTTTTATTGGGAACTCTCAAACTTTTTTTTTTTAATGCCATAGGAAGAAGGAATAATTTAAATGAAACTTGTAGTCCTGTGGCAAACTTTCTTGTTTCAAAAAACTCCTTCTATATTTTGCTTATCAGTGTAGTAGAAGTGAGTAAAATAAACTATCATACAAATTTTAGAACTGCTAAACGAACAATCAGTCACAGGTGGTGAACTTCCTTTGTAAATGTCTTGATGGCAAAGCATTTTCTGTAGAAGGAGCATTTCTGGTTTTGAGACTTTTATGTGATGGATTTAGATAAATAAGCAAATTCAGTGAACCCATATTCTAAACAGTTTTATCAGTCTCACTTCTCAGATGCATTACTTTGGAAAAGTAAAATTTGGAATAAATGCATTTGCAGCTTCCACTTTCTTAACCACAGAAGATAAAATGGAAAGCCACTGGAAGTCATATGGCTATTAGGTTCTTCTATCAGACTTCACATCTAAATATAAAGCAGATGGTAGAGGATCATTACCTAAAACTTACTTTGTTTTTACCAAAGAAGATGGGTAGCTGGGTCAGAAGTCTTAGTTTCAGTATGGAGTTGTCCTTGTAAAATCTCCAAAGTAATCCTAAAAATTGGTGTGAAAGGTGGTAGTAGAAGTATGTGCATATGTTGTGGTGTTGGGGAGGATGGGAAGGGTTTTTAATTTTTGCAAAACCACAGTGTTTTGTTAGTGTAACTTAAAAGTAATTAGGAAAAGTTCTTGTTCCTAAGGCTTGTTTAGTTGGGTTTCTTTGCTGTGGTTCAGCTCTGATTAAATTTTTTAAATTATGTAAAATAACACAAAAATATGAATGCACTTTGAGGGGGGAAATGTATAAAATACACATTTTAAAAAAATCACTAGCACATTTTCACTTAAGTAGAACTAAGCTGTTTCCTGAACTAGTTTGTATTGTGCTTGATAAGGTATTTCTTCAGCTCTTTTCTATCAAAGTTCATTTAAGCTCTGATTGCAACTTAATATGTGAGAGAGTGACAGTAGGTTTTACTTTTTGAAAATATGAATTAAATTAACCAAAATCCAAAATATATTTCATAGTTTTGAAAAAGCAATTGGTGGAAGAGTTAAGGGGGGGCAAGGTGCAATTAATTTTTCCATTTTTCAGTTTGTGAATATAGTCCAAACTTTTTTGCATTAGTTTGCAGGATCAGGAATTTGTTGTAAGTACCTATGTCATGTCTGTAGTAAATGATCCTTTAAATCAAGTTCCTGTTACGGCTTCAGAAGGTCTGAGAATTTTCATACCATGCATATATACTAATTTATTGCATTTTTATATAAATACATGAGAACTTTAATCGTTTGTTAGGGTAAACAAAGAGAAAGAAAAAATATCTTTAATTTCATTACTAAGTGTGGTAGACAACACAGCCAAACAGAATATTCCAAAGTGATACTGTTCAGTGTTCTACTTTTAAAATAACATATTATTCCTACATAGGTGGAATGATCTCAGTATAACTTGGTCTATATGTCACTTTGTATTAGTTTCCAAACATTTGTTCTCAAAAATATGTAGACCATAAAAGTGTGTTCATTTCCTAAGCACTTTAATATATGTGTCATCCTGTGGGTAGTAGAAACCACAACTGCTTTAAAGGCTTGTACTGAACTAAGCACTTGCAAAACACAGCTCTAGTTTTTGTAGCTGCAGTCTGACGTCCAGAAGTAATAGAAATAATCCTGCTATGAGAGGCGTCCAAGTGTGCTGAGAGTGCTGGCTGATGTCATTATGAGGCTGTTCTCTCCCCTTGTTCAAAGGACATGACAACCAGGGGAGATTCCTGATAGCTGGAAGAGGGGGAAATGTCACCCTACCCTCCAGAAAGAGCAAGAAGGGAGAACTGGGGACCTACAGGGCAGTTGGACCTTCCTCTGTATGGGGCAAACACTCCTAGAACTGGTACAGGAAGGGCAAGAGGATGCTTGGGAACGTTTGGCATAGGATTACCAACAGCAAACCATGAGTGACTTTGCAGATGGAATGTCTGGCTTTGTGGACGATAGGAAAGCAGAGGAGTTGAGGTGTTTTGAGGGGAGGTCAGTTTGGGATTTTGCTGGGGGGCAGGATATTGTTTTTTGGTTTTTTGGGTGGAGTTGGATTTTTTGTTTTCTTTTGGGGCTTTCTGTTTTGTTTAGGTCTGGTTTGTTTGTGTATCTTAAATTTGTTTGTGACTTCAGCATAGTTCTTAATGTTCTTAGAGAGGTGAGGTATAGACTGGATTACTGGATGGTGAGAAGGTAAAGGAATTTATTGGACTGTCAGATTCCCAGAGTGGCAATCCATAAGTTCTAGCTGGCAGTTACTAAGGGTATTTTGCAGCCAGTATTTCATTTCTTTCATAACAAGGTGGAATCTGGGACATGATACCCAAATTAGGGGACTATTTGACTGGCTGAAGGATACAGCTGATATCCTAGGGGATCCTCAGCTAATATCCAAGGGACCTCAACTGCCTGAGAAATGGACTTACTGTAACTTCATGAAGTTCAACAAAGACAGGTAAAAGGTCCCAAATCTAGGATGAAATAATGCTATGCTGCATTATGGATGTGGAGAGCTGACTGTCTGGGAAGCTGCTTTGCAGCCTTTGGAGTTCCTGCAGGAAAGCTGGTGCACATGAGTCAGCAGTGGAACCCCTCTCCAATTGCCAGCTGTGCCCCAGCTGCTGTTGGAGAGTGCAGCCGCAGGCCCCAGGGAGCAACTGGTGCCTTGGACTTGGCAGTTATGAGACATCACAGAGAGAGTGCTCTGTTCATTTTTGGGTGCCTCAGGACAAGGCTGACACACTGCAGCAATTCAGCAGAGGGACACTGAACTGATCAGGAGGATGGAGCACATAATAGACAAGAAATGGTTTTGTGAAAAGAGAGCTAAGAGGAGTTATTATTGCTGCTTACGACTGCCTAATGGGACAGTATATAGATACATAGAGAAGACAGAGCCAGACTGTCTTGAAGTCAGACAGGTCTTGCAGAAATAGGATGGTAGGTAACAAGTTAGACAAGTTGGAACTCAGCGAGTTGCAATTAGGTGCAAGTAAAAATATTTTACCCTTAGGGCGGTTGAATATTGGAACAGATTACCCAAAGTGTCTATGGTATTGCTGCCCTTGGAAATATTCAGAACACAACTGCAATTGTAGTAGGTCAGCCCACATATATGATGTTGTTCAGATCTTGTTCTCCTGTTTGTGGCAAGCATTAAGAAAACAGGAGAGGACAACCATCTTCCATGTCCTTAAGACTGTCCAGAAGGGTAAAAAAAAATAGGTCTTCTAAAAGAAGGAAATACTTTTGAGCATTAGTAAAGATCCTCTAGAAATTCAGGCTGTTAGACAGGTCGTGAGCAGAACTGCGTCACTGCATTTATCTGTACCATACAGTGCTGAACCATAAGTTGACTGGCACTTTACAAAATACAGAAAAAACATTGATCCTTTAGGTCATAGCGTGACAGCTTACCTCTTGCAGCAGCCCTAGACCTAGACCTGTCTTTTTTACTTCAATCTACTTGCATCATCTGCTTGCCAGATATCCTGCATTCTCTAATTGTGACAGTTTGGTGTGAGTTACTATCTGAATAACTAGGATTTGTACAGGATTGTGTCCAGCTCCATTCTTTCTATCTTCCAGAAGCACTGTATGTATACAGATGAAATAAGGATAAGGGTTTCTTGCTGAACTGGAAATGAATCCTTCCAAATCCCTCTTAGCATCTGTGAGTTGTTCCCAGTTTGATTTTCTCTTTCAGGGAAGTTTCTGCAATGTGATGCTTCAGTGCTGATCCATGTGGTTGACCCATCTTAAGAGGACACTTGGACGATGGTGAATCACTACTTGCAGAGTGCTTCAGAATTACAGGAGGAAACTGATTCCTTCAAATCTCAGTTTCTATTTAAACTTGCATTATATCCAGATAGGTGCAGTGATCTGCTGTGTGCACAGTTCACAATTTCCCAGTTGAGGCACTGATTCAGCAAAGTAATCCAGCACATACATATCAAGTATGTAAATGGTTCCTATAAAATCCATGCTGAGTAAATAAGGAGAAACTCAAATAATTGAAGAGAAAATAAAGTAGGCTAAGCTCATTTGGAACAATGAATTTGGTGTTTTCTAAGCCTTTATCTTAGGCCATGATTTTTTTGTTTTTAAATAGTTCTAAGGTTGTGATCGGTAATGGTTGCATTGACTATCCGCAAGTCTGCAAGACGCAAACATTTATGTAAGGCTTTCTCCTTGGCAGATGGTCTTTCTGATTTCTGTGGTGCAGTGGGAGAAGTATTTCTGTGGTTTATGCAGCACTGCTGGCTGCCATAAGAATTCACTGTTGGAGGAGGAATTGCAAGGAGGTCAGGCAGTTATTGATAAGCATATGTGGGCTACTGAGAAGGTCAGAGTCCGGGGCCTCCCACTGAGGCAGCCTGCAGAGAATTGTGCTGTTGGAAAAGCCACCCCTGTTAACATTAAAAAATCTGCCAGGAGAGAGGAGAACAAGAAGGGGAGGAGAAGGAAAAAACAGGGGGATTTAGGAATTGAATTTCATTTGTATGAAGTCAGTTATCAAGTACGAGATTTTCCCTGGGATTGGTGTCCAGTATTTTAACATCTTCAGGTATTTTTGTAGATTGAAATAAATTCATTTTTCTGATGGAGTACACTTCCCTTCAATTTAAAGGATGCTTGGTACTGCTGAAAACAATGTTTACAATAGTGAGATGAAAATAAAGCAAAATAAAACTGATACAATTTTTTTTATTAAAGAAATTAATAATTTTAAGTGGTCTCTAAACCAGAAATGCACAAATTTTTTAAAAGTGATAGATAAAAGATTTCTTATCTCCTTTATGACAAGGATTGTTTACCCCACAAAAATGAAGTTAAAACCCATGTCAGATAATCTGCAATGCGTATTCTTTTATTTGAGACATACGAGAAGGAATAGGGTCAGAACTTTCTTCATTTGCTTGGAACCTATTCTTTTTCCAACTTTTTTCATTCTCAGTAATCTCCAGTTACAGCAGAGCAGAGATCAGAGGCCAGCTGTTCAAAGGTTTCTCTTTTGTGCTGGAAAGTGATGGCAGAGTGAGAAATAAACCATGAGTTGTGACCGAAGGCAGACTTGTAATTACTTGGATATAACAATAATTGGCCTTGATACTGTAACAAATGCTTTGAGTTTGTGCATCTGAAGTCTGCTGTTTGGATCAATTTTCTTGTTTACAAAATCAGCTTGCCTTTATTAGCACCAAAATTGCCCGGTAACAGAGTGGTGAAAGATCGAATGAGGTTCACTGCAAAAGAAAGGAAAAAAAATTCTGTGCATGATTAGTGGATTTAAATAGGTTCCTATGGAGGACTGGAGTTTGGAGGGGAACTGGGTGTGGTGAAAATAGCAAGTGTTGACTGACTTCATTAATACTGTTTGAAAGTTCTATTATTTTCTTCTCTTACCTGGTATAAGTTTAGGCTCCTAAACAGGATGCAGAGGACTAAAAAAACAGCCTAAAATCAGTCGACACAAAACCTCTATCACACACAGTTATGTACAAAGTTGATTTATCCTAATGATCCTACTTGTAAATATTTATCACTCACAGTAGCTTTCAGTATTTGAAGATCCATTTTGTCAATCTGAAATTGAGACGTGAACTTTTTCCTAAAATACAGGTGTTCTTCCCCCTCCCTGCCCCCCCACCCTCAAGACCACATCCTTGGATCTCTCAGCATGAATTATTTCCATTGCTTGTTGTTCAACACCCTGATCAGAGAGCAGATGAGACAGTTATTCCTGTTGTTGCTGATTTACTATTACAGCTGCTTCCTCTTCTTGTGATTTAATTTGAAGTTTCAGCCCACCAGGGGGCTAATGGTCCCCACCTATGCAGCTTTAAAAGCTTGCTGTTGTTTTCCACTGGAATGTTATTTCCATTCCTAGCCAGTGATTTATTTTTTTTCCATAGCGTTCATCTGGTAACTGTGAGGCAGTATCCCATTAGCCATTTTCATGAAAAAAAGAAAAAGAAAATCCAACCCAAACTCCATGCAACTCTTTAGACTGAAAGCTTGCAAATGAGAATTACTCTGTTACAGGAGAAACTCATCAAATAAATAAGTTTTATAGTGTTCTTATGGCTATTGGAGACTCATATAAAGAAACCCAAACTAAACAAAAGAAGACCTTATCAATCATTTAGATTCCTTACATTTCTCTTCTTTTTAACATACAGCATATGAAATTAACTTCTTTTTTCAGGTGTTTCAGGAAAATGTAGGGCAGGTGACAAACCCAAGAATATCTTTCATTGTGGGTACTGCCTGTGGTGAGATGAATTCCAAAAACATTAGCAAGTGCATTGGAATCCACTGTGTGATTGTGTCCTGCAGGCAGATTCTGCTCAGGGAGCTCAGTTTGAGTGTGACTACGAACTTGTGACTGCAAATGGTCAACCAAAGAGCACTTAGTACTTCACAAATGCTTTACACCAGACTTCTCTCAAGATCCAAACTGTACATTACCCTCACTAACCTATTTTTGAAGCAAAAGTTAAAAGTAATAAGTTTTCCAATTAACCTTAAATTTTTAAGCATTTTTTATTCTAAGTAATTAATTACCTTGAAAACATTTCTGTGCCAACAGGATTAATGTTGATGCTCAGCATGGCTTGCTCTCTGCTATTATTGTTACAGTGTAAATTTAAGAGTAGCAGACTTGAATTTACATTTTGTAAAATGTTTGGTTTTCTAGGTTTATTACTTTTTATGTGATTAAAGTTGCTGCATGTGCTTAAGTTTTCCTCATTTGAGTGTAAATTTGTAACATACGCATTTACATTTTACTACATATTCTCTGCTGGCCCAAAGAGTGCTTTGATGATGAATTATGCACCTTCTAATGTTTGATTATTTCTTTTACCAGTTCATGATTGATTTTAAAAGTTTAGCTCTTCACTGAGTTAATGGTATCTTACCTAGCTGTGAATCTCAAGTGTTTTCTTCACAGACACCCTGTTTTTAGTGGTTTATTTCTTGCTTTGGGGCGGTAACGAAGTGGGGAGGGATTTCATTGCAAAAAGGATGGAAGCTGGGCAGGCTGTCAGAATTGGCTGCGTGAAAGCTCAATGCTTTCAACTCTTATTAAAGGGTGGTGCAATCTTTCCCCTCTTTGAGTAGGAGGATATTACCAAATATCAGTATTCAAGATTGCTATTTACAATAGAAATCAAATGCACTACTTCCTAAGGCTCTGATTGATGGAAAATGAAGCATTAACTGCCAGGAAACAGTTTTTTCTGTACTATCACTCAGCTGTGCAGTGGTAACTAACCTTTCCAGTACAACCTTAATATTGCATTGCTAATTGTATGATTTAAAAAATGAAAGATTTTAATAGTTACTTCCAGAGGAATGTTAATCACAGTGCTTTACAGCTGGTTTTGCTCACTGGAAGCTTACCAGTTAATAAGCTAACTACTGTAATAACCATTAGTGCAAACTCTGCTTGGGTGATGTCTCTTGTGGTGTTTAATGAATTAGACTCAAAAAATAAAACAGAGTACTAAACTTGCCTGACTTGCTGTAGAAGCAGCACAGAATTAGTCATTGGCTGTGAATGTTAATCACTCCACAGCAATGATAATTTACAGCATTGTTGTACCACTCTTGTGCTCATAAAATGAACTTAATAACCCACTGCTACCCATGGGATAAGCTTTCCTTCTCCTTCCCTCCCCTTTGCAATTGAATACCCAGTCTGGCTGCATAATAACCATGTGAAATACTGCATTTAAAAGAGTGAGCAGCTGTATGATAAAATAAACAGCTCTAAAACAGATTTGTTAATTATCTCTTTCTTTTATTCACAGAGGGTGTTTGTGAGATATGGCTGACCAGTGAAGACACAGGGGCTTATGGCAGAGACATTGGCACAGACCTCCCCACGCTTCTGTGGAAGCTGGTTGAAGTTATTCCTGAGGGAGCTATGCTGAGGCTTGGCATGACAAACCCTCCCTATATTTTAGAGCATCTGGAGGTAAGGAAGAAAAGGAATCATTTATATGCCGAGACGGACATTCATTGAGTGAGTCAGCATGGAACCTTGTGTGAAGTGTTTTCATTTTAAGCAGTAGCTTAAAAACATAATAGACTTAAAATACATTCATGAAATTAGACTAACAGTGTTAAACCATTTGCCTGAAACAGCAAGTTATTGAGATAATAAGATACTCAAGTAATTTTGGAGTTGTAATATGACTGAGATTTTTGACAATGTAGGACTTTAGTGGTGTTCATTTGTGTGTATGTCTAGTGTTTCCAAGAACAAAAGGAAATGTCATTTGCAAGTGATGGACTGTGGGACTGAATTTTTCTTCCTGCTGCACCTCAGACAAGTATTTCCAGAAAGATTATATGGTGGTCTCACTCAGGGATGCACTTATCCTATTTTTAGTGTGTTTAGAGCTTCCGTGCTAAGAAATAGAAATGTAAGTGTATAACTCTGTTTAAAATAAATGTAACAAAACAGTTCAATGAAATTTGAAGTATATAACGGTGTGAATTTGAAAGACTAGCCTATTCATGTAGAGGAGGAAGTTAAGAGTTTCTTCTGAAATGTAGTTTGGTTTTGATGGATTCTGTCATCAAATGAATTTATTGAAATTCCTAGGAACTGTCCACAGAATGAACATAACTGTAAAGAGAAGGAAAAAGGAGGGAAGGATGTAGTTAAAGGTAAATTTTGTAACCAAGTGCAATATCCAGATAAGAAGCTGGTGTCCATGTAGCTTTCCCAAAGATAATATAAGATTAATAGTTGCACTTGTGTTTTCTTGAGATGTCAAGGACAGTATTTTCTCATCAGAATGCTATAACTGCACCTTTGCCTATTGTTAAAACATGTGGGTCCGAAGAATCTTATCTTAGTAGGAATAAGCAGGTTTTCACTTCATCAGCTAAAGAATTTTAACTGCAGAAAGATGCAAGAAACTTCCTGGGTTGTTATCTTATTCTTTGGTTTAGCATATGCTTCACTAAGAGAGAGTTTTAACTTAGCACATTGAATAGGAGCCTTTAGGAAGTGGTGTGGTTGCATTTTTGAGAATTTTGCATTGTATCTGCCAGAAGCTTTTATTTTTTTTCAGCATCTTATACAAAAGCAAATCAAGTTTTTTAGCAATTTTCACAGTTAGTTCCTTTGCTTTAATTTTTAATTCACATTATTAAAATTCACTTGGCATAGACTGCTGCTTTTGTCACTACTGGTCATTGTATGAACTCTCAAGTCTTTAAAAAAAATAGAAAAATCAGCAGCTGTAAAAAACAAACTGCTCTGCCAAGGGGCACTCTTGATATAATCCAAGAAAAGTGGAAAGAATGTTTTCCTTCAATCATAGTAAGTGTGAGAATGTCACAAATCTGTAAATTTATGATATCTAATCTTCCTGTTTCTAAATTTTACAGAAGATGCTGTAGGTATGACTTATTTTTTTACCTGACTCATATTTAGGATAAGTATTCTTCTCTCTTTGAAAATGCATCTTTAGGTATCATGGCAAAGGGAGAGGAATTAATGGAATTGAAAACATGTGTCTTGAACGTTGCTGTGCAGAACATGTGTTTGTGGGCTCCACCCTTTTTGTGCAGTAGCAACAAATCATCCTCTTCCGTTCTCCATACAAGTTCCAGTTTGTATGCTTTTTCAAAGGATTATTTAATCACGTTTCTGTGTTTCATGTGCGACTAAGAATTTTTCATCTTGAAATTTGGTGACCTGATTTTGCTGATTTGTCAAACTAAATTAGTGAATTTTTTTTTCTTTCTTCATTTCTGTCTAACCTTCTCTTCCAAGTTTAACAGACTTTATTCTGAAAGATCAATGGGGAATGTAAGCAGTCTCCTGTATACATTTTCACCAAACAAAATAAACTTTTTATGGGCAATGTGCTTTTAACTTTCCAGTTGAGGAAAGGGTAAAACTGTAATTTGTTTAAAAAAACAAAATTAAGTGAGAAGCTGATTAACCCTCATGTCGGTTGATTAGGATAAAATCCAGATGTAGATCTGTTATCTCCTATGAAAAGTATGAAGATGTGTTATTCATTGCAAACATCCTTCATTAATTCTTTCAAAAGGTGCTGCATGTTAATGCATAATGCTGTAATTGTGATGTTGCTTGGCTTTCTTTGAAAAAAATTCACCTCTGAAAATGTACTGATGTTGTGTCAATTTTGTAAGCAATGCAAAGGACAAAGTCATTCCAATCATGTATCTTTTTTAAAAAAAACAGATTTTTTTGGTGGTTGCATACAATTGTACACATGCAACTGCTCGGCAGGGGTTTGTTTCACATTCGAAATGATATGTGGCATAGAGCAGCAATAGTCATCTAAATGTAGAATTGAATTTTGAGGTCTGGACAGAGCTTCCCTAGGGACTTAGCCTAAAAACAATAATTTCAATTAATTTACTTTTCTTCCGTATTTGTTGGGGCTTACCTGCAGGTAAGAGTGTTTCATCTGCTAAGAGTGTCTAGGAATCAGTTTCTTAGTCTTCACTATCAAGTGATAGCAAAAGCTCTGCTGTTCCACTGATGGAGGCCAGCACAAGGAGAGGAGGAGGAGGAAGACAACTTCCCTCAGGTCAGGTGTGGTGGGATTAGAGCAGAGGAGGGGGCAAAGGAAAGCTGTGAGAGCTTGTAATGCACATTAAGGCTCTTATGGTGGAAGGCTTGGTAGATCTGGGGGCCTGGGCCAGTGGCCATTCAAACTCAAGTTTGTTTAAGCTAGGGAGTCACTTTCGGTTTTCATATTATTTAAAATAGCATAACCAGTGCCTTCAGGTTCTGCTGTCAAGTAAATGCCTTTCTGTACTTGAAGATATTTGTCATTTCAGAGTATACTGTTAATCTCATGAAAATCCTTACTATGCTTGTGTTGTGTGGTCTGACAATTTAGTGCTTTAGTTTTTTATTCAGTGAATATGGTGCCTTGGTGTAGCATGAATGGTCTTGGGGTGAGAAGCAGACACATGTTTTCAGATTATAAATTCTGCATTCACTTGGGCCTTTTTGTCTGAAAAGAAAGATATGTTTGGAACCATGCAATGTTTTATAGTCATGCAAAATAGAAATACTCTTTGGCATGCTGGATACTAACATATGTCATTACAAAATTAACCTTTATCATAATTTCTCAGGGTGTAATCTAAAGTACTAGATATTTTTTTCTACTGTTTTCTTTAGCCACAGATGATGTCTATGCTTACATTAGTACTTAGTATGAAGTATTAAGAGAGACGAGGAAAACAAAGAATTTGGTAGTGAAGCCACTCTAAATTTATCTGCATTTCGGAGTCTTTAATTCAAAATACATTTAATTTTCTCAATGAAACTTTTCTACTTCCGATGATCCAAAGCTGTTTCAAAGACATACCATTAGTTTGAATCCTTCTATTCACGCCGAGGGCTTGGAGTACATTCACAGTGAACCTTGAGTATGACTACTGCTTTGATTTCCTTGGAAGCTAATTTAGTTTGTTCACTGTGAAGTTCACCCTAGACTGAACAAACCAATGGCTGAGAAGGGAGCATGAGGAACTGCCCTTTAAAATTTCACTGCTGCTTGCAGTGGGCACATCAAAGTGAACACAGCAAGTCCTGGCAGGATTCTTCAGACTTCTTCTTGTTATGACAGAGAGGATTATTTATCATGTTTAAAGAAACTGAAGAACCAGAGACTCCAGCTCGTGGTCATTGGTACCAAGGCCAAGAAGGAAGTTGGAGTTTGGTTTACCTGCGGGAGACATCCTCAGTTTTTCTCTTAGAAAACCTGGGCATGCAATGGAAGTAGTATTGCATTTTCCAAAGTACTCTCACAATCTTAGCAGTCTGTTTGAAATGATACATGAAGCCTATAGCTTGCTTATTTCAGGGCTGGTCTCAAACCGAGATTTTGAGATATGCCCTTGCCCAGTATTAGTCCTACCTTAAAATGGTTATGCAACGTGACATTGCAGAAAACTTGGAATTTTATTTACATGGAAGAAAATTTTAATAAACAGACATGGACTATGGAAGAATAATTTGCCCCAGAAATTTTTTGTGTTTTATATAAAGTGAAGGAGAAGGTTAGTGTTAGAATCTAGTATATAGTCTTAGAAAAATCTGCAAGGAGTGTATGTGTGTGTGGATACTGTGCTGGTTTGACCTTGGTTGGTATTGGGGAGGAAGGAAAGGAAGACATCCCCGGAAATAGTTCTCCTGAAAGAGGCTATCGAGAATTTTAGAGAGAGCCAGTGACTGTCCAGTTCTGAGAACTGACAGCTCTGTAATCCATTCAGAGTCAAGATCCACCCCTGTGAATACCCATTGTGAAGCCCGGGAAACTCTGAACTCTCTCTTTTCGGTTTCCGGCTTCTGAAGGTAGTGAGGGGGGAGAAGACACGGCCTCGTGCGTGCTGGCCGGGCTGGGGCCGAGCCGCTGCTG
>VWYI01010058.1:0-13329 GCA_013399455.1 Anthoscopus minutus | reverse complement strand
GAAAGCAGGCAAGCAAAACCCGAGATACCAGATATTTTTCTGAAAAAATTCAAAGTTCTAAGTAGTATATCCAATAATGGGGAACTGACTGAGAAATTAGACTTTGCATCCTCAGTAGGTCTGGCATTTCTGGTACACAGAGCCAAAATCAAAACAATGACCATAATAATGAGTCCATCTCTCAAACTACTTGTCCTTTTTGCAGTGGGATAATCTGCATGGCTCTGGTTTTGACAGTCCTGACACTTTTTCATGCCTGGGATTCAAACCTTATCCGGAAAGAGAGGCCTGGCAATCTACTGAGATGTACAATGAATAGAAACATGCTGAATTTTCTGGGAAAGCTGGGCTGGAATCAGTCTGAATCAGAGCTACTCCACAGCAAAGGGTACAAGAGGAACAAGAATGCTGCCTAAGGAAGTGATGCAAGGCCAGAAAGGCTCAGACTCACTTTGCATACTGAGCATTTTTCTTCTCCCTTCAAAGTAATGAATCAACATTGATTTCTCACACCTTTACATCTCATTTTGATCCTGGGCAAAGTGTTATCTCCTCTGATTTAGGATTGTGCAATAAACTGGTTAATGTGCCCAGATACAGGTGGTTATCCTCCTATTGTCACTGCCCTTAAGTGTTTGCTTTGAGCCCCAGTTACGTTCAAGTGGAAGCCTATATCTTTTTACAGGTATTAATCATCCCTTAGTCAGAAGTCCCAGTGTGGGGGCAGGTGAGCTGTGCTCAGGAGGCATTGCCCTCAGCAAAGGTGTTGCCTCACAAATGTGTGCCAGTTGTGCCACTGCTGGGCCCAAAAGGAGCAGTTAAAAATAAAGCCTAAAATATAGCCCTGCCTGGATTAAAGACACTTAAGTTTAATATGGGATCAAACTTAAGAAATGAGATATTCAATGAGGGTGATGTCTCTCAGGAAATAGAGTTGTGCTACTGGTACAACATGCAGGTGGGGTTTGTCTCCTCCTGTAGATGGAAGAACTACATGTCTTTTGGTTTTGATGTCTTTGTGAACATCTTTGTTTCTGCTCTCAGGACAGTGCATTACACGACTGTGACTTGATGATTAATTTTCATTCAAGGATGGCTGTGTAAGGGATGTTTGTATGTAGATGTGGCTACTTGTAAGAAACTCTTCATAAGGTATCTGAACTGCCCTCTGGAAGAGACTTCGTTCACATTGTGTATTAGTGAGCCAATTGCATTTTAACTTTTGACAAAGCATTAGTATTTTTCAGCCAGCTTGCTTGTTTTACTGGGGTATTTTTGCTTTCTTTCGTCCTATAAATATATTTTCCTCACTTTGAAATGAATTTATTTCTTTTTATTTATTAATACAAGTATGATAGCACTGATATTACATTTGAATTGTGTTCTCTTTGGCCTCAACAATAAATAGACTATTTGGGGCAATGTTGTTTCTGCAGCAATATTCCAGTCCTAGCAAATTAACCTGAAAGGTTATTACGGCATGTGAGATCTGGGTGATCAGGACCAGCAGACATAAAATACATCCTCAGCAAAATGAGTGCTTAACTCTAAATGATCCTCAGAGCTTGACATTTCCATAGCTACTCATGATGTGGTAAGATCTGAATCTGACCAGTTTGGCTGTAGTTCATGTCCTTTCAAAGTGTGAAGATTTTTGGGGTTTCACTTCCAAAATATACTCTGGGTACAGAAAAATCAGACAGTGGTATGAAATGTGAACAGAGGAAATCAAGAATCTTATTTTCCTCTGAGTTTGTGCTTCAAGTCTGAGTCTTTAAGGGCTGAGCTCTAGCCCTGAAAGACATAAGTGGTTTTTTTATTTTTCTATCCTTGGACACCCATTATGAAAATGCTAGGAATGTAGTGTTTCTGAGGCCTCTCTGCCATTGAAGTTTCTTTGCATATTGAATCAAATGTAGTTTTCCAGGGAAGTCAGACATGCTCGGCCCTTTGCCCTGATTCCAGTGTACAATTTCCTTATGTTTTTCTCAGTGCTTTGCACTGAAAAAATGCTGTTACACTTTTAGTCTCACTTTGCATCCATGCTTCCAGCTTAGAAAATGAGAGGAGTGGGTTTTTTTGCAAAATGAAGGATCAAGAGATCTTCATCCACGTTTGTAAACCCTATTTGAGATATTTTAGACGAAAATAAAAAGGAATATTTGGAAATTTTTGTCCTGCAACATTCTTAAGAGGCTGCAGTAACACTGCACCTTATAGTGAGATTTCACAATATGGTTTCTGGGTGAGAAACCTAGTTAAAAGCTTTTCATCAGACCACTACCCTCAGTAACCTGTGGGGAGTGTGCTCTGTGCCAGTGAGTGAAATGAACTGGGTTGTGAACAGCCTTCTAAAATATAGAACAGCAACCTTGGAAGCTCAGTCTTTAACGTGTTGCTGGTGACTGACTTGCCCTGCATCACAGAGGCATTTCTTGGTGGAGTCTGTTTTCTAAGCAACAAGAGATCTCTGTTACTATTTCTGTTCATTTGTTTTCTTTTTTCTCTTTCAATATTTGCTGTGTAAGAATTTTATAGTCACTTTAATTTCTGGGAGAGTTAACTGTGTCCAATCTTCTCCAGAAAAATACTTTAATTATTTGTATATTATTTTGATGATTGTTTATTCTCCATATATAGCTAATATATAAAATAAAAAAAATAACAAGTCACATCTGTAGATGCTTTGTGGATTGCTCTCTAGACTGTCAAAGTCAGTAAGAAATCTTATAAAACTTACAACTGTACAGTAATAGCATAAAATCTGACAAACTTTTGATGTCATTAATTCACTGTGCTCCCTTGCTTGTGGTCTTTTATCAGTGCTAGGTAAAATGCCAGACAGAAATTGTGTGAGTTAGAGTCTTTTGAAGCACATAATAATTACTTCAGGACAGGAATAAAGTAATGGGATGTGTAAAGATATGCTAGCTTGTTATTTTGGATTAAATAAATTGTTGTGAGTAACAAATTGTTTCCAGTTACTTTCAGAATTCCTCCTCCAGGTCTTCAAACTCTTTTCTATTAAACATTTTCACTGTAAATGGCATGAAAGCAAGAAAAAAAAGAATAGTAGCAGAACATTAGGGTCACAAGGAGAGAGCAGAGAAATTTATCAGTGGATGCCATATCTTCTCTCTCAGGAGTGGCAGGGAGTCTCTGAAAAATCATACCTATGTGATAGCTCTTCTGAGAGACCCATAGCAGATACTGCACTGGCAAAATGAAATCAGGAACTCTTCTCCTGTAAAACTGCAAACCTGTTTATCTTTAAAAAGAGTTCAACTATTGCAGGATAGATGGGCTTTCTGTAGGTGATGCTATTCCTCAGCTTGTTTATGGGAGGGATGGAATATTTGTTGTTCCACTGCTACTAGATACAGTGACAGCACAATTTTTCCTCTCTGCTCTTGATTTGTTGACTCAATTCACTGCACAGCTTTTGTACAAAGAGTTTGCAATATTCAGAATTTCTTCCTTGTATTATGGGACCAAGCCTGAAGTAGAGCTTTCAAAATTGTATTCAGGGAGAGCCAAAAAGGGAATGGGACATTATGCTAGGGAGTAGGCAACAAAATGTGTTGGCTCTGTGACTTGAGATGGTGAAGATTTATGAAGTATTTTTCCAAGCTCTTGTTAAATTTCTGCAGGATATGCTTGAGATTCCCTGCTCTCATTCACCCTGAAGAAAGCCCATACATTGCAACAGTTTTAACTCAAGGGCATCTGTGTCAACCTTATTAAGAAGACAAAATACTCTTATGAATAGAGAAGGGATCAAGCAGCATATGTAATATAGCTGTCTCTTTTGGGAATTGGAAAAAGTGCTCAAGTTTTAGCATTGGGTGGGTGTTGTCATTTCTGACGGCAGCAGAGGTCTGGAATTTGCATTAATTGTCAAAGTGAAATGACTGTACTCTTTTAACAGTTGGGATAAGGAAATCCTCATTGAGAATGAATGAGTCATAAGAAGAATTAGGTTTATGCACAGTAATTAACTTCTTGTTGTCCTAGTGCATGATCTATTAGATACTGGCGCTAGGCCATCATGGCAGGAGACATCAAAGTACCTGTTATGCCTACTTCTCCTTTTTAGGTGAAAAGAGAAAAAAAATCTACATATCCTTAATATGCAATGTTTGGAGATTTTTTGTCTGTATTAGTTACAAAAACTTTTTTTGTGTTACTTACAAAATCTAATAGAAAAATTGTAAAGAGAAGAAATAATTCACAACTTTTTTAAGAGAATAGTGGAAGTTCAATGCAGTATGTGTACCAGATAGTACATATATACAGTGTCTGAAGTGTATTTCGTAAATCCTAACCTATAAGCAAGTTCTGAAGTGTGTGATTATACTGAGTCTCCCTCCTTGCAGAAATGTCATTGGCTTCTGTGAAATATCTCTATGTGCAAGGAGATAGAAAAACCTTGCAGGACTGCATGGGCAAATTAATGTTTGCAAGATAAAGACAGTAAAGAATTACACTTCATTATACTTATAGTTTGTTATGTGTCCTAAGGGCTTGTTTAATTTACACACAATACAAATAATTTAGTGAAGCTCAAGCCTATGAAGGATAATCCACCAAAGAGATGTACAATGACAAAGTTTCAGAAAGTGCTCGCGTTCTCTGATTGGTTGTCTTCATTTGAGTTGTACTCTGGCGTTTAACCTATTTATTTAATGGATGTCTTTGGAACTGATGTAAACAAAATTTGTCTTCTGACTACATTTAGCAGAACTGAGGTACTCTGTTGGGAAAGACAGAGAAAAGGATCATATGTAAATAGGCACAGAGCTTTTAGTTTAAGACAGCAATATTAATATAAATTTTCTTAAGGGTGCAACATTATGTAACTCCTATTCATTGTTAGCAAGTGAAAACAAAATATGAAATAACATGAAAATGGTGAGAACTTTGTGACTGATAATGATTTGCTGTCAAACGATGACATACAAAAGAAAATGTATGATAAATTAATCCCATATTAAAATTGTAAATATTTGTCTTAAGCTTAGACATTATGCTAGTGTGAAGAATAATGTGCTTGTGTGTGCTAAAACGCCTTTTTATCCATATGGTGTGTATGTATAGTCTCCCTATGCTTTGTTAAGAAGCTAAATAACATGCTTCACTTAGTGATTATTTTGAAAGCAAAATCTCACCACCCTACTTTGATTTGTACCTGTGGCCTGTCAAAATGTGCTGGGAAGAGGTGGGTGAGAAAGGGCTGGAAGCATCCACTGGACTAGAGGGGTGTCCGTGCAGCCTCACTGGCTGATATGTGACCCAAAAGGGACAGTCTCTACAGAAGTATCCATTAGCTAATCACTGTGACATCAAATTAACTCTTCTCAGACCCTTCTGGACAAACAGAGAAACGTATTATGCACTAACTGGGATTGCAGTAGCAGTCTGTGACTTTAGGGCTTCCAAGCCTCTGTCTCTGATGCAGGTTGCGCTGCCAGCAGCCTTGGCAGTGCAGCAGCAGGGCCTCACTAGGGGCCCACCCTTTCAGGCTGGCCACCCCAAAACTGAGCAGTATTTTCAGAACAGGGTGTAAATTTACTGCTTGGTTGGAAGAAGGCAGAAAGGAAGTAGTGTTTCGTACCTCCCCACAATGCTTTGGCATTTTAAAAGGTTCCCCACCAACTTTTTAAAAAACAACTGATTTGGTTTCTTTGGTATTTGTTTAGGTTTCTTTATTTTTTCCTTGAAAAAGCACCCTTGTATAGGAAGATTGTATAAAGAAATTATTGTCAGAGTAATTTTCTTTATGGGTGAGAATTTTCCAGTGTGTGTGACTGAAATGTGTCCAACAAAATCCTCTGGCATGTTGCTGCATATTGCTGCTGTGGTGAAATGGACTGCAGGAGCCCCTGGGGTTATGCACACATTTATGTGATTTGCATGATCAGGGCCTAATTGCAGATAATGTTTAGTTCTTTTGGCTCTTGGTCTACTGATATTGATAATGCCATGTATAAAAATTAGCTTTGCAATGATTATGTTGGACGAGCCACACTGCAGGCATGAAATATTTGGAATCAGTGGTACTCTTTTCTAGATGACAGTTTATATTCTGTCTTACTACTTACATGTGTTCTCTTCTCCAGTTAACATAGAAATATAATATTGGTACTTAGGATGAATATAGAATTGTCTTACTCATAAGTATTCTCTGTATTGATATTTCCCAGCGGAAATATTCTCCAAAATTAAGTTATTATTATAACTTTTTGTATATATATTTTGTTTCAACCCAGAGGTTAAAGAGCCTGACTCTCTTTTTTTCTTTTTTTTTCTCTTTATTTTTTCATTTTGTCAAAATACTAATTTTTTAGGAGACTTACTGGTTTTCCCATAACTATGCAATTTTCTCATAAAGTAGCTATTATTGTTGTTACTCAGACTTGGCCTTTAACCATATTCTGGCATCTAAAAATGCCAAGTTGAACAAATTATTTGTCCTTTGCAGAAAGCTCTGCTTTTGGAAGGGTTCAAGGCCAGTCTGGATGGGGCTTTGAGCACACTGGTCTAGTGGAAAGCGTCTCTGGCCACAGCAAGGGAGTTGGAACAGGGTGATCTTGTAGGGCCCTTCCAACCAAATCATTATGTGATCTCTGAATATAGAAGTATGCTGTAGCAGCCTCAGATCTATCTGGTTGATTTCTCTCTTTCTTTTCTTTGTTGATCCTCTGTTATGGGTCTTTCTGCCATGGGGTTTGGAACCCTCCGTTTTATTAGAAACATTTCTTTCTAATTATTAAAAATGAAAAATTACTAAAATAATTACTAAAAATAATTATGTTGCTTTTAGTTAATTCTCTACTTTATGTTGCTTTCAGCTTGAATGTTTAAGTTCCTACACATCCAGTCTAAATTTTTGTCTACTGTTTCTAGATTATTGACTTCATTGCTTTTTATGCATTTTTGGCAGTATTTGCATTCTAGGTGCTCTGATTCACTATTTGCTTTTAAACTGGATTTTGCTTTAAATCACAAAACATATTTTCACTTGTCCTAGGCACTGTAAAATTTGTTTTTATTAGCTATCAGTTTTATATAAAGTCTCAACTGATTTTCCTAGTTCAAGGATCACAGATAGAGAAAATAATGAGCTATTCTTTTTTATTTTCTGTCTCAAAGGAAAAAAAAGAATGTAAGAAAAAACCAATTTTTAACAAATTGAAGGGGAGGAATTAGTACTGAAATATGTGTGAAATGCATATAAAAAGCAGAAGTTAATGGAAATTGTGAATAGAATTCTTGTGAGGTACAAATACATTTATAAGGTGAAAGCTAGTATAGGCTCTTATATTTGTGCTCTAAGTTTGGAGCATATGCAAGAAATTACGGCCTCACCAAATGCCAAGTCCTTCAGCAACACTGGGAGCCCTTATATAAGAATTCCTTTCTTGAGTGAAAAATTACTAAGTCATCAACAGAAAAAACACAGAATGATGTCTATCCTTCACTTCAAGGGTATGGTGAATCTCACTGGAACTTATGCTGTAAAGCAACATTAAATCGTATCTCCTTTACATTTAAACTTACACATGCTTTAATCTGTGTGCTATGCAGTTCTCTTTCCAAAAAGAAATGCATGTAGTTTTGGCATTTACTTGTGGCTTTGCTGTGTAGTGCTATATATCCATGCCCAATAGCATTAATAACTTCATGGCAATAAAGTTGTCTTGGACTGTTCTCTTTGATTAAAAGCAGGTATCCATTGCTTGAGAATAATTCATGTACATTCCAAACCGTGCTAAGATTTAAAAAATAGAGACTATTTGCACCCAGAGCAAACTTCTTGTGTTTTGCAGACTATTATCTCTTACTGAGGATTTGCTCATTTGGTTTGCAAAACATTCATGTACTTTACTAAATTATAAGCAACAACTTTTACTGTTTTTTTTTAATATAAGCAACCTGCAAGCAGAATAGGCACTGTCTTGTAGTTATGTTTTTTTTCTTGCTGAGTTAAATGGTAGACTGTTACTGTGTAAAATGCAAAAGATGGGAGAGAGTTAGACCTTGAGGTAATAATATTCATGTGTACTGCAGAATTCAATGTTCCATTGAAATTTATCCTTGTGTAGAGCAGACCTGCTTTTGTTACCCCACTTGTTGGAGGAGTATGTGCAAATGTAAATATTGCATAAATGAACTGCCGTACCCTGCTCAGGCTTGTATTTTACTCATAGCTAGTATTTCAGCTCTGGAATTTAATATTTGCTTTTCTCATTTCCCCCCCTACCCCCCCCCAAGAAAACACAGTAGCTCATAAATCAATAGAAAATTAAGAGTGCTTAAATGCAATTGTTTCAAAGTGATCCCTTCCACTGAACCTTGTCAGAATTTTTTTTATTGTTGTTGTACAAAGCTAGTTTTTGTGACCAGACCGAAAAATTTTCAGTACTATTCTGGTGCATGTTCTTGTAAAGTAAATGTACTAGTCACATTTTTTATTGTAACAGAGATTCCTATGTCCAAATGCTACCTAATATGCTGAAGGAAAATTATGTCTCTGTGCATTTGACTTCAATTTCCTAGTCCTCTTTACCATTTTGTTTTAGTCATAACAGGATTAATACATTTCTGCGAGATAAATGAGAGCATGGAGGAATTTTAAGAGCTCTTAATGTGCAATTTCTTTTTTACTTCTGTGCCTCCTCTACAAGAAGCTAAGTGGAGAGCCTTTTTTTTTGCAAGGCTGTGTTTAACAGAAAGTGGTTACCTCTAAATGCATTGTATTAATACGATAATCCAGACTCTTGCACAACTACACTATTTTCTGC
This sequence comes from Anthoscopus minutus, assembly GCA_013399455.1. NCBI lineage: Eukaryota > Metazoa > Chordata > Aves > Passeriformes > Paridae > Anthoscopus > Anthoscopus minutus. Next base: position 4,525 of record VWYI01010058.1, on the reverse strand, counting down.
TCCTTGGAATGTAACTCTTCAAGGGACTCAGTTTCAGAGGTTGCCCTAACTCCTCCCGATCAACAGTAATTAATTTTAGAACTCTCAGGAATCAACAGTTAAAAGCAGTGATGGTTGTCCAGTGTTTTTCATGGGAAAGCCCCATGGATGTTTTTGCCTTTGCATGGAACAACCCCAAAGCTCCTTTGCTAGAGGAACTTGCAGGAGTGAGTTCTTGATATTCTAAGATGTGTCACAGCAGTGATGATTCATTTATCTCACTCTGAATTCCAAATTTCCTGGAGATAGAAAGATGAGAATGTTTTCTGATATTGATGGAAAATTATAAGAACTTTGAAATTCAGGAAGAACTAATCATCAAGTTCTATCAATGGTCAGCTAATAGGGCTTGAATACAATTGTCAATTAAATGGAAAGCCATCATATACCTCATTTTAGCAGATGAGGTATAGTCAAACTTTAATGTTCAATAAAATTCAGCTCTGAATTAGGTTCCATAAAGGAAGATTAACTTATCTCATATTGTCTTTGCAAGGTGAGAGAAGAGAAGAGAATTTGTTTACTGTTTCTGGTTCACATCCATCTGCCTTAGTATTCATACATTTAGCAGGAGAAGCAGGAGGTGATACCTAACAAGAACTCCCACGGATTCGGGCTAAAAGCAGCTTTTCTAACAGTAAAAGGGATCCAATTCCTTTCTCTGTCCTCCTTCTCTTTGAGTGCAACTTCACCAACTCATGCAGCAGGGCCATGCTGTAGTCATCACACACAGTGGTATCTTCAGAAGACTGATATACGTTCAGATAAAGATTTTGCTTTGTAGCCTCTTGTTTTTTGACATACAGCCAGTTGCAGTCTGTATTTTAGTAAGGTCCAGCACTGTTCTTCTCTTTAACCAAGCTGTAGATGGATGTACACAGTGACTTTTTCCTTTTGATTAAGGTCATTATTATCCCCTCACTTTGTTCTTGTCTGTTTGTTGGAAACTGGGCAAGGACAGTTTGGACAACTGGGTTGTACCACTTATGGAGAATAGAAGGTTACGAGACATCAGGACTTTCTGTAATGGCTTGTAACGGCATTTTTTCTTCCTTTTTTTTAAGGCAGTAATGGTCAAGCCTGGGGGCACATTGCACCAATGAAGAAGACCAGGAAAATTTCTACATTTTTTCTGAGCATGTTTTATATGTTGATTTTTTTGGAACTTTTTTTTCAAGTTGCCTTTGAGCTCCTACCTGAAACCTTAAAGTAGTATCTAATACACTACCTACCAACAGTGAGGGATACAAGCCTCCAGTGGATGACTTAGACTTGCAGATCACAAAACCTAAATTTTCAGTCATTTCGACAGTGTCATTGTTTCTCTGCTCTTCCACTCACACATCTCCTAAATCTTTCTTCTTTCCATGTCAGACAAACTCTTACTTTCACATTGCTTCCTGCAGCAGTCCTTGATGTTCCCCTCCCTTTCCCCTAGGAAAAAATCTGCTTTGCCTCTGACTCATTGCTGTGTTTAGCCCCCTCATGTTGTTGAGTGTTTGTCCCACAGAGCCAAGATTGTTTCCTCACCTCACCCCTTGTTTTGTGACTGTACCTGGTCTAAACCTCGTATTCAACCTCTCTCAGAGATTTCTCTATACTTCTTTGAAGATTACCCATCATTAAAAGTCATAATTAACATAAATGATAAAATAAGCATTAGTAGGAGGCCAAACTCTTAAGTGCTGTTTCATACTGACTGTATCTCAGTTTTCAGGTTTCTCCTGCAAGTCCAAGCAAGCAGCTCCGTAAGCTCAAAGTATTTAATATTGTATATGTTGTTCTTTGCCTCAGTTTGCATTATTTGACAGCCATTTTTCAGGTTTGTTTGTGAGAAACTTTCAGTAGTGCCAAGTTCTCTTGAAAACTCAGTACACTCCACTGAAGTATTTTTGGGTATGTGTCTGTGCATGTGTGATTATATACATAAGAATATTATATATACTCCTGTACATGTATTTGCCCCTCCATTATATTGAGGCCTTTTGTATTTTCTTGTCTAAGGTAACTGGTGCAGATATTCAGGATAAATTGACCAATTGATAAAACATGTTTCAGAGTGATTGCTGATACATATCAAACAGTTTATATGGTTACTAATATTTTAAAACTAGTAATTATTACTTAATGAGGTTATCTGGTGAGAAATGGCCAGAACTGAACAATATCCATCATGATTGTAAAGGTGCAGGCTCTTATGTGTTATACTACCAGAAAAAAGCTGCAAATTGGAATATAGCCTAAATTACAGAAATTCTTTTCTTTTTTGCTTCCTTCCAGATAACCTTTCCCAGTTATTATTTGGGTAAAATTTTCAATACTTGCAGCAAGCTGCTTTGTTTCCTTTTTCTAAAAGTCACAGTTTGGTACTTGCTGACAGTTGATTATGGGCCTTTGGGAGTTTTTACACTGTGAGTAGGTTCAGGAAGGACAAAGGAACATCTTTCTCTATGCAAAGTCTGGGCTTCAGTGAGATTTCTGGCTTACTAGGAATCTCTAATTATGAACTATGGACTTAAGGTTTTCGTGGTACCTTGACAATACTGTATGCTGTTGTGCAGCTTCTGGCACATCACTCAAGGTTCTTGATAGGATGCAAATCTGGGTTTGCAAGAAAGTCCTCAAGGTGGCAAGGCAGAGCTGCCCTCTTTGTTTCTTTCCCTTTTATAACTCATTCATGCTGCTGCAACCCTTATTTTCAAGAAAAGATTCTATTGAATCAACTTCATCCTTTTCATTTTATGTCTCCTCCTTTCACATTCCTTGCTCAAGTGTTGATTTAACTCAGCATGGGTTAAGTGGATTCAGTTGAAACACAGCTCCTTTTGTATATTGCCTTGCAATCTAAGGAAGAGACTTGTTTTAAAAGAATCAGTCTATTGGTTTTGCATTACTTACCTGCAGGCACGAAGAAAAGCTTGCTTTCTTCCCGTGGTTAGTCTCTGGTTCATAATTATGTTCTATATTTTGACGCTTCCTGATAACAATTTCCAGTGTAAATGAAAGTAGCCATGAGATAGTGAATTTAACATCCACTGCCTTTTTCCCCAAGGGACCACCCCAGAAGTGAGACTAGCAGGATGCTGTGAGTGTCTCAAAAGACATTCACTTTCACTGGTCCTGCCCCTTACACAAAAGCTCAGGAGGGAGTGTTTAAAATTTTCCTTATGCCAAAGGCATCATTTGATGGGTAGCTGAGGTAGATTTTGAAATGTGTAATGCCACTGGAGCTGGTGCAAAGCATGTGGAACAGACCCAAAATTAGCCCACAGACTTTAATTGCATGATTACTCAGGTAATACTCCTTGCAGATGAGGTTTTTCTCCTCCTCCTTCCTTCATCTACTTAAAAAAAAATACTGTACCTCATATTTTTATTTATTTACCCAACCCCATTTGCTTGCATTGAGCCATTTCAGGCTCCACTTTATCTGATTTATATTTGTATTTAATTTTTTATTTCTGTTTTTCTAGTCTAAAGAGCATGTTGATTCTGAGTTAGGGTGGATGTATAATAGTGAAATTAAAAGACTTACATCTGGCTTCTCTTTTAGAAGATCTCTAACCTTCACCTTGCAATGATACAGAAGGTATAGTCTTTAATAAATGAACCTACCTCACCTGGTAGTATTAATACTTCACATAGTATTTTCTAATCAGAGGATCAGGAATACACCTTGCAAATGAACTACGTAGAACTTGATTTCTTCCAAAAATAAACATATGGATTGTTTTTAAAAATAAATATTGAAAAGTAATAATGATTAATATCACTAGAGATGTTTTCATAGCACTGGAACTCTCCATGAGGTTTGACAACTTGCATACAAAAGATTTTTAAGTTTAACGAAATTAAGTTTAGTTTTATTTACAGTATAGTCTTTTCTCCAAATTAAATAAAATAACCTTAGTTTCAAACTTTTAAACCAAATGTTCTGGAAAGCTGGGTGAAAACTATGTGAAGAGACATAATTTTCCTTGCAAATATTTTCTTTCAATGAATTGTCATTTTTTTATGAAACAGAAGCATTTTGAATAATTCCCAGCTTGATGCTTTCTTAGTTGACCTTAGCTGACCTTAGTTGACAATTACATGTAATGTGTGTGTTTTTTAAACCATCCCTTCATAACCAGGAAATCCAAATTCCCCTTTGTATAGTCAATAGGCATCAAGCTATTGTATCCATAGTATGACACTTCTACCCTGGAGATACCATGGAATCATCTCATCTCATAACACCTTGTAAGTCTGACACTGGGGCCATGAAAGTCTGTTATACTGGGGCCATTTCTAAGGGCCTCCCCCTCTTTTATAAGATGCTAGTTTTCCTATCAGAACTCCAACAGATTTCCCACAAAGCTATTTTTCCTCACACAGCTGGTCTGTCTAACAAACTCAAGAAAAGTCATTAGATTTTCCAACATCCTGTGGAAGGATTTTAATAAAATATAATGTACTTTCTCATAACGCTGCAGTGCATTTAAAA
>VWYI01010043.1:0-18006 GCA_013399455.1 Anthoscopus minutus | reverse complement strand
CTGTGAGAGGAGGGCTCTCACCTGGGCACAATATCTGTTAGCACTGTACAAGAAGTGCAGTAGCCTACAGGAGGAAGGTACTGGACCTTTAACTCACATATTTTGGACTGTTTCTTGGCAGGGATGGTCAAGCATCTTTGTCATTTGATTGTGCTCAAAAATGAAAAAATACTGGGGCTTTTTAAAGCCTTTTAACATTCATTGGTAAAATAAAGATTAGGTAGGAAATGAACACTCTTGATGACACTGGATTATAAGGTGAAGAGTTATGTGTTTCTTACCACCCAATATTTTAAATTTATAGGACTTTAAGAAAAAGTCAAATATAATTGGTTTTGTTGCTCAAGTTTGTTTTTTTACATATCTGATTATTGACATTCTCTAATTATAAATATTGTCTATCTTAATTTCATGTTCCACAATTCTTTAGAAGCTAAGAATTTAGAAAGCAAGAAATACCTCCTTTCCAGCCATATAAAATTTCTTTACTTCTAGCCCTAATCCTTGCCTTTGTTACAATACATCAGCTTGCTTTTGGTCTCCTTTAACAAGCAATTTCTCCTAAAGAATTAAAGAAAAATAATTTTTGGGCCAACAGGTTTTCTCTTCTCTTTTATAATAGGTTATTTGAAGCTGCTCAGGTTTTGGAATATCAGGATAAATGTCAGGGAGATAAATCACCAACACACCTCATGAAACTTGCTGCTGCACTCTCAGTAAACAAGCCGAAGCATATGGTTACAATTAGGGTTTGTATGACCACAGAAATCAGAAGCTCTAGTCATGAACCACAGCCTCACTGTGCTGTGCTGTGCACTGATGGTCGCTGCTCCAAACAGCTGACAGGCTACAGAGAGCTACAGCACAGCTCCCAGCACAACATAAGCCTGGGCAGTGTCAAGAAGATATCACAGAAAAGAGCCTTTACAGACTTTAAAAACATTTAAGCCTCCACAATGTTAAGTACGAAAAATTTTGTCACTGTCACAAGGGTGGAGTGGTGGCAGTCAACAGTCCCCAGGAGCATCAGCCTCTCCAAAACAAGAAGAAAACCACACACTTTCAACAGAATCTCGGAATGAGCAAGGGTGAAAGGGACCACAGTGGATCATCTGGTCCCAGCTCCTTCATGCAGCAGGGTCATCCCAGAGCAATGTCATGGGATGTGTCCTGTAGGGTCTATGGGTCTGGAATATCCCCAGCAAGGGAGACTCCACCGTCTCTCTGGTCTGTTTCAGTGCCTTCACTGCACAGGGAAGTTCTTCCTTGTGTCCAGGAGGATTTCCCTGGGCATCATTTCCTCTGGTGACATTCCTGGGTCCCACAGAGCAAAATCTGATCCATACTCTGACACCTCCCTGATAAATACCGATAAATCTCTTTAAAGTCAATAGAAGAGTTCTAAGAAATTTCAGGCCCAGGAAACAACAGTATAACTTGCTCTTCTGGTAAAGAATGCTTTGCTGACACTATTATCAGTGCATGTGGAAAGAGCAGAGCTCACAGAGCAAAGCCCATGCTACCTGTGCAGCCAGTTCTGATTAATGGTGGCTTGCTATCAAAATAATGTTAGTGAAGCTAACAGGACTGATTGAGAATTTCATGGAATCTCAGGATGGTTTGAGTTGAAATGGAACCTTAAAAACCATCTCATTCCAAACCTCTGCCATGGGAAGGGACACCTTCCACTGTCCCAGACTGCTCCAAGCCCCTGGCCTTGGACACTGCCAGGGATCCAGGGATAGCCATATATGCTCCAATAAATCTGTACCAATTGGAAGAATTCCTTCCCAAGATCCCATCTGGCCCTGCCCTCTGCCACTGGGAAGCCATTGCCTGTGTCCTGTCCCTCCATGGCCTGTCCCCAGTCCCTGTGCAGCTCTCCTGGAGCCCCTGCAGGCCCTGCCAGGGGCTCTGAGCTCTCCCTGGAGCCGTCTCTTCTCCAGGGGAACATCCCCAGCTGCAGAGCAGAGAGGCTCCAGCCCTTGGGAGAATCATTATTTCTTAATTATACCACAGTTGCTCTGGATTCAGATACTTGTCATTCAAAGTCCCAAGAGCTTGGTGGATCTGAGGCCAAATGCCACCAGAACTGCCATTGCTGTATAATCTATTCTATATTCTCACATCATTCAAATACATGAAGATGAATTAGATTTCAAGAAACAGAACATACACGACATAGCATATGTCAAAGAAAGTGTCTAAGAGCTTGACAGGGAATACATCTCTGGCCTGCAGAGAATTTCTATCAGACACAATGTATTTCTGTATTAATTTGACTAAGGCAGAAGGTGAGTTTTTGTCATAAAAACATGAAAATTCCCAAAGGCAACACTGAGGTACTGCTTGGGCAGCAGCAACCCAATTTCAAACAAGCTTCTGTGTTGCTTGTAGTACCCAAGCACAGATTTTGGACAGGATGAAACTGGCACCAGCTGCTCTGCAGCTCTTGCCTCTGCCACAGCTACAGAACAACTTATTCTCAAAGAACCTGTGCTTGAGCTGCAGCCACACACTTTGCCCTGTGTCAGGCACATCATTAGGGGAGCTAAGTGAAAGATTAAAGATCTGGAAACTACCTCTATCTTCCCATTCAGACAGGGGTAACTATCATAGTTACAGCATCAAAAGGATGACACTTACAGACTGTAAGCAAGAAGGAACACGAACAGACAGAACTGGTAAAGAAAGCTCAAATGTACATTTCCATTGTGGTGGGCATGAACAGGCAATTAAGCATTGACTAAGCACCAGAGATAGACACCAGATCTGTGACACATCACAAAAAGGATCTGGAAGGTAGAAGCAAGCAGAGTGAAGCATTTGTCAGCAGAAGTAAGGTTGGTGAAATCATAAGAAAATAACAGACATTGCTAGTACCTTTTTGTGTCTCGCTACTTTGATATATTTTAATGTAGATATACAAATCAGTCTACATAAAACTGAATAGGAAAAAGATCTTAACATAAAACACTAAATATTAATAAACAACTTTCTTGTAAAGTTAAAAATTACCATGCAAATGCTTCTATTAAACAGAAAATAGCACCAAAAGAAAAAAAAATAGGAATAAGCTATAGTGTACATAAATCACAGATGTACAACAGAGGTCTGATACTTCCAGTTATTCTAATGCTGAACAGTATAACATGGAGTAAAGAATCTACTTGCCTCATATAAAGTCATTAATGGCTACGAGTAATTCTCTAGTTTCAACCAAAGAATAGAGACATGAGAAAACAAGCCACCAGTGACCACTAAACACTGAATTCTGCAATTTCTATTAATGTTACAGCGGTACATCTGTGGCAGATTAGTTATGATGATGATCTGAGCGATTAACAAAGCTGAATCCGGTTACTGACTCTGCTTTAGCTCCTTACAGATACAGCATTGTACCCCTCACATCCATAACCACCCTAACAGCACAAACCAAGTCAATCAGATCCCACTGTTGCAGCAACTCCTGACTTGTGCCAGATGCATTAGTGTCTGGAGCTGTTTTTAATAGCAAAGTATAAACTGGATCAACTATTTCAAAGGAAACCATTCTAATTGACTTATTTTTCACTAGTCTTGAGTAGCACTACCATTTCCCTATCTTAGCACATCATCTACTTGGCAGTTCCTCACTCTACCAAGGATTTTATTTTGCAAACAATAAAATGACTAATTAAAAAAAAATTGCTTGTCCACAAAAAGTTGTCTCAACTTAGTTGACTGTAGACTGAATTGGCAAATGTTAATAAATCTCAAGAAAAAAGAAGAGGGGAACTCAGAGCCAACAAAAAAACTTGGGTTTGAGGGATAGTTGGTTCAATATGCTTTCTGAACCAAGAATAATTAATTTATGGTTTCAAATAAATGAGGTTCTAATATCTAAACTCTACTGCCATGCATATTAATGTCATTTATGCTTCACAACATTGCCCCAGATGTAGTAGCACTTTACAGTTATTTTGCACACCTACTGAAAGACCACAAAGACAAAGTAAAGTTGACTCAGTAGAGAAAAATCTCCTTTATGAAGTTACAAAAATAAATACCATTATTTTTCCCCTCCTTCCAAACCCACCATTGTTTCTTTAATTATTGGAGCATAACAGAATTGGCAGGACAATCCAATCCAGGTATTTTATATCCAGGATAGAAAAAGGTCCTTTCACAGAGGTAACTTGGATCCAGTCAGAGGCCAAACCCAGAAGTAATTGGTGTGAGGATGTTGGCTGTGTGGTTTCAGAGTTAAGGAAGCTCATGAGAGGAAGAAAAACAGGCTACGAAGGATGAGAAGCAGGAGAAGGTTAACTGTGGGAAAGGGTAAAATTCTGCTCATATTGTGTATAATTATCACTCCTGCTGAATCACAAGGAAGGAAAAGGAGGGTGGATCTAAAATACAGTGCTTGTACGAGTTTGTTGATCTGCGGCAGTGCAAGTGACTGCAAAATAGGAATAACATTATCCATGATCATGTAGATGACTGTCGCATCAAGTAAAATAATTAACAAGTACAATAATTATTTTTAGGCCTCAAAATTTCATACTAAAAATATTTTTTAAAGTAGGCTCCTATCTCCTCCTACCTCCTTTCATCCTAAAGAGATTACCTTTAGACTACTTCAATAAACTTACTTTAAGCATTATGTGGTATCTAAAAGGTACTGAGCAACACAGAAGTGAGTTTTTAATTCTTCCATTCTTCTTTCAATCTCCATCACGTAAAGATTAAAAACACACAAAAGTAATTCAGTGCAGAAATCACATCAAAGTTTTCCACAGCTGCTCATTGCTCAGAATTCACTTTTGTTCCCTAACAGACTCTCAATTCATGTTGCTACTGCATCTTCATTCGTGCTGCACTCTACCCATATACCTGGTACTACATGAACCAGAGTATTGATTTGATGAGAGTTAATTCAGAGATAAGATAGGCAAATATGCCATTTACTCTACAATCTTACTGTGTCTATATTTCACCTATAGTCCAACATCATATATAAGCAAATAATTTTAAAAAAAACTCAACCAATTGCCTGGGCATGGATAGAAAAAACATTTCTATTTTTTAACAGTATATGGTACTTCTTTTTTCCCTTTTCCCAGGCAGGAAATTAGAAAGCTCCTTAAAAAGGCTCCTCTTCTTAAAACATTAAATGAAGACACTTAATTTGCTGGGCTAAGAGATGGCACTTCAGGTACTCATGAAAGAAGCAAGAAAACAAGCGTAGGCGTATGCCAAGGTAGTTGCTAAGGGAATGGTTCAAGAGGAGTGAAGGAGGTGGGAGTGTAGGAAGAGACAAGAACAGATGTAGGCTGAAATCTTAAGAGTTTGCATTAAGAAATGGAAACTTAATATACAACGAGTAAAAAGTCATGGGGGATATCATGTGAGAAGTGTTACAGAGGGAGGCTGGAGTGGTGGCAGTATGGATGGATTTACAAACCAGACAAGTAACCAGATGAGGGGAAGATGTGTTTTGCTTGTGGCAGCACTGAGACAGAAAGACACTAGACAGATCAAAACTAATATTAGCATAAATAACAGAAATTATTCAGGTAATAACACGCACCAAAACATGCAGTAAAAATTGCAAAAGTACAAACCAAATACTGAAAACTGCTTTCAGAAAAAACACGTTAAGAGCAATTTCTCATTGCAATTGAAATAGAGGAAAAGAATACACCTAATGGGACTCTCGAATAAAACACTGTAAGGAACAATTTAATTAATATGGCTTGCGTGTAAGTGAATCGCAAACCAAGCCACTACTTTGTGCTGGGTTTGCGTTAGGGACACAAGCCAGGCGCGGCCCTGCAGGGTGTAGCCCGGACCGCAGACGGAGCCGTGAGCAGCAGCCGTGCGCTTTTACTGCCGCCGTGAGGAGAGATGTGAGCACTGCCTCCGACTGCAAATTCTGGCAGACCCCTTGCAGCCTGAACTTTAATATTCCCTCAGGAGGCCGCCAGTGAATTGATTCCACAAAAGAGCTAAATAAATAGTATCGGTTTTAACAGAAACTGACTTGCAAAGTGTTCTCCAGTTTATCGGGGAGAAAGAAAATAATATCTACTTTTCCTGTTAGCACTGTATTATGTTTTATTCTCATTTGGTGGAAAAGAAAAATCAAGGACGGATTTTTATACACCAGTAAAACACATCTGGTGTGGGAAAGGGAGCAGCCACCAACTAAAACAGAGTATATGGTATAACAAAAATGAGAAACCTTTTTCTGAACAATAAATGGCATCAAGTCTTTGCTATTCTGCAGGCAGTATTTCTCCACAGCAAACAGCCTGAGAAAGGTCAGAATCTATTCATACTTATCAGGAAAAAACATTAGTCAACTTACTGGGAAAGGCACAATCTGTTACAAAAATTCCTATCTAGGCTGCTGCCTTACATCAAAGGACCCTCCTGGGAGGAGCCCCTTGGGATCACCTAGTCCAAGGTTTTGCCCAAGCAGAGCCACAGAGCAGGACACCACATTCACCAAATAATGGTGAAGAATAAAATGTGCACATAAAACTATTTCTTGCAACATTTTAAGTAACTTGAAGTATGTGATTCATCAAATAGGGCACTATTTGGTTGGTTGAGAGTTTTTTAATGTGTCAGTAAAAAAAACCAGGGGCTAGGTGATACTTTTACCATCTGCTGTCCTGCAGGTATAATTGCTTCAGATTCTAACACCTCTCAAGATGGGGCATGCAGGCCTGTGGGCAGCTTTTCTACACTGGTATCACTTGCTGAAAAAGAAATGGGCTACAGGTGTGTCTGCACAAGAAAGCACACACAGAAGGCGATACTTCATATGGTCTGAAGCACAATTTATAGAAAATCAGACTCACTTGCCACCCCAGATGCAATTCCATAGAGCAGTCCTCCTCCATCTGTTTGCTGCTGAAAGACGTGGGTCCCTGGAGGAGGGCTCCTCTCTTGTCTAATGAAATTATACAGCAAAGTTTTCACAAGTCTGCTGGTGTATGGGAGACTGGAAAAAAAAAGAAAAAATAACTTTAGTTGACTCACAACTCACAGAAATTGGCACAACAAAGTCCAGGTAGGGTGCAAAGGCTAGTGTTTGGTATTAAAGATGATCAATAACTCTCTCAGTGCTGGCCAGACTGGAAAGACCACCAAGGTGTTGCCCATGCAAAGCTGCCCAGACTTCAGCAGGGGTCTCCAGGAGCACCTTTCACAGCAGGATCATGAAAATTGCCTTTTGTTTTTTGTTTTTTAAATACTACTTTTAAATGAACATTTCATTTGTAGAACCACCGTATTCACTCATCTCAAGAATACTCATGCAATGGAAAGAAATGCTGTATTTTTTTCAGTTTTTATTCCATGCTCTGCTAACACAGAACAGGTACCAACAGCATCTCTCCACACCCACAATACTTTTGTCTGTATGTGCAGTTCAGAACCAATCTTAAAACACCTCTTCATACCTCAAGGATTCCATAATACTATGAATTTTCAAAGACCAATGAAATAACCTCACATCAGTGAATCTGAAAAATGCCTATAGAATTTGGTTGGTTTAACTAAAGGGTTACAGTATTTCCAAATGGGAGTAGCAAACAGCTGGCTCCCATTCCCATCTGATTTAGAGCTGAAAAGACAGGAGCTTTGTCAGGATGGACCCTCTGACCATCTGTAGAAGCTCAGAAGGTGAGGGGCTAATGTGCATGTCCCAAACACCAGTAGCTGCACATGTGGAACCAGCCAACAATTTTTGGGAAAAACAAACAAGGACTGTTGGTAAAACACACAGGAGGAAGACCAGGATGTGGCTGGAGAAGGGGCCATATGGAGGCAGGGCAGCATTTTCTGGGACAAACCTCCTGGCTGCGGCTCCCACAGAAAAGCACAACCCAGCTCAGAGCAGGGATGGGGCCGAGAAGGGCCGGGCACTGCAGGGGGGAACAAGCCCATCCAAGACCCCAAAGCCTCCAACCCATCTGCAGAAAGCTCTGAAAGAACTGGCTGTGAATGAGAACTGATTCACACAAAGGGAGGAACTTCTGTCTGGGGAGTGGAAGACTTGAAAGGTGCCCAACAAAGCCCAGGGCCCCATGACATCCCATCACCTGGACTGACATGGAGCCAGGACTGGTGATCTCTCTCTTTTTTCCTTCCTTTCTCTCTTCCCTTCTTTGATCCAATTCTCTCTCTCTCTCTCTCTGTCCCTCTCTTTATCCCTTTACAGCTCCCTCCACCTTTATCCAAACCCCACTGTGCTTACACCAGGATATCAAGGACAGACACACCATTTTCCAAGCCAAGTGTGTAATTTACTAATAAAACTTTGCAGATCCTCTGACTTACGCATTGTTTTGATCATGAACACATGGGTGCTTCCTTCCCCTTAGGGGTGGGATGTCACACCAGTACCCCTCCAGCTGTTAACATTGCTCCCAGCTCCTAGCCACCAAATTCCCATGTCTCTCTCCAGAAGCCTGGCACCTCCTACTACCAAATCAAACCTCTTAGACCACATACAACTCTTCCCTCAAACATTTCCCATTTTCCCCCGAAACTTCAATTCCTTCAGTCTAGAGACTGCAGTACTAGGACACTCCACACATACATCCTGAGGTTCTGTCCATATCCTGCTGCTATTTCAGACTGAACTCTGTCCTGTGCTCCAAGCTGAGCCTCCCTCCTTTCCCTGCACATCAGAGCAATATCTGTCTCTTACATCTAGCAGAAACTTCGGGAAACCAGAGAATAAATACATTTATGAAAAATCTGCCCACATGGAACTTAAGTTGAAAGAGGATGAATGGGAGCCTGACTAAAATGCATGTAAGCCACTGTGAAGGCACTTGAACACAACCATTAACTTGCCAGAACAAGTGGTATTACTCACACAAACAGGTTTACCCCTGGTTAAATGTTCTCTTCAGCTCAACAGAGCACGTGTCTTCATCCTTCCAAGGACTGCTGGCTTATGTGGATGGCAAGAAAGCTCTAGCATCTCTGAGGCACCTGAGTTCTCTAGGCTGCAATGCTACAAGACTCATTGCTGAATCAAAAAACCATCCTGAGAAGTAAATGCTGTTTTAAGTTAATGAAACTACTCTCAAAATATAAAAATTACTTCCAAATTACTTTTACTGAAGTCTGGCCTGTGAGATTTCCATCCAAATCCCTCCAAGAGCCTTTACAGATGTTTGCTTTTCCATTCTCCTTCCTTTTGAGCAGAAAGTATTTTCTATCAAGATAACATTTTGCAGCCTTCTGTTTTCAGGTACAAACAACCTAAAGGAGCGACCAGCAGCGTTTGCTTTGCCCTAAGCCAGCACCCCAGAGCAGGACATACCATCGACCATGCATCAGGTATCTGTGAATGATGCTCTCTCTCAGAATCTCTTTGTGGAACAACTGGCAGGACAGGAACACAATGAGAGTTGTCACGGCTTCCAAAGAAATGCTGTATGTAATATCCCTGCAGAATAAAGGGAAAATTACAGAGATTAATCTACTGGGTTGTTTACAAGCTGATGTCCAAGAATACTTGGTAGCTTCACCTGAAGCTATACACTGTGTAGCACAGAGAGTTTCAACTAGGAACATGTAAAAAAACAAATTCAGGAAACACAGAATAATTTCTTTTATTTCAGAATAAAGAATGGTTGTTTTTTAGAAATAAGATTTCTTATTTAGAAATAAGCACCTTTTTCATATGACAAAGGGCAAAACAATGTAAAAAGAGGTATTGCTCATAGCACTCACACTGCAATTGATAGACTATACTTCTTAAAAATAATAAGCATCTCCCAGAAGTGTGTCCTTCGCACTGTTAAACAAAATTGTCACAAAACCATTATGCCAAGTGAGAGGATGAATGTCCAGCGAGCACAACACAGCTCCATCTGCCGAGAAAACTGGATCCCCGTGAGACGAGTGTAATATATAAAAGCCAGCTCAAATGTACAAAACTCTTAGGGTATCAGGATACCACATATATTGTTCAGTTTTAAATGGCATTTTTGTGGTAACAGGGAAGCAGAAAGCTTCAAGGTTTTACAGATAACCACAAAGAATGAGCTGCAATGCTTAAATACAGACACCAGACAGTTCAGCAAAGTTCATTTAGCTCCAGCTGATTAGGAATAGCTGTGTAGCAGAACAGATGACAGGCATGCTATTAAAAGTATCTCGCGCTTTCTGTTCCCACCTCTGCCTATAATGACTTTGTAACAAATCTTTTTTTAAAAGGGAGAGAAAAATGGCATTTGCCTCCTTAATCAGTAACAAATTGCAGCCTGCAAGAAACCTTTCAAAACACAAAGAACTAACTTGGACATGGATCAGTATCACTCTTACTTTCAACCAAAGACCATTTTTACGTCCTCCACAATGAGGCACTTTATTTGGTACAGCAACACCATCCTGCAGTTCATCTGAAATATTGTTATCAAGTATTGTTATTGTTATCACAAGTCCTTTTAATGCTTCTCACACTGTCACTATTTAATTTCCACAGTATGCTTCACAATCCAGTATTGCTAAGTTACAACAGTTTCCCTGTAACAATTACCAAGCTTTTCTGACCTGGGATGTACTGGAAATGCAAAATCTGTTTATTATTGTCAAATGCAAATATTTAACAGTGCCTCTATTTAAGATTTTTTTTAAAAGTCAAGAACAAATCATTATCAATGTTATTTAATCAGTGGTGCTAAATTTTTCTTTGTTACAACATCACCTTCCAAAAGTTTTATTCTCAACAGCTAGAACAGGTATAAGCATAAAACTAAGTGCTCTTTCAAACAATGATGACTTGAAAATTACAGTGCAATCTCCCAAATCAAAACAACCCAGAAAAAACTAGATTTTTCACTAGTCTCAGGATCAGAGCTGGTGTGGTCCTCACTGAAACACAAAAGATTTTATTTAGAAGAAATCACTCTTAATTTTTAACACAATCAAATGGCTTAACATTCTCAAGTGCTGCCAGATCTTCTGTAAACAACATGCATTACTGTGAAGTGTGAAAAGAAGAATTTCATGCATCACAATGCACAGACAGCATAAGTTAAGCTCTTTGGCAGCAGCTCCAGGCCAGAGTTTCTGCAGAGTGCAGTTATTTACTCAAAGCCAACAGTAAACTGGAATCACAGTTTCCTGGATCACAATCTACAGAACTGCACCACCTCTCATACAAAAATGTTTTTAAAAGTGAAGGTTGTGCAAATCCACTGTTTTTTATTTTCTCTCGCCTCATTTGAGTATTTGAATGTCAAACATTTAAAGTCAGGGGTTGGGAAAGGACCTAAGTAACTGCCTAAGTAACATTTTCCTGAAAACCATTATGTCCTTTGAAATTACTTTTACTCTCTGCAAGTTACCTGACTTTTTGCCCACTCCTGAGGAAGTTCGCCAGTGTAAATGCTGATAATTAGATCAGGCCAGAGGTTACACTCTGATCTGGTTCCACTGCAAATTCATCTCAGCCAGAAGCAAGGCTGCACTAGGAACAGTGCCTGCTCCCTCTCCTAACCAGGAGTGCTGTGCAAACCACCACCCACACACATCCCAAGCAAAGCAAAGAGGACTTATATATATACATATCAATTATCAAATGTTCATCCACCAGCAAAAAAAAAATTAAGAAGTATTTTTCTGTCAAAATAAAAACAATAGTTTGGGAAAATACAAGAAAAACATTCAGAAACTTATCGTTATGACAAAGGCTGAGAATACAAGAGGAATGTCTCCTACCCCAATGTGATAAATGAAAAGGGTAAAACTTCATAACACATGCACTGGGTCACTATTCAGAGAGGAAATCAATTTTGGGGTCGAGTATATTTTTTCTCCATTTCAATCAATCATTGATTTATTTTTATTATAACCCACACAAGTGAAATAGTAAATTTGAGGAAACATTACAAAATAATTTTCTGTTTTGATAAGAATCAGCTAAAAAAAAAAGATTACTGTACTGTTTTAAGTACATTTGTGAGGCGAAAAAAATCTGCTTTCAATATCCTTATATAACTCTGACAGAAAAAACAAACAAAAAGGTAAATTCAAGCAGTCCCACTTAGTGAGTTATTCTTATTTTCTCTAAGTTCAAAACCCAGACAAGGCACATTTAACTGTAGAAACACTCCATTCAAACCTGTAGAATCTGTTCAAATTAAATCTGCTCTGACATAAACACAAGCAGGGTCTTGATATCTGGGGTAACCCCTCAGGTCCAGTCACCCTTAATTTATCAGTACAAGGATAAAGCTTCAGAGAAAAATTATTTTTTCCACCAAGGGTCAAATGTACGGTTTTCTGAAACTCAGGCATTTCTAAAGGATCACAAGAACTACCAGAAGCCTCTTTCATCTTCAAAGAACATACTGTTTATTTATATTGAGAGACTATATAATAGGGGGTCTTGGTTTTGATTTTTTTTTGTTTTATTCAAAGCTATTGGTCATATAGAATGACTTTACATGGAATTTATGCTGATCTCCAACTTCCCCTGAAAACTGCTTGCTTGCAGATAAGTAGGAAACTAGAAATAATGAACTCATGTATCAATTACATGTCAAAATTATTTAACTACTTATTTCAGAAAGCCAGAATAACTGCATGTTGCTTTGAGCTTCTGTGGCATTTCTTTTTCCTTCTCAAGTATCTTACAAAACAAATGAAAAATACACAGATAGAGCTCATGTTCTGTATAAATGGACTTCAGAACACAATGCATGAAAACATGGAGAGGTCTTTTTCTTTCCCTTCTTTTGCATTTTCTCCTTTTGGGGATTCATTAGTTATTCTCAATTTTTTCATCTTATTCACTCCTTTCCAAAGGGAGATATATTCCCATATCAAGCAGACAAGTTAGCAGATACTATAGGTCTGTCTCTCAAAACACACATATTTCACACAGAAAGAATCTGAGGTAGACTGAAATCTAGAACTCATGGCAATTGTTTCTCTCCTGCATTTGGGTTGTCCTGCTATCCCAGGCAGGTGTCCTCCTGGTATCACACCTCGTACACAGCGACATCTTTGGACCGGATGGAGCAGGTCCAGTTCTCCCATGTGACACCCAAGCTAAAACTGATTTCTGGCAACAAGCCTTATACATGAACATGTACTCTCTGAAGAAAAGATACATCATACCATACCTGTCTCAGATTAAGTTAAATTATGGGTTCTTCATAGAACGAGGAGTTCCAAAACGCAAGATTCCCCGATACTAGCACAACGAATGTGCGTGCATTTAACACGTATTTGGTGTCTACATTTCAATGAAAAAATAATTTCTTCCAAAAGCAAATGACACCAGATAATTTCAATAAAAACTTTTAAATTAAACAATGAAGAAGTTGTATGATTTATACTAATCGCTAGACAACAACTCATTAAATCAAAAGACGAAACTTAGAATCACAGAATGGTTTCGTTGGGAAGCACCTTGAAGCTCATCCATTCCCTGCCATAGGCAGGGACACCTTCCACTACCCCATAGTGCTCCAAGCCCCATCCCGCCTGGTCTTGGGACACTTCTAGGGATGGAGAGTCCACAACTTCTGGGAAATAAATTTTACTAAGTCAGACCATGTTCCATCTTAATCTGTTTTGTCATGTTGGTAACTGAGATTCTAGGCTCCCCTGGGATCTCTACAGCCCTTGCAGTGCTGCTTTAAAGCAGCACTGCATTTAGACATATAGTAGTACTGCTTTAAAGAAATTGGTGCAGTACCAAATTCTTCCAGGATATGGACTGGAGAGAGTATCACTTAGTTGATTTATTTTATTTATTAACTTTGGTGGCAAACTTTTAAATTATATCCATCAAATCCTAGACTGGTTTGTGTCAGAAGGGACCTTAAAGCTCATCCATGCCACCCCCTGACACGGGACAGGAACACCTTCCACTAGACCAGGTTGCTCTAAGCCCCATCCAACCTTAGCCCAAATACTGTTTCCAAATGATGCAATCACCTCACAGAGAACAAGAACTATGGTCCTGTTAAAACCACATCTCTCCAGTATCCTGGCATCTGCTTTATCCATTCAAAACCATGTGGATTACCTCCTATCAGCATCACCTACCAAGAACTTCAACAATCTACCTGTGTGTCACCATCCTGCTGCTGCTGGCTTCTCTCCAAAGCCAAGCACCACTCACAAGTGCTTTCTGTGCTCCCAATCATTCAGCTTTGTTCCCTGCCTGTGAGAGAGAGGTCTGTGACAGAGGAACCAAGGTGAAGCACAGAGGCACCATAGAGGAAAATCTCAGCTATGAACTCCAATTAACACTCTGAAGGCACAGGCTGTTGTAAACACTTTAATTACTCAGTGAAATGCAGCTATTTCTATATGAGTACACAGAGGCTGAGAGCTCATAAATGATTTCACACCTATAGAGCAAACAGCTTGAACAGTCAGAAGCTAAACTCCAAATTTCAACTCCCACCCCAAGACTGAGCCCCCTCCCTGTTCAAATATTTTCCTGAACTTTCACCCAGCCAGAGCTGTCTACTCCGAGTATTAAAAGGTTAAAAGGTAACCCATTTTCCAATTTAGGAGAGTTGCCAAAAGGGCTGATTCATACAAAAAGTCTCAAATCATACAGGAACCAGGTTTCATTTCCCTGCTTCCTGAGGGCCCACCAGAAAGGTGAAAGAGGAGTCACCACAGAGAATAGGATCAGTTTTGAAAACTGAAAAGCAAGTACAATATCTGGCTATCAGTCTCAGGATACAAGTACAACAACTCAAAGAGAACATAATCTTTCCTCTTGGAAGCACTCCTAATTTTACACTCACTGATGGCACATATGCACTGTGGCAGCTGATAATTCTCTACACTCATTACAGCTGACTCCAAATATTTGGGAGATGTCCCAAGAGGGCACTCAGCAAACACTAACTGGAAGTAGCAAGCATCTCTGACATTTCATACTGCATCTCCCCCACACTGGATATTCCCAGCTGGGAGAAGAACAGGGTAAGAACACAAAAAATCCCAGAATGGTTTGGGCGGGAAGGATCTTAAAAATAATTTCATTTCACCCTGTGCCACAGGCAGGGACACCTTTAACTAAACTTCCAAGCCCTGTCCAGCCTGGCCTTGGACACTGCCAGGGATCCAGGGGCAGCCACAGCTGCTCTGGGCACCCTGTGCCAGGGCCTCCCCACCCTCCCAGCCAGCAATTCCTTCCCAAGATCCCATCTGGCCCTGCCCTCTGCCACTGGGAAGCCATTGCCTGTGTCCTGTCCCTCCATGGCCTGTCCCCAGTCCCTGTGCAGCTCTCCTGGAGCCCCTGCAGGCCCTGCCAGGGGCTCTGAGCTCTCCCTGGAGCCTTCTCTTGTGCAGCTGAGCAGCCCCAGCTGTCCCAGGCTGGCTCCAGAGCAGAGGGGCTCCAGCATCAACAATATGGAAATACTCTAAAGGTAGCACCTAAAGGATTAATATGACAGCTGGACTCGAGAGCCTTTTTTCACAGACCTGTTCCTAAACCACCTGAGACTATGTGTCTGTGGATATTTTCACACTCTCACTGATATTTATTTCTTCCCTCTACAGATTAGAAACACTAGAAGAAAATCTGGACTATTAAATGTTGCAGAGAGGAGCTGTATTATCCTCTATTTAGTTTTCGTATCACCAAGTCTTGCTACCAATATCCACTAAAACTAATTAAGAGACATTACTTTCAAACAATACAAGAACACAAGAGAGCAGCCCAAATTCCCATAACAATGGGACAGCTGCAGAGACACCCAGGTGTAGCTTCCAACCCCTAGGAAAGAGATGACCCATGTGACCAAACAACTGCGTTAGACCATCTAAGAGTTCTAAAGCTAGATCATAGGAATCACATCCTGCATTTCAGTGATGCAGCCTAAATGAAAGGCAGACCTGCTCTAGAGTCTCTCTATGTCTTTTCTGTTGAGACACAAATACCTGCAACCAGAAGTTATTCAACACACATCATCTTTTGTAAAACAGGGCTGAAAACCATATCAGAAAGTAGGAGTATGATCCACAGCACAGTGTACAAAAAACTTACAGACCTCTGATACTGTGCTTTGAGGTGAAGACATTGTTACAAATTAAAGTGCACCTAGTGAACAGATAGATCATAGAGACATACTGATCTAAGTCTAAAATTAAACTAGAACAGAGAAAGAATATGTCATACAGATAAAGGTTCTCCTACTCAGGATCTTTGGACACTTAAAACACTGCACATCTACCATTAGAAATAAGGATATGAGTAATTAATAAAATCATCCAAATACATAAATATATTTTAACTGCTGCATCACCCCAAGGTGGAGCAGCAAATCAAACTCCCTTTATATGAATCAGCTCCCTCCTAAACGGAGCACAATAGCATTAAATTTAGAGGCTCCTCAAAGTGAAGCAACACAAATCTCTCCCAGTTTGAATGTTTTTGCTCCCTTCAACCTCAGTTTCAACAGATGGAAGTTTGATGATTAAACAAAGTTGCCAAAAATGCAAAAGTCACATGTTTTCCAAATAATGGAACTACTACAATCTTGATAAAAATTCCTTGAATAGGCTCTTTTTAAAAAGCACTATTCTGACCTATTCTTTTGAAAGTAACAAAAATAATTAAAATACTGCACTCCTGAGCTAGAACAGAAAACATTTCTGTATCTCTTTGCTGCTCCAAACTGGCAAAAAAGCCTAAACACTTCTCATCATCTCTGTACGCAGCACCTTTCCTACACTGCAGTTATTTAGTAAAGCTTTATAATCAATTATATTGTCTTTCTTCCTCCTGCATTTAACTTTTAAGCTCCCATAAAATGCAGCAAGAACCCCTAAATGAGGCAAAACATTGTCAACATTTAAATTTCTATCAACATCTAAATTTCCAGACAACTAAGACTGCCCCCTAAAACAACCATAGCTAGAGAAAATAAAGGAATGTAATAGAAATATCACACCACAGGGTGCTACTTAGGAGTGATGTAACTAGATCGCAGTATTTCATTTTTCCTCCACATGCATTTATAGTTTTTAATGAAGTGAAAATGCACTGGTAACAACCAGATGTTCAGTTATGGATACAAGCTCTTAACAAGCTGCTGAAAGAAGCCTTTATAATTTAAAGCTTTGGGAGCTCCATCCTGCAACAAAATGATAGCAACAGTTTCTACATAGAAGTCATGCAATTAAATACTAACATTGTATCTTTTTGCCGACTATGCAGTTCGAATCATTAGTGTACACTCTTGAGTGCTAACACTAGCAAAACCAAAGAAAAAGCAATGTATCCATAGCACACCCAAGGGAGCCATAAATCAAATATCAACATACGGTAACGCAAGTGTTATAAGGGACTGCACGAGTCTAATTGTTGAAAACTGTATTTTCTATAAAATTAAACCTGAAACCCTTATCCCTGGCATTTTGTACAATGCAGCACAGCTTCTTTTTCAAAAAGGTAATTCAAGATATTTTTAATAACTCTCAGACACAGCACCACAATGCTGCAGAGTCCCAGAGCCCCTACTGCAACCTATTTCTGCAAGCACACTTGCCTTTTCCAATACAAACTAACTTTGAGAAAGATTGTTTTAAATTCCCTGTAAAAACTTGAGACACTTCCAGAAATGCTCTGCCTCCTAGAAAGGCTCTGCATACCTTACAAACAAAAAAGAAAAGTTATGTTTCATAATAAGGGATAGAGATTTGACATTTATCTTCTTCCACATCACACACCTTCCTTAATAATTTTGAGAAACACAGTCCACCTGCAATTTCCAAGTATGCTATAGGTTGTTTTGTAGGCAGGAATGAGCTTATTCTGACAAGGCTGGCAACTACAGCAAGCTCAGAGGTGAATGACATCTGCCCATACTCAGAAGACCAGAGCCTTCATGAATTCAGTGTTCCTGCCAAGCCCGAACTTCTTACATTTAGAATCCCAGAATCGTTTGAATGGGAAGGGGCCTTAAAGCTCATCCAGTCCCCGACCCTGCCCCGTGCAGGGACACCTTCCAC
>VWYI01010038.1:0-39999 GCA_013399455.1 Anthoscopus minutus | reverse complement strand
AAATTCTCCTCCTATTAATGATAAAATTAGTCAGAAGAAACTCATGTTCTTGTAACCATATAAGACTAAAACTACTCCCCAGTAAAAATTTCTGTCAGCATAAAGGAATGACCTATATAAATACTGTATTTTTTATTTTTCAGAACTTTCTTCATTTTTTCCAGTTTTTCCCACCACTCTACTTAATATTTCTGCATGTTTTTTGCCAAAATAAATTCAATATCTTTGATGGTATGATGTGTGTATAATCCACTTGTGATTTTTCAGTTAAAGAAGCTATCCCAAACTCAAGGGTGTTATAACTTTTTTCTACTGCTACTCCATATTTTCACTTATACCCCTGTGTATTTGCATATGCATTTTAAATACATCTCTAAAACACCAATAATCCCTCTTTGAAGTACTGAATGGAAACCAAAAGATCAGACATTTTTAGTTCATGACATTTCTCTCACTTCAGGAAACACTCTGAGATCATAATGTGACAGCAATTTCTCTTGTCTTCCAATCCTGAGATGTTTTCCACATCCACATGATATCCCCAGCAATATTTATTCCAAGTAGGCAGATTTTATTTGGAAGTGCTATTAGGCCATAGGTCATAGATCAACCAACAACAGGGGCTGGCTATGTCCAGTCCATTTGCTTCTGGAATGCAAACTGTTAAAAAAGAACATGAGAGGTTTCAAGGTTCAAGGGCAAATAGAGCCAATGGATTTGTGACTTTAAGGAATTGGATTTCACTGTCTGCTGAGGTGAAAGTTTGAAGTGAAGCTTTTCCTGTGATTATGTTACTGATAGGGTATCTGCTCTTTTGGATCTTCTCATTGAACGAGTTTTCACACAGGTACTTTTCATGTAAATATACATTTAAGAAACCCAACCTGTCTGAAGGAGTATGAAAAAAAAATCCCTCACCTCAGTCTGGCTGTCTGCTTTCACCAAGATTGTAGTAACTTAGTTCTACTTGAAACATCTATTTTTCTATCAAATTCCACCAAAATCCACTAACAGGCTGAAAAGTTGGTGGCACATGCACTTCAGTGCACATGGCAGAGTTGCACAGAGCTCATTTCCAGAGGCAATCAGGCTAACAATATAAATCTGGTTTCTTCCTCTTCTACTCAAATTGCCAACCTGAAGGCTCTAAAAACTGAAGCTCCTTTTTCTCTTGTTACCATGTGCTACAGAAAGGTCTCTTCACAGAACTGACTATAATGCAGGTGAATCATTATGAGGAACTGGACTGGTGTGGCTATAAAATGAAGTCTTTTATCTTAGAAACAGGATTTATCATAAACCTATCAATGAGCACATGGGGAAAACAGTACAAACTTTCAGGAGAAAATTATGGACCAGAGATGAAATTTAATAGTGAAGTACTAGACAAAGTATTAGACTTTGTCCAAGCACAGCTGTACCTCCTTCCTAAGATACACAAAAAACAGCTCAGTATATTTTAAGGCAAATAGTTTCTAGCTTCAAATTACTGAAAAATAATTTACCATTTATGGATTAAACGTGGAAGCTACAGATCTGTCTGAAACCCTCTTACTATAGCAATATCCTAATGAAGTTAAGGCATTTCTCTTGCACCAGGTATGTTAGATAGAACACTTGATCCCAGAGTATGGAGTATTACAAAAAGGAATAAATGAAGTGAAACTTTTATCCAAAAATATAATTTAAGTCTCCAGTCTTCCAAAACCTCAATTATTTCAGTCGGTTCCATAAATCTAATTTAGATAGAACCATTGTCAGCAAATTCATAGAGCTGCCACCAAATATTCAGAAAGCATTAGTTTCAGAAAACCTCATGTGCATAAACTGGAAAACATTTTAACTATGCCTCAGCAATGCCAACATAACAAAGGGAAGAACCTGAGAGCTACAGCAGGTGACAGATTGGCTGTTTCCTTAGAGCAAAATCTCCCAGTAAGATCTTTTTTCAAATCGTGACGCATATTCCAAGCAAATCACTGAAACTCCAAACAAAATTCTAACTGATAAATTTGCAGAAAGTATGTAGGCTGAGATGAAATGTATCACCACAAATGAAATATTTTTCATTCTCTTTTCTCTGACATGTGCAGACCTTCTGCAAAGAAGGAAAGAGAGTGTTATTTTGCTCAATACTCAAGGCTCTGTTTCCATGGGAAGCATGTGCCTGTCTAGAGCAAGTAGGTTGGTAAGAAATGTGATTTGTGAATGCTTGTTTCCCATGGTTCTGTATGAGATGCAAACATATTCTCTGCTGTCTGCTAAGCCCAGATCAAAATTTGCCTGGACTTTAGGGCATTTTAACATCTCTTTCCCAGTTATATTATTCAAGTTCTAATATATAACTAAAGGTTAGTCTAAAGCCTTTACTTCCAGGACAAACTGAAAGGCTTTATCAGGGCCATTAATTTAATGAAACTTAACTGAAGGCAATACTTTTAGACTTTTTCCTGTTTCTCAAATGTTACCTAATTATCCATTGTGTCCAAAAACTGTTCAGCTGGAATTCTGACAGACAGACACACAGCCCAACTATTTGAAAGTTCTTTCCTTAGAAAATCAAGGTAAAAAATGCTTTCATTTCAGGGATTGCATAGATTCTTTTTTCTTCTTTAAAACCAAGTGCTATGATAAACACAGGAAACAAACAGGCAGACTGACTCTGAAATTTGCACTCATTATGAGCATTTTACAAAAGTAAGCTGCAAATAGTAATAAAACTTCCACAAAACAAAGGTGGCTGTTGGTAAATATAGAAAAATATCTAAGAAATGGGGAGAAGTTCAACACTGAGACAAAATGTCAGGCAGAAAGAAAGTGACAAGTGTTGATTATTCCTTCTTTTTCAGTAGAGAGATATGCTACTTTCATATGATCAACATTTAATTCTGGTAACCAGACAAAAATGCAGCAAAGGTATAAAAGTTCACTTTTAGCTGGTAACAGTAAGCATTAGTTCATCTTCTTTTTTTTCCATTGTAAAAAAAGCTAAGTACTGTGGAGCCAGAGATTAAATACTCTCCTCAGCTCTTCACAAAAGCCTCAGTGAAATCTGGGTTCTGTCATAGCATGACAAGAAGATAATCTGTGTGGGACCTTCCTTTCTGATTAGAAGGTGTTTTCTCTTAATCAGATGGAAAGAAAGTCTCATGGTAACAAACATCTCCTCCTCCTCCAGAAAATGAAAACAAGTTTTAGAGAAAGGCTTAGTCAGAATCTACATGGAATCCAGGTTAAACCATTTTCCCTGGGCATTATAACTACCAAATGTCCCTGCATATATGTGGCTCCTTAACTTCCTCTGAAGCAGAGCTTTAATCTAGGCAAGATTTCACCCTGCAATATAGGCCTTTGTAGCATTAATATCTTAATGGTCCTGGATGCTGCAGTTCATCAATTGTTATGTACTTTGTCGTCTCTAGGGAGAAAGGAAATAAATGGGTGATTTTAAGCCTTGACAGTTGAAAATCTGTTACCAGGATGAAGAAGGCAGATGTACAGATGTCCTGTTCTGTGCTGCAGAGGTAAGAAGGATCTGGGACAGGTTTGTGGCTTCTATCCCATCAGAATCCATTTATTCAGTGAGAAGAAGCAGAAGATTATTTACTTAATAACAACTTTAAAAAAGCCCTTCTCAACAGCTGCTAAGGAGCACTGTGTCCTTTCCTACTGCTATTTTTCCCTTCTTCAGCATGAAAAAGCAAAGCCTGGAAAGAGTAGATAAGCCAAGAGTCCTACATGCCATTGCAGTGGTCCATCATCCATTCCATTCTTATAATAACTATAAATTTTTTATTTAAAATTCTACACCTAAAATCCTTAATTCTTCTTATTGCTAGAGGACTGTCTACTCAGGAAAGATTTAAAGCATTAAAAATTTTCAAATTAGTTTCATTCTTAGCACTCTGCAACCTATAGATCCTTCATTTACAGTCTTCCTATACATACACTAGAAGCTCAAAGAATAAAAACTGCTCAGCTAATTCTGTGAGGATACTTATTTATGTAATGGATATGATGAATGAAAATACTGAAATTGGGAAAAAAATTATTTCTCTAATACTTTTCAAATTAAAATTCTTCTATGTAGATGTGAGAGACTTCTCAACTAATTTCAAAAAGAATTTTGATAATTATAATCATCATATTGTAAATAATATATTGGTTCTGAAGGGGGGCATTTGAATGGGAAATTTAAGATAAGGTTATAATACAAGAATCACATGACAAAATTGATCCAAAATGCAATTTGTCAACCTACCAAGGTTATTCTATAATTGCTGCTGTTGTCTCAGCCATCACAACTGTACATGCACCATGTCCTGAGCATGGACTATGAGCTTTGATGCCGCACATCCCAAAGCCTTCTCCTATGCCATGTTGAAGCCTGTTCAGCCAATGACTTCACAGAGCAATGGGAAAACACTTTTTTCCACCTGTTTGGGTTCTGATTTTAAGAGGATCAGTGAGTTCTGATTGAGAAGAATCAAAAGGGCTGCCTGTTTCACAAGGGAGTTTCTTGTTTGTGTCAGCATAGGAAATAAGCCTTAAACCATGTAGTATTTCTTGACAAAGTGCTTTGCCAGTGGTGACCACAACGTTTTCAAACTGTTGCACTGGAATGGCTCATCTTTCTCTCAAGGTAACAACAGAGTTCTCTAACACTATCCAAAGAAAATAATTGTGTTTTCCACATTTAAAAAAAAAATTACATCAATCTGTCAAACTATGGACCTATTCTCCGCAGAGAATGCCAACTGCCAGGAACATAGGAGGCACCTGAGTCCTACACTGGAAAAAGGGTGTAAAAGACCTGCTTGTAAGGGGCAGCACCACTAGACTACATAAAAGGCACTATAAAGGTCTTCTTACATATTTAAACACATATTCAGACATATTTAAATATGCAGTGAGAGGCTTATAAAAAGCATTCCACACTAGACATGTAATTAAGTAAATATTAATGTGCTTTACATTTGCTGAAGCATTTATCTGGACAATATTAATTACCATTGTTGCATAAAGCAATAACCACTAATGACAATTCCTACTACTATAGTTGAGAAAAGGAGAGTCTGAGAAAGAAGAGGAAGACATTGGACATTTTGAAAAAATCTTTCCAAGAGCTTAGAGAGATGGTGATTTTGATTGCAGACTCAAAATTAAATGAGTGCACTTTTTTTTTAGTAACCAGGACCTTTAAAAGGTCAATTTTGCAAAGAGAAATAACACTTTGTACTTTTAATGTTTGTTTATGTAAAATGTGAGTGGCAGCTCCATGTTAATAGATCTTGTTTAGGAAAAAAAAAAAAGGAAAAAAATCAGTTACTGAACTATGGTGAGTAATTAGCCCCTTAGCATCCCCTTTCTCAAGGAATGCTTCCTCCTGAGCTGGCTCTTTTAAATAGCTCCAGTCCTGGCTGCCTTTGTTGAGCTTGGAAATTGTGCACATATGAGAGAAATTAAGCCCTCATTTAACAGGGACACATGTCTGTCAAGTCCAGAGGAACAAAGGCTGGTCCCTGGGGGCTACTCAGCTCCCTGAGGCTGCCACTCATTCTGTTAGCAATGCTTACCCTTTACAGATTGTGTATAAAACCCAATAAATCATTTCATCTGCTCTGGTTAATATACACATGAGTCCAAGACTTTCTTCAAAGTATTTTTTTTCTTTCACTTGCAACTCCTCACATTTATTAAGACCTGAACTCTCTTTGCCAGAGTTTAGCCAGGTTTTTACCTTTATTCAGTAACATTAATGTCTGTGAAGTAAACCTGAAACATTAACTGTCAGAAATAAAAACATTTGATGCTACATCTATTTCACACAGGAAATGTTTTACGACTCTTTAATGGTCAATAATCATCAGTGTCTATTGTATAAATTACTAGGATATTCTGTTCCTCCTAAAGTGATGTCTAAAATGCCTGCATATTTCAGCTAATAGCAAAACAACAGGATAAATAAAATTACAGGTTTGTAGCCTTGCATAGGCAACGAAGAGCCTTGAATAGAAGAGACTCTTTTCGTAATGAAAACAAATCAAAGGAAAGTAATAAAGATATTATGTTAGTTTTGTTCTTTACAAAATGTTACTACAGACATATCTATGTTGTCCCAGATAAAACAAGAGAAAGATTAAAAAAAAACTGAATTGCACAAAGTGATAACTGAAGTAAACACATGCAAGACAAAAATATTCATACACAATATATCAGCTATCTCTGAGCTCTCTGTGTGGATGGACACAATTATCCCTAAATATAAATTCACAGACAGAGCAGAGGAATATTTTATAGTTAATAAAAAAAAGTGAAATGAAATGCTTTCATTTCCATGTGAGCTCTTTTTGTATTTAAAGGGCGCCTTATTTTGTATTTCTAGTATTAGACTGACATAAATGGAAAGAACATGAACATCAGCTGAGGAAATGGCACCCTGCACTGCATTCAATGAAACAAAACTCTTACTAAGTTAAGTGTGAGTTTCTCCTTATACTCGAGTGTAGGATTAAGCCAATACAGAAAAATTACTGGTGTAGAATAAAAACAAATCAAAGTGCAGAGTTGTATCTTCTTTCCCTGAAATGGTGAAAGCAATATTTCAATGCCTGCCATTGACAGGGGCCCTTTTTTTTTATTTTGTCCACTCCGCAATTTTTAGCTAACACATTGAAAGCCTGCCATTTCTCAAGCAACAATATTAGCCTTTGTATCAAAAACCACAAAATAAAGAGGGCTGACTGTTCTGACAGTTTTAATCCTGATGATACTTGGAGACCCAAGTAAAAGAAACTGGTACAGCATGGAGTTTTCCCTGCTCAGCAGGCAGAGAAAAAGCAGCTCTGGATTTGATAAGTAAAACCAGATAGAGTTGATGGTTATATGCTAAAGCCCTGCAATTAATGGAAAACATCAACGATCCAATGAACTTGCATATCAGTGGGGTCTTTGAGAAGGCCTTTTCTCCCTTCTTGTTAAAAACTCATCAACTACCCAAGGTGGGACTTTTATTTTTTTTATGTAAAGAATCATGCATGTTCCACTGTTGTCAAAGAGAAGACATAAAATACCAAGATTCCAGATCCCATTTATATGTTAAACAAACCCCTGTGCATGTTGTTATTGATATTCCTCACTGCAAATTTGTGCCACAGTAGCAATGAAAAGCACCAGGCAAGATTATGCCCTCAACATGAGGTGCTTCACAAATATGAAGATGTGGTCCACTTGTCCTGAAGGATCTGACAGTCAGAAAAAAACTGATGTAGTAATAGCTTATTTTTGGTAAAAATAGTAATTGTGGTTAAAAACCATCCATCCTTACACTGTCATCAAATGGTACAATTCAGTGTACATTAAAATCAAGATATTAACAAATAATAACCTCGTAAAAACAAATCTCTGCAAAGAAAACATGATACTATTATACCATGCCCCTGCAATCCTAAAAGGCACAGAAATGCAATGAATAGCCTATTTCTTAGCAATAAAAAATCTGTACAATCCAATCTACATATTTACATTGTTCAGCTTAATGGGGATCTACACCTTTGCCTCCACCACATGAACATAAAGTGCATTTCTGAATAATTGACTGAACAGACACCCAAAAGGAAAGCAACTATGTCTACTATGCAGCCAAAGTAACAGTCAGGAATGATTCTAAAGTGTAAGTAAATTCAAAGTAAGTCATTATCAGCAAAAATAAGTGTGTCATAAAAGTAGATTTCATTCTGGAAAGAACCTGGATAAACCTGATTTGAATTGGGTTCAAATGAAAAAACTTGGCCCACAAGCCACAAAACAAAGACTTTCTTTTGAGCAGAATTTGATTCATTCCTCAATGCCCATATCAGATTTACCTGGTAACAGAAGATCAGTTTCTAGAGTTGGCCAAAAGCAAGCAGTACCCCAGTGTGGATTTTTCCCCTTAAGCAAAAGTGATCAGAAACTCTGAGCCACTTTATCCACCTACTCTTTACAGATCAAAATGCAAAATGTTGCCGTGAAAACAAGGGAGAATATGCAAAGGTGTTATATGCTATGTATGCCACTGACATAATACTTTGATAGGATATGCTGTAATTTCCTGCAATTAATATCTTAGCAGAGCTATAAAGGCTTTTTTCCAAAATTATACCATTGCATTTACAACACTAAAATTAACGTTGTGTCAACCTTTCCATTATAAGCCCCCTTTTTCAGAGGTTTATAACTTGGCTGTAAAAATATATTCTGGCCTAAAATGTGGCATGTAATATCCCCATTTAGAAACATTTGATTAAATAAAAAACATTATTTAAGTCTGTTTCAAGTAAGTCTTAAATGCCCTACAAACTGTGTGAGGGACCGCCAAGAAGTGTAGGCATTCTTCGAATAAAAACTTATTTTCTCTCCACAATAAAGCCACTGTTCAAAGGATGCTTCACAGCCATGGAATTTGCTCCACAAGGAAAATACGTGGATTTGGGAAACTACGGACTTCAGTGAAAGTAGCCTCTCCACTTGCCTGTTTGTGTGTGACAATGGCTGCACTTCTGGTCAGCAGCTCAACCACATGGGAGACACAAGCTACCCAAAATGGTTTTCATTTGCGAGCAGGCAGTGGGTGAGAGGAACAAACAAATATTTCTCTGGCTGAAGCGGATTCACTTGGGTTAAAAGCTCCAACAGAGTAAATTAAGGCAAATGGTAAGTCAACAGAAAGTCATGATAAAAAATATGATCAAGATGGTAGAGGACCACCCTATGAATTCTGCAACCACAGATTTCAAGTCTGTCAGATTTCATGTAAGAACTGGATCCAGTCACTTCAGAAATTTATCTAAGGTGCTTAAATTAGGAACCTCGTTGTCTAATCAACAGAAGGTAATTCACAGCACCTGGACTGCTTTATATATGGAGCCAAAAGTCCTAATTCAGTCACCCAAATTAGGTATCTAAAATTAGATGCCCCCAAATATCTATATGCTTTTTATTCTGCCTCAAAAGACTGTTGTGAGGATAATACACTTCAGCTTATGAGACCCTCAGATATGCAGTTACAGAGGAGATGAGTATCCTGAAAATATATCACCAATAAAATTCAATGAGATGGAAAAGGCAAAGCTAGAAATGTGATTGTGGCATTCGTCATACCAATCACTCCTTGTCAGAGCAAAAACAAGGGCCATACCCCCTCTTGTGAGTATGGTGTAGCTCTATATATTATATTATATACATTGCTTTGTCAAGCACAGAAGCTCAGTCTATGCTTAGGCTATTAGGTATGTATTGCACTATTTTGTTACCTGTAGCAAGTAACCCCACAACTCATTTGTCTACCTGATCTAGATTTTAAGCTAAACATATATTCCTCCAACTGGTTAATCTCTCATTTACAGAATAAAAATGCCTAATACATTACTTTGAAATAAAGTTCCCTAACTCTGAAGTGCCCTTCCATACTGTGTGACAGTAGTGTGTCTCAAGATGGATTTCACACTTCACCATCAACTGTGAAGTTCTTTGCTTTTATTACTTGGTGTTACAATTTTAACGGATTCTTACACTGTCATTTTGGGTGGGTGAATGGGATTAATTCAGCATTTCATAATACACCATTGTATACTGTTTACATCATTTATTTTCTTTTTACTGAATGATTACAAATTTCAATTTAAAGTTAATAACATTT
The DNA here is from genome assembly GCA_013399455.1 of Anthoscopus minutus. Lineage (NCBI taxonomy): Eukaryota > Metazoa > Chordata > Aves > Passeriformes > Paridae > Anthoscopus > Anthoscopus minutus. Next base: position 30,320 of record VWYI01010038.1, on the reverse strand, counting down.
TGTGGGAGTTACTGCATGTGAATTAACTGTGGTGATGTCAGTGCATCCCTCTGGAATTTAAAAGATATTTCACTGTGTTATATCATGTGCTGCACAGTATATCAATTTTTATTTCCCATCCCTCAAGTATGGAATGCACACTGTGTAACTTCTAGATTCTCAATATAGACATAATTTACCCAAGCTGTGCAAATGCCCAGATCACTGAAGACGTTATATACAAGATTTATATTAAAGACTAGTTCTTTCAAGGAAGCAAAAGCCCTTCATACTACACAAGCCAGTATATTATCTAATTATTTGGGGAGAGGGGTTTCTAATGTTACAGACAAAGGGAAATAGCATGTAAACTGCAGTCATAAACCAATTTTTCCTTACTTTAACAACTTTGAGATTAGATAGGTAAATCCCAGGAAAGGCCATTTATCTCCCTTGAGAACTATACTTTGACATTTCTGTGAGTGTCTGGATTAGCTAGTTGCATAAAACAGTGAATATTAGAAATATTCATCCACTTTACTTTTACTTACATGCCATCAAGCATATACCAAATGTTAAACAGCATCTAGTTTGCTCATTTGCTGGATTGCACATACTGCTACTTTTTTATGTGAATTCATAATTCCTGAATGCATTCAGAGAGCAATGCACTTACTTTTTCCTTGCTGTCATGATATTAAGTATATTAAAAATAAGTTTTTATGCTCAAATTGATTCTGTAATACACTTACATTCTGGAATATTCCCGCAATTACAACTAAAAAATGCTTTGATTCCTTAGGCCAGGATTTAGTTCATCTGATAAATTTAAGTTTTTACTGTGAGATTTCAAGAAGTACCTTACAATTTATTTGCTATATGCTTTTGGCCTTTTTAATGTGGAGCTGTACTTCATCATTTTCCTCCAAATACCTGCTTCTGCAGACAGAAATGTTGACCTCAGATCTCACCACATTCCAGCCTTGCCTGTATATCTGACTATCTCCATAAATCAAGTAATTTCAATACTAACATTTATTAACTTTTTTCGTTTTTCAGTATCTCCTGATTAGTGGCGTGAAATAGTGGAGGTGGCTGGGGTAAAAAAAGAAAAAAAAAAAGCAATGCAAGACCTGACTGTTTTCCCTCTTGGCCATCATGTGGTTGCCAATCATAAAAATCATCACTGAAAAAGTAACTAATTAGAAATGAAAGGGCAATACCTCAAGCAGTTCCTGTCAGTCCTGGGATATGTTTCCACGTAACACTGATGTAAGGACATGAAAAAGTGCTGGTGTGCCCAAATGGTTGCCTGTTTTTTCCAGCTACATCTGTTTGTCTAATGAAACAAATTACATTCCCTAAAATCCCTGCTGCATTCATACCTTTGATATTCCAACCAAAATACTAATATCCTAAGTCCTTCCTTGCAAGAGATGCTTACTTCTGCAAAGCCTAGTTATATGAGTAACATAGTACACAAGTCATCAAACACTGCCTGAGTGGGTGTTACTCAAGCAATGAGACTTCACAGGATCAGTCCTGTTGGATAGGCTGCCAGTTGGCACCATTTCCACTCCCAGTTATCCATTTTACTTTGTGCACGTGCCACTTAGGAACAAAATTGGTTTTCTGTGCTGTAGAGAATAGAACATTACTACTGCACTATCCCAAATGTAATATTGAAAGGAGGACATCATCAGACTGACAGAAGGGCACCAGAGAGATTCAGAGGGGCATGACCTCTGCCCAACTCCTTGGGAGCTAGACCAAGGTGTCTGGCTCAGCCATGGCAGCCACTCCACACTGGGTTGGAATGGGCAGAGCACCAGGCAAGAGCCACCCCCAGGCAGGCGCAAATATTTGCTTGATCCTCTGCTGTTATACAGGAGCTGATTATAATCTGCCTCGAAATTAAAAGGGCTCAAATCACAGGCTCTTCTGTAAGTGAAGCCTGTAGAAGTAGTGTCTGGGCTGAATAGAATCAGTGAGATTTTAGCCTCTGGCTTTGGCGGAGGCACAGCTGAGAACAAACCCTTAAGCCACTGGTGCGGATGCAGCACAGCACACCCCAAGCAAAAGAAGCAGCAGGACTTGAACTGGGGGTGCCTATGTCTTCATTTCCAATTTTAAAACACACGTGGGAGAGGGTAAGTGGGAGGACAGCTACTATCATTTTCTGCACCAACGTAAGCCCAAGAAACAATGACATTTACTTTGGTTTAACTAATTTCCACACATCAGATCGTGCTCGGCACCCGTGTGCCAAAGTCCTATTCTTCAAGTCTGTTGAAATACCACTTTTCGAAACATGTGTGCTAACATTTGGCCAACACCACCACAAGATCATTTTATTAACTTGTAGCTCATTTCATAGACTGCTGCTCATGTTGCTAACATATGCTATTCTACCATTTACTGCTCTATAATTAGAGAAGTCATATGAAAGAGATACACAAGGCTTAATTTTTGCATTAAATAGAATTTGTTTAGACTCGGGTAGGCGAAATAAGAAAAAAAAAGTCACATAATAAATTAGGAAACTGCAAGACAGCTAATTTAACTCTTGAAAGGTCACAGACAATTTTTTTAAAATCCAGCTTCCCCATCCCCCTCATGACAGCATACAGTTTTAAGAGTCAAATCCCAAACTACATACTGCTTTGCCAGGATAAAACTTGTTTCCAGGAATTGAGGGCCTCAGGGGCAGAGCAGCTAGGAAGATCCTTGCAAATGGGGGACCAAGGGGTAAGATCAGAAGCTTACAAGTAGTAGAGGAGTATGAACCTCTCACACACTGTTTTTTCTGCCACCACCAGGCTGTTATGCCAAAGCATTTGCAGTATGGAAGAGGTTAAATAAAGGATAGAGAGCATCACCAGAATATTTATTATAGCATGTGCTGCTCAGAGAAGCAAGGATCCTACATCACTTCTCTTTCCTCACGGCTGACAGAGAAAATTCCAAGCCAGTCAGCCATGAAGATGCCTTTTACTGGGAAAAGCTGGCCAATAATAGATCTCTTGCTTGAGTAATTATCACGTAAGGACTTTAGAACTCATTAACAAGCCAGTATGTAATAATAAATAAAATATGGAACATTTAACTTTGATGTTTAGCATATTTGTCTTTCCCCCATTGGATCAGTTTCAACTTACACCAGGCAAGTTAGGAGCTGGACAGGAGCCGTGGTGCCACACCTACAGCAGAGCCCCGCGAAGTGGAATCAGCGATTTAGCAGCCAGCTCCAAATTACACGCACATAACAGCATTTCTCTCTTCCAACTGCACACAACTGCATTGCAGAAGGGAGTTGGATGTATATTATTTCTAATACTGAGCTGCTCAAAAAACAGTAAAAATATATACCAGTGACGGCTGGGAATCAATTCACAAGCAAACTGGGTTTTAAGGGAAATGTATCCTTTCTACTGTAAATTAATAAACTGCAGCTATAGTTTATTAAGCCTCCACAATATTTTACATTTTCTACTGCCATAATCTTGACTGATTATAAATTACAGTACTTTTACCTATTCTTTAATCCAGAAAAATCATTATTCAAATGTTTGATGGAGGCTGCAGTGAATCTATCATTACTTGTAAAAGTTAATTAGATTAGATAAAAGAAATAATTAGATTTGCATTTTTATCCTGGTTTTAAACTTCCAAAGAAGATCACAACAGTGTGCCCGTGGGCAATTAAAAACAGCATACAGCAGTGAAATATAAAGGCAAAAAAGGTCTGTTTTTCCTGGCTAATTCATGATTGAAGATACAATTACAAAATATTTTAAGGGTTTGCTGAAGCTGGGGGCTATTCCTAGACTTCTAAGCTTTGTTTATAACTCTCCCTCTCTTTCAAGGGAGTATCTGATCTGCGTACCCTGCCAATAGAAGTATCAAATTGCTTTCAATGGCTTTATTTGGTCCTGTGCAGAGCTTGCTGGAAGGGGATCAGTTTCATGATCAATAACAAAAAGAAAAAAAAAGGTAAAGGAGAATATTCCCTAGTGCTGGAACAGTAGCACTGCCATTGCTTTTGCTTGTCAACGCTAAACAGAGTTTACAAAGAGAGACAACCTCCGAAAGCATAACCAAGCTGACAATAATTGGATTCCAGCTTCTGCATTTTCAGCAAGCTCTCTGCAAGGAGCTTTAACTTGTCTCCAAAAGGCAATGAATGAAAGGTTCAGCTCTTAAAACTGGAGATCAGTTACATACTTAATGATGAAGCATATCTTTAAATCTATTTCTACTATTATTATCCTAGCAAAAAATTAATTAACCAGGTCAGGGAGGCTATGAAGGCTAATGTGGAATGTAATTATTCCTGATCTTTAGACATGTACTTGACATAAAGTGATAGTCCTTATTCAGCTCACCAGGTACCTCAATTGTCAGTAGTTAATCATGGATAAGAAGAGAGACTCATTGGTTCGGTCTCTTAAGTTTTACTTAAGATTCAAATGATTCCTATTCAAAGTCAGTTTAAATAGTTGTAATTTTATGTTGCTATTCTTTTGTCTGTTTACTATCACAGTAATCACATTCACTAGATTTGAGAGAAACAGAAAATATAAGAACATTTATAGAAAAGCAGAACAGCATGAATGTATAGATTAAAACTAGAAAAAACTACTATTAGGAATAATTTCGAGTAGCTGAATTAAAACAGAATAATTATTGAGAGCAGAGGAAATCAGTTTCTCTTTGCAATGGAAATTGTACTGATTCAAACAGAAAACGAAATGCTCTGCAATGGCACTAAGCGCAGTAAAGAGGAATAAGGTGAAGGGAAATGGACAAAAGCAGCTTGGATCACCTTTCACTGTTAATCCTCGTTGCAGGTTTCTGCAGAAAAGCTCAACCATCACTGTCCCTATTAGAGAGTTCAGGCAGGATTTAGGACTTGCTCAAGTGAAACCTACCCACAAGAGGAGGGAAACCCTAAAAACTTTGATCCCTTAAATCCACACAACCCTGTTCTCAGAGGGAAATCCAGGAGCAATAGGCTCCAAGCATCAGCAGAATCCACCTCTTTTTCTCAGATGGGCATGGTGGGGCTCACACGAAGATCCCAAGCCTCATTCTGAAAGGACTGAATTCTCATAAAGAGGCGCAGAATTCACAGGAATTTCAGGACCCTTGGTTTGGAAACATTTAAGAAATGCATGTCTTCCCTTTTTCCAATCTAATCCTCATGATATACTACCAAATTCCTCCTTTAACCAGCTTTTTCACTTATTCCTAGAGATTTTCACTTTTCTAGCACAAGCTAAGAGATGTTCTTGAATTAGTCCAATTTTGTTGTCTCTACTTCAGAATGAATATTTTTTATTAAACAAACAAACAAAAACATATCTTTTACAAAATCTTAATCAACCTAGAGACTGATCTGTGAACTCTTATTTGCCCCACTTTTGTTTTTCTCAGCTTTAATTTGCACTGAAAACAATGATTTCTCTGCACAGCTCTGTGGAATAAAGAACTTAATTTGGCATACTAGATTTCCTCCTATCTCTGTAGACTCCTCTGTAGAAGAGTGTTTATGAACATTATGAACATTTGAGCTGAAAAGTAATAGTGCACCACATTTATTTGAAAATTTTCATTTAAGATTCTCAAAACATTACATTTAAATTGATGAAAAAGAAATTTATTTGCCAAATTTCTGATAATCAGAGACAAGGACTGAGGAGAAGTCCCAATTCCCACCTCCTTTAGCCAACAAAACTGCTTTCTCCAAAACATTCGCCCTGACAGAAACATCACCTTCATGTAGAAAACATAAGATGATTATGCAGAACATTTAATGAGCTCTGTACTTTTGAAATACCTACCTTGTTTTCATACACAAAGCCTAGATAAAGTGCTTTTTGCTCAGAGATTATTGACAAAGTTTTGGATGTATAACAAGTCTTAAATAAGGTGCTCCAGTAAATGGTGTCAAAACAAAAACAAGCAAACAAACAAAAAACACCTTTCACCAGTTAAATGAAGCAAGGTGTTAAAATGATTACATAAATAGATAATATATAGCACAATATAAATAATAAGTAAATTCTCAGTATATTAGTAGTAGTAGTTGCCCAGTGGAAGTGTGCATTATTTAATGCCAATTATTTTAAATTCTATATGTGACTGACATATTATAAGCCTCTTCTAAAGCAACTTCTAATTGCTGAAATGGTTAAACTGGGTGTACTTATTTTCAGAAACTCTTGTTCAAGATTGAACACTGCCCTCAGGAGAGGACAGTTGCCACACTGTGTGTCTCATGATGCAAACACTGCATCAGCAGTGCCACTCTCCTGCTCGCTGCAGAACACTCTTACTTGCCTTGAGTGGCTGTGCCATGAATAGGCCCCTGCCCAGATGGAACTGGCACCTGTGCCACTCACATTTTGTAATCTCTTCAAAAGGGGAGTGTCAGGGAAGGGTACTATTGTTTTCCCACACATAAGAAGTACAGACAAGAGCCCACCCCATTCTCTGCAGGTAATCACTGTTTCCTGAAAATTGTTGCTCAAGAGTGTCTTAGAACAAACCTTCTAAACAAAATCAAGTTACTGGGGACAGAGCTGCAAATTCTACCACGCCCAAGTACTAAACATTTAATAGAAATTTTGTTTCCCCTTCAAGATATAGAGAGCACTGTTCACCACATCTCACATCAGATCTCTAAATTAAAGTCATTGGCATGCATATTCTTCTTAGTTAATGGTGAGAAACCATCATTTTAGGGAATAATTTGTTTGATATCTTTTAAACATCTACTTTAGGACAAGAAAAATTGTATCCTGAAGCTTTTCACTTTGCTTTTCACTTTGCTTTTCACTGCTCACTGCAAGAACAATCTGGATAATTAATTGACACAGAGTCTGTACAGCAATCTGTACCTTTTTGATATGATGAATTCCACTCAGAGTCACCAGTGTGACTTCAGCACTGGTATTGAGGTTTCTTGGGAAGATGGTTGGAGAAGATCTGGGAAACCCAGCACAGCACTGTAACCTGCTTCCTGTTTTGCCTCCATCCCAGCTCTAGCCCTTAAGGAACTACACATCTCAAACTGTAACACTCATAACCAATTCTACAGCAGCAAACCTATTACTAACTGCAGAGGCAACTCAGCAACTTCTCTCTCAAGCAACTTCTGACTGCCAAACCTGCCACAAAATTAAGACAGAACAAATAAACTAAGCAGGAGTGCTTGGCTCACAAGCAAATGATCTGTGTGAGCTGGTGTTTAGCCCAGAAGACAATCTCCAAGGAAACTTTCTTTTAGTAATCCCCCTGAAAGACTACTGGATGTTTGACTTGGCATCTGCCCAGCATGCCTAGGGCTTCTTACTGGAGCCTACAGTGTTCCTTGGGCCATGTGATGTCCATTACCAATCTAGCTGACCAGTTGGGAGAAGCAATCCTCACTGCCTCAAATACACTGATTAGACTCAGGTAAATGTAAAAATCATAAATAAATAAACAGGCCAAACCACTGAGGAACTATGGCATAAGAATACTATATACTGGCAAGAATTTGCAAGCAAATACAGGGACAAGTCACCAAGAAACAGTTTAACTCAGATGAACACAATAACTATTGAAATACTTCTTTGCATATACATCTAGGAAAGGATGGGAAAGAAAATTTCCTTGAGGGTTCAGCACTATGTAAGAGGAAAGATGGAAGTGAATGAGAAAATGAACCTGCAATCTATTCTAGATTGAAATCTAAGACCACGTTTTCCTGGAGACAGTGAAAGGGTAAAGCTACTGGAAAGTATTGACTGAAGTGAAATATAAAGTACCTTTGAACTTTTTTACTACAGAGCAGGCACTCCCAGCCAAACATACCTACAATTCAGCAAACAGAAAGAAAGAAAGAAACAAACAAAACCCTAGCCATAATTCCTCTGTTTCCTAATTTTTTAAGGAATTTTAAAAATTAGAAATTTCTCATAGAGATATCTCTTCTGTTTTGTAGATGTAGCTAGGTTTCATCTTAGCTTTTATGCTAAGACTTTTTTTTATATATTATTCTTTGCATTCTGAAGCCAGGCTTGCAAATAACACTTAGAGAAGATGGTGTATTTTCTCCTTTCACTATTAATTTCTCTTTCATCCTTGATGTATACCTAACATGAACACACAGTCTCCTAGTAAGCATCAACAATAATGGTGCTTTACAATTCAATTATGTCTCTCATACAAGGTATTAACACATCTATATTTGTTAAATAAAGTCCTTAAAAGTGTAACTGAGACTGCATTGCAATACTTTCAAAAGCATTTACAAGCATTCCTTTGGGATGAGGGAAAGAAAAACTTCAGTTTTGGCATCTAGTACATAGCAATCAGCTTATTAAGGAAAAGAAATGGATAGCCCAAGCCTATAAGAAGTGATTGGCAGTACAATCATCTGTCAGACCAAACTGAAATATTTCAGTCAGTGAACAGGCCCATGGAAATATTTTCAAAGTAGGAAGCAGAGAAGGTAATACAGTCTCATGCCAACAATGCCTCTACATCCATGTCACTCTCCATCCAAGTATATTTGCACAAAATTAAACTATGTTCTAGGTACAAGTACAGATAATTAAATATCTCCAGAATACTTCCAGATCCACAAGGGTCTAAGAACTCCAAAAGCACCTGGGATACATACACCTGTGGGTCTCTGTACATGGGCAGACTGGTGCCGGGGACTTAGTACTGCTTCAGTGTCTCAATTGTGCCTTTGCAGAACACAGAATTCTTCCAATAACTGAAACTCTATTTTTACTTCACACAATACAAGTCAAACTGATTTCAGATTTCAGAACTATGACAGGATGGCAAGATTTAAAATAGTTCATAACTTTCAGGAGAAAACTTTGCTTATTAAAGTTCTTTGCACCAATAAAGATGTCTGACAATAATTTTCTGGGACTCAAGGAACTCCTATAAAGAGCATCTTTACTGAGGCTTGTTAGTAAAGCGTGTGGCTGCTTTATTTTAAACCCTTCCCTTTCCATAAATGGAACTTAAGTATAGACAGAAGAGAACAATAAAACACACTGACCTGAATTTGCTGCTGCAGTAGATTTATTTTGTGCTGCTGTTGCAGAAGTTGCTGCTGTTGTCTTGCAATCTATTAGAAATAAAATTTCCATTAAATTAAAACAGTAATATTGAAATTTCAGCAGTATTAACCAAAAAACATAATATTTGTTATTCTTTACTATATTTCATTAAGCATATTAATTTTTTTTTCATGGGGCATCTTTTAGAGGTAAATTTAAATGCAACATAAAAATCTACTTAGTGGGTAAGAAATATGTATTTCAAGCAGCGAGGCCTTAGCTCTGAAAAGCACAGAAACATATTTGTGTGCATGTGAATAATCTCATCACTATTCAACAAAGCATTTAAGCCTGTGGTGATCTTTAACTATGATGCATTACTGTTAGCTACAATGGGAACAAAACACATGCTTAAAATTAAGTGCCTTTCTGAACGGGAATAGTATTATGCAGGTGCTTAAGGTTAAACACACATTTTCCTGCTTTGCTGAACTGGAGCCTTAGCTTAGGGTTTATAGATGTTTCACTATTCAGCACGAGCTCCTAGGGTAAGCTTCTCTGACTTCCTTCACAATGAGCAGCACATTTCTTCTCTTGCAAATCTCAAAAATCATCCTTGGAACTACTTAGCAAAGCAGAGCCGTATTCTGTGCAAAAGCAGTACCTGGTGCTCAGCAACTCATCCTCCACACAGCCCTATGAAATACATAGATATTCTTACCCTCATTTGGTAGATTCAGTAAGGGATCTGGAGGAAAAAGGTTTGCTCTATCCCTTCTCTGACGCAGATGGAGAAAAGCAAATGTTTAGAGTCAAGAATACTAAAAGACTGCTGAGAATTTGCTACAGATTCTCCATCTTCCTCCCTGATTCCCTCAAAATCAGCATGCTAGAGCAAAAAGGAAATAGGATCCTGCCCTCAGACCACAGAGCTGGTCCCTGAAGTGGGTGATGTGGAAGGCAGCCACAGGGGAGAAGCCACTGGGAGCTGGGGGAACAACTGGACTTTTGCTTTAGAAGGGTAACTCTGCAGCAGACTGAAATGAGGACAAGATTTGTGTTTCCTGGAAGTCCCAGCTTCTGCTACTTTCATTCCTTAAGTATAATTTCCCTTCCTATAAATATTTATCTAGAGTAGAGGAATCATATAAAACAGCAAGAAGTTGGTGACAAAGGTATTTTGGTCACTCAAATCCACTGTTTCTCTTTTGGCAAAAACCCTCTCGCTCTCCTTCCCCAACATCTTCTGAGCACACTTACTCTGTTGTAAACAGAGAAAGCTAAGTAAAATGTTTTTATGATAAAAAAATGACAGGAATGTATCAAGGTTGGTTTGGAAATAAACAATCACATCGTTTTAGTGAAAACTGTTCAGATTAACTCATAAGGAATTTGCAGTCACATATTAACAGCTTGTAATTGTGCAGACACAGAGACCAAGGCTGTCATTTCCTTAATCTCTCACTGAAACATGGAAATAACTCTAAGTTTTTTCAGTTAAAATTCACTTTCGTAAGAGAGATCAACACAAAATTCATATGTATTTTAAGTCTTGCACATAGCCTCAAAGACGCAAATTAAGGTCAACATGATTCTGGGGCTGGATGAAAGCAAAGGGACACAAGAAAATGGAGTCAAGCAGCTCTTGCAGATCACTGCAACAATGCTTGTAACAGCTTGAAGGGGCAGGTTCCAAAACCTCAGGCATCTGTGGTCAGCACAGTGACCTGCAGTGGTATCTGGGCCTGGTGAAAGAACCCTAATGGGGCCAGTGCTATATGGGATATTTAAAACCTCTAGGAGAGCTGGAGTTACCAGTTTGAATGAGCAACACACCAATTGTGTGACTCCATCTTAGAAGTGCAGTGCTTGTAACTAAAGATAAGGTCTGTCAGGTTTATGTCCACTTTGCCCCTGCTGCTAAAGTCTCAGCAAAGCTAAAAAGATTATTACAGTATGCAGCTTCGCAGTTAAATGATACAGAGCATGGAGCTATATTGTGGGTCATTCTCTCTCAGTGCTGTATCATTTTTTTACGGGTACACAGTACCTTACATCCAGTATTGTTTGGAGCTGATGATGACCTGGCTGCAGCTTAACACCATAACCCATAGCCAAGACAAGGAGGAGGCTTTTGTTTATATGTGCAAAGGAACAGGTCTGCCAGGGTTCTGACTGCTTGTGAACAGCCTTTTGTACCTGCATGCACAATGTAGCACCATTTGAATAGGCATTTCCTGATGAAAACAAGAAATATGCCATGGAGCATCTAATCTCCAAGGTTCCTCTTAGCTGGAGCAGTACTGTGACAGAAAATGTACCCAAGACCCCGCAATGCAATTACCATAGCATCGTCTTGATGTATAGGCTTGACACAGTAAAGTAGGGTACACAAGCACCATGTGGCTCAAATTCTGAATTTTATTTGCCTATCGGTTGAGCTACATGCTCGCTTCATTGAGCATGACAACCTAGTTTTAAGTGTCATTTAATTTTCATTTTGAAATATAATTACAAAGTGTTCACTGTAAGATATCACTCGTCTGCAAATGTGTCAAGATTAATTTGTGCTAGCTTATTCACAAGTGTCAATAGTTAATTACTGTGTCATCTCTAGATGGCTAAATGACATTCTAACTTCTGATTTTTACAGTGTTCTTTTATGTTATTTTCCATTAGGGGATGAGTCCATATTCCTACATGTGGGCAAATACCCAAGCACATAAAATACCAGACGTCACAACTCATTAAAATCAACAGAGCATACATTGCTGTATATATCCTATAAAATATATTTAACTGAAAAGATAATTCTGGTAATAATGTCAGATTCCTAAAAACCACACATTAATTTGGATCTGTCTGATCTAATGCCTAGGGGACTAGGCATTGTTGCACTTTTGTTCAATGAGAAGAGGACAGCTCATTGGACAACTGCACCTTTAAAACAAACAAATAATCGAAGAAAAAAAACCCATCAAAACAAAAAGACAAAATGAGAAAAAACAAGCCGTTCAGAACCTGAACAAACAAAACAAACCTTACTTGTGCAAGGTGTTTGAAGCTTTGAGTATGCTTAGGGGTTTTTGTTTAATTATTTTCTTGTCAAAAAGAGAAAGAGTTAAATAATCGTTATAGTCAGGCTTGTTCATAACTCTCAAAATCACATCTCAGTGGAAGGAACAAGAACTGTGAAATCTATCATCCAGTCCTCCCTTTTTTTTTCAGAGTCTCCTTTCTGGAAAAACATGTAACTTCTGCAGATATTTAAGCTGTTTTAACAAAAACCACAAAAGGAAACAGCAGCAGGCAGAACAGAGTTTGCAATAAGCATTCTGCGTGAACCATTTTCAAGGGGTTCTTTCTTGGAGCCTCACCTGTTCTTGCTGTTGGCGAGCAAGGTCCATTTGCTGCCGTTGTTTTTCGATTTGTGAGGCTGCCAGCTTTTTCTGCTCATCATGGGCAGCCAGGAGCTGCTCCCGTAAGCTGATCAGCTGGGTGATCATAGTAGAGAGCTGTCGCTCTTTTTCTGCCAGGCTTTCTGGTGTACCTAAATGTGGGGGAAAGATGTACTGTAAATATGAGGTAGACAATAGTTACAAAGCAGTATTTACCTTCCCCAAAAAATGGCTGCATCACCAACATGCTTTTTGTCAAACAGCAGCTTGGATATATTTTCTACTAACAAATCTCAAAAGAATGTAACACATAGATTTTCTGTGCTCTAAGCAGGGGAGGATGTAACAGAAATGGGAGCAAAAAAGATACAAAGTATTCCCTTTTTTCTGATTTATTCTGTATGAATCCCTCTATCTGCTCCATCTAAATCTGCCGACTGTGATAAATACATTCATAGTTTAGCAGACATAATTTTATCTCAGTTTATATGTTTTCTCATTTTTTCACTCCAAGTATGTACAAATGCTAAAAAAGAATTTAAAAGATGATGTTTGGTGGTAGAAGCAGTTTAAGAATTTATTGATCATTTCTCCAAAATACCCACATATCTGGTAGGTCATTTAAGTAAATGTAAGCTTTGGTTGTGGAATGTATATTAAAAATGAACTTGTCCCCAAGAGAAATGGCTAACCTGAGAAAATAGCTTAAGAATTTTCATTTAACTTTCAAAGTTTACTCTACAGAGAGCACTTAATTAATATGAAACTACGGTACATTTATTCTTTGCACTAATGATGCTTAATGGTCTGTTTATGGGCAAATTGCATGGGTCTCATAAGTGGAGAGTACAGGGTCCTTTTCCAAATCAATCTGAAAATATCCCACCTCGTATAGGAACACATTATTTTGTCAGAAACAGCAATGTCAGTTCCTATATTTGAGCCATACAATACAGTTCCTTTTGTGAGCACCTCAGACTCACAGGTCTATAAGAGATCATATAAATACAACAGGTAGAAAGTTCAAGAATATTGGAAGAGAATCTGAAACAGGTTTAGAGTTGGAAGTGGGATAAATAAAGCAATATAACAGTACAGTAAGTGGCATAAACAAACAAAGCAACAGTACAGTAGAACCAAAAATTAGAGAAAAAGAAAAGCAAATCAAGAATTAATCAAGTCTGTAGTCTGACACAATGATACAGGAAGTGGCACAAAAGAGAGTATTCAGAAGCTTCCTTTCCTCTGTTCACAACAGAGGACTGTGATACAGAAGTCACAGGACTTTTAAAGAGTAAGAACATGTGTGAGCAACAGGATCTGGAGTGAAGAAACTGTCACAAAATTATGATTACGGCTTCTTCCCAGGAATAAGATGGTATCTTCTAACGAAGAGAAGAAAGAGGCTGACAGGTTTCACAAGGAGAAGGAACAGAAAACAGGCTCCTGCCAAGAAGGTGACAAAACCAAGATTATCTATATTGTGGGGCCAGTATGATTCCTACACAGAATTTCATTTGCAAAAGCAGCATACAAGAAAACCTGTGTCTGAAATTGCTTTATATGGAAAAAAGAAACTGCATTACTTAAGTCATTCATTCTAAACTAACTCTGAGAAACAAAGGGTACTTCATTTTCTGTACATTTATTAGTTGCATTTAGCATTGCAAAATACTGAAAAAGATCCAATTTCTTATTCACTATTAAACATCTTAGTTTTAGAAGAGTTTCCAAGAACCTGATGTTTCCCTACCTTCTAATCCCTAATGCACATCCAGTATACAGGTGACACAGATCTCCAGAACAAGAAAAACGTGTAGTTTCTGTTGTAGCAGAAGTTTTAGAAAGGGTTGTTAGTGATTTCCTTAGTTGCAAGAGATGAATCTGAAGGACACTCTACTACCCAGAACAGCTATTGCAAAACCTTAGTGTGGTACAAATGACTGAAGCAATAGAAGAGTTCTGGGCAAAAAGCTGTTACAAGACCAAAACAAAAACAAACAAATTTTTGAAAGTAAGCTTAGGCAGGTGTGAGGCCGGGAAAGTGTCTGTGCTGGTAGTACTGCCTTGCCAGGATCCTTTAGTATGAGCTGAGCTCCATGCTGACACCTGTTCAATTCTCTGCAACTTCAGTATAGACCTACCTTAACCCTCCTAAACTGTGTTATTCCATCATGAAGATATTTTGGTATGGTTCAAAGGTTATCTAGGTGGTTTTGAATTCATTTCCATGAGTAGAAGACTCTCCTGCCAAAAAAAAACTCCCTTGCCCGTTGTGAGGAGACCAACCACTCCACCCACCTATTTTAGAAAGCAAATGGAAAATAACCTCCTGCCTCAAATCATACTTATTGTCCTCCACTGCCACCTGGGAAACAACAGCTTGAAACTTTCACATCTGTCAAGCAGCTTTGGTATCATAATGCGAGCCCCTGAGCTTACAGTCATAAAATATTTTACACACCCGAAGCAAATATTAATCTCCCACTCCATTTCCATATTATTCTGTACAGCTTGTACTTGCTTCATAACATGAGAAGACCATCACAAAGAGTACCTGATAAGGCTACAAAATATTGTTGTTTTGTTAGGATTTCATAGAACCATTTGATATAGTTACTCCAAATTTATAGTCTTTTTCTTTCTTTATTTCCCTGATTTTTTTACAATAGCAAGCAGAAGTAACTGTTCTTACTCAGGAATCCACAGTAATTGTTTTTCTTTCCTTTTCCCTCCCCCGGGAAACACATCTGAAATAAATGACCCCATTTAAAGTACTCTGCTCTTTAATTTGTACCCTGTTATGTAATCCAGCAACTGAACAGAACTGATGACCACAAAATGTACACTGTGCTCCTGGAAAATCACGAGACCTCCATGAAGCTGCAGGACACCTAACCCAGCACTGCTCGAGATGAGAGCAAGCTTAAGATGAGAATAATATTGTATGAACAGAGTGTGTGTGGGGTGGGGGGAGGTATAATTTAATTTTAGAATGGAAAATTCCAACCATTATTTTACAGTTTAAATACCAATAAAAACCAACTTGCTTAGAATGCAGACCAGATTGAGCTGATCTGGCTGGGACAAGGGAGGTCATCAGTAGCTGTGTGCCATCATCATCTGTTTTGCATCCACTTACTGCAGCGAGCAATGAGATTCCTAGACTCATTACCAGTAAATAAACTTCTGCTGCTGACTGAAAATATCTATAAATAAAATAAAAATACAGCTATCTGTAAAATGTATTTGCCATAAAAACAGATAAAACAAAAAGCTTAGTAAAAAATGAACAGTAAATATGCCAGCTTCTGTAAAATATTATATACCACTGCTCTCTCTCTGTTCTAATCCTATTCTCTTACTCCAAAGACAGCAGTGCATTTTTTTCCATGGGGTCTTCCTTATCCCCAAAATACATCTGTCTTGAGTTTCTCTCAGATTTGTCAGGTGGATCAGTGCTCCCCAGGGCCTGCTCCATCTGAAGTATTTTAATTTGACTAAACACCTGATTTATTTTATCTCTCCGATGAGAAAGGCAGTTTGTCTTAATAGAGCCTGTCAGCCCACAGTCCCATTCACAGCAATTTACAGGCAGCCAGGGATGCTAGAAAAGAAGAGTGCTGTGATTCTGTATTTTATCCTCTTCCAGAAAGCACCTAAAAGCAGCTATTCACTGCTACTGCATGTGGCATTTTAGGACTGAATTAGCTTTTTATTCAAGTAACTACACTTGTTGTGAATAGCTTATCTGTAAAATTGCTACATTCACTACTGATTTTATTAACCTTTGGCTCTATCACAAAATGGTCTTCAGTTAGGAAAGACCTTTAAAATTGACACATTTTTCTTAGAGGCCTTTATTTCAGTTACTACAGATATACTGAATTTGATCCATTGACTCCCTTTACCAGCAGTATTTAAAAGTTTGAGTGTTGGTGGGAAGCTGATAGTGTTTAAGGACTTCTTTTTAAAGTGAAAATGTGTCAGTCTCATCAAAAGTTCAGGAAAAAATATTATTTCTGATAGTACATTGGATATATCCCTACCTTTGTGATACTATTCTGGTCATGGTAATATTTTAATTTTTTCCTGTGTGCTTATTGTTTTACTCTTTATTTTGGATTTCAGCAGAAATTGAGATAAAATATTCAGATTGAAGAGAACTAAAGCATCAAAGAGAACTTTTGGCTTTTTGAAATTCTGGTCATAGGTCAACCTAACCAGGAGAGAGAAAATAAAAAGCAGCTATAAATCTACTGAAAAAGAGAGAAGAGTTCAACTTTTGGTATAAAATTACATTCAGAAAGACTCTTGCTTGTGACGAAACTCTGTCTTTTAAAACCAATTAGAATACTACACGATTTCTGGTACATAAAGCATGACATATCTTACACTGCATTTAATAAAAATCATAAACTCCATCCTGCATTTCACCTCCTTAGATTTCAAGTATTGCAAAAAAAAAAATTTAAAAACTAGCATAGCTATACAATATAACTATAGCTGCTATATCAGCCACTGGTTTACCAGCTTTTAACACTCCTGTTACCTT
Organism: Anthoscopus minutus; assembly: GCA_013399455.1. Classification (NCBI taxonomy): domain Eukaryota; kingdom Metazoa; phylum Chordata; class Aves; order Passeriformes; family Paridae; genus Anthoscopus; species Anthoscopus minutus. The sequence continues at coordinate 13,320 of VWYI01010038.1, read as the reverse complement.
TTACAACTTATTCAGTCTATATACAAATGTAGCTGCATGTAAGCAAACATGGGAGGCTTCTCAGTGTTAAATTTCTTAGTGTCCTGTGGCAAGCTGTCCTGAGCTAGAGGCAGAATAATAACTGCTGGTAAGGTGAAAAAAAAAAAGAAACAGGCATTACAAAAAACAGACTTCTAGGCTTACACAGCATAATTTAAACTAATCTCTCTGGCACTCAGGAAAAGAAAACTAGATAAAGCCATATTCTATCAAGTGAATAAAAGACAAAATACTGGAGTCATAAATAAACCAAAAATTTTAGGGGCATAATCAATAGTTTGTTGTAGTAGAGTTCTTAGATGTGACACAAAATTACTGTGGGTTCTTGAATGTGTCTTAGTGTCCCAACATGCACACAAAGTAAAACACTACCAATCAGAGGTTTTTATGCCTGGTTAATGTTTCTGAAGCGCTTTGAGATCTTTGCATGGAAACTCTACACAGCTGCAAAGCATTATTGGTTCTCTTGAATTCTATGATTAGTGCAAAACATGACAAATATCATCCTTGTTTATGCACTGCCTCTAAACTAACTTTTGCTCCATACGCTTACAGGAAATACAAATTAATAAATCACAAATGATTACTCCTGTTACGTTTCTAGAACAAACACATAGTGTGACTTTCATGAAATCAGGAGGCAGTAATGCAGGAAAGAAATGTGGACCTTGCCAGAAACTAAGTAGGGCTTTAAATCATGTGATTTTAACTGCAGCTCCGAAGTATCACCAGCCAAAACAGTTCCACCAACAATCAAAAATTATTTTGGATCAAGTTAAGCAATTTCAGCTTTTTTTTCCTTTAAAAAAAAAAACCTTTTGTGACTCAATCCCTCTTAGATTGGAGAGGATTTTATTATTTTATGTACATTGTTTGAAAAGAAAGCAAAAACACAATGCTAGACATAAAAGAAAGTGTATTTGATCTTAGCTTCCCAGACATAACCTGGTTCAACCATTCTGTCTAACACTGCAGTCTGCAGCACACATCAGATGGGCTGTGATGTTTCCACTTCACAGGCTCTGTCCAGCATTTAGCATTTACCCTTTTTTGACTGGGTCACCTTCTAAATGCCACAAAATAGGGCAGCAAAAGTCAACAAAAATAAACAGGAAAACAGAAGAAAGTAACAATCTAATGGAAGGGCTTCGGAGATAAAAGTCACTTTGTGAAGGCTGCCTGACTAGGGAGCCCCCTTGCCATTGCAACAGCATCTAATTTGAGTTCTAACTCCAGCAGCAGTTTAAAAAGCTTCCACTCTAAAGGGCCCCAAGTGTATCATAAAGATAAAGCATTTCAGTAGAAAACAGCCACAAAGACCTCTATTATCTTATCAGTCTTTGGTTACAACAGCTGAACCAATATGACTAAGTTCTGAATGACATTTTTCTCCCCCCATCTTTTTATAACACTAGAATACTGGAATTTCTTTATTTCATGATCAGTTAGCAATTGTTGGTGTTCCCATATGCTACTGTCCCATTCTTAGTCAACAAAAAGTTTTATAAATGCTCCCATTGTGCTTTGTAGCATCCCAGCACAGAAAGCAGCACAGCAAACATGTCCAGCATGCAAAATACACCGGATGGCTTCTCTTGGGAAGGTGTAAGGTCCCTCCCCTCCCTTATGTCTCTGATTCTGCATTTTCAGCTTTGAGCAAGGAAATTTTATTACCATATGTCCACAGACAGTAATGGGAATTAATATTAAGAACTACTGCAAATACTCTGTAGAGAAAAAGATGTCAGATTTTGAAAAAACAAAAAAGAGTTTAAATTAATTATACTTCATAAGAAGGATGGAAACGCTTTACTAATAATCCTCAAATTTTCTCTTAATTCCATATCCACTAAAACTAACATATTGCAGCAATTTCTAAGATGGGAGAAATCTGAAACTCATATGATTTGCAAAGCAGCAGGCTCTTAAAACAATCCTATACTTATCATGGTCCGGTCTTTCTTAGATTGGCAAAAAAAAAGCTGAATAGCTGAGTGAATATGAAACCAACTCAGCCAGGCCATGCTGACCCTTCATTGTCACATGCCACTGTACTCACAGACAGGTAAGGACAAGGACAGGGACCCTCCATCCCCACAGCCTCCTCCATCCCCACAGCCTCCCTGGCTTTGGGTGAGCTGAGCTCACAGCCACCACTGGTGTCCTGCAACCACTGCCCTTGAGTGTGGCTCATCCCGAGGCTTTCATCCAGTGCACACATCCAGATCTCTGCTTGACACTGAGATGGGCAGAGGTGCCCTCACAGGCACCTCTGGGTATTCAGGTTCAACTGAGCCCTATCCAACCACCTAAAGTGTCCTGCTCTGATGGTTTTTTCCCTTCTCAAAAGAATTTATGGATTTATTACTTCTTCAGACGTCACAAATCATTATTTATTGCATTTTTTGCAGAACCATTTATTCTCCATTAAAAACAAGTCACAAGAATGTCTATAGTAATCCAGCTGAATATTTCCCCCAAAGATTTGCCATCCCCTGTGGCAGGCTAACCTGACATAGTATGTCCAGTAAATGCTTGTACCTCAGCTTTGCTCCCTCAAATAACTTTTTTTTCTCACAAGTTCACTGGACTTTTTGCTCTTAAATGGTTTCTTAGCAATTCTCAGGTGTTTTCTGAGCAGTATCTTACATTCAGAGGTTTTCTTCCTTGACTGCTTTTCCCAACAGTTCCAATCAAAATAAGCCAATACATTCAAACTAAAAATACTGCAGTGACTGGATCAACAGAAACTGCTCCCAAGTTTCTCTAAAACAGCTCCATAGCTGTCAAAGCAAGGTGCTAGGCATGGCTTGGACTAAGGTCCTGCTCAGCCCATGGAGCAGCGCAATGAAACTTTGCACCATTTTTAGCAATGTGGTGAATCTACATTTGAGTCTTGAAATGTAATCCACGTCAGGAATGCAAGAAAGAATGTGATGTTAGCCAGAGCTTCAACCTCCCCCTCCTCCAAATCCGTGCCCAGCAAAAAGCACAGAATTTCAACAAATCTCTTGGACTCCTTACTTCCTTTCACACACATGAGAAGAACTCTGTCTGATGTTAGCCTTAGATGACTTTAAATATGTTTAGAGATTTCGCTACTATCTCACAGATACAGTCATATTTTACTGTTGTCTTCTCTTTTAAAAAATAAATTTAAAAAATAAATAAGACCCACTTTAGCTCATTTCTTAGAATTTCTCTCAAATCCAGACAAACTTGTGAATTTACACTCTAAATTATATCAAAAATACACACTAAGTGTTAATTCATACATGTGCACATGGAGGGAAGATAATGATTTTTTTTAATAAATTATTTGTCAGGTTTTTCAGCAGGAAGTAGAGATTTGGTTGCAAAAGGTTTGGTGCTTTCAGTGAGTTTAGAAAATCTTCATACATACTCAACATGAGCTGATCAGAGTCTATGTAGGGAAAACATGATATTGCTGGATATAAACAGAGAAATATACATTTATACATATTATACATTTCAACTAAAAACTCGTAGCCAACTTATTCCTGTTGAGTTAGAATATAATGATATAGCAGAGGCCACAGGCTGTGAGTAATCTGTACAGTGACACAAATACTAAAATATGAGATAAAGAGAAAAATTACTAATTTTGTTTTGTTAACTGAGTAGACTGTAGCCCAGGGCATAGCACATCAAAATAAAATTAACATGGTAGTGTTATATAGAGAGAAAAAAATCACATTATTAATATTATTGTTGATTCTAATACTCAATTTCAATGCTTTTAAAGTAAAAAAAAAATACAAATGGAAGTAAAATGGTCCATCCATTTAAGGCACTCACTCAGGACCTGAGAGCTGAAAAAATATCCTGACCTTCAGTTTCAGATTTTCTGATTTAAATACAGATGCCAGTACTTCCCTAGATCATGGAGGGGGAAAGGGAGAAGGATGTTATGCTGAGGACAGCAACAGTAAAGATTGTAAAAATGTATTTCTGGACCACATAACAGACAGAAATAGTATATTAGGGGAAAAAAGGAAGGTAAAAGGTTTGAAAGTGCAATGATAAGAAAGCCCAATAAACAAACAAGATCTAACCCTCATTTACTTATACACCACCTCCTCTTCTGTGGAAGAATCCACACTGAGATATCAGGAAGTATACTACTAAGAATAGCAAAACCACTTAAATGTCATAGTAGGAATAAACTTTGAGCATCAGAACCTCTCTATGCTAACATCCCAGATGGATGATGTTTGACAGCTTCTCTTGTGGACATTAGTATCGTGAGCGAAAAACACACAAGATGGGTTTTGTTTTCCCTATCAGAACACTCATTAGCACAAACACAACAGCAGATCAAAATAATCTCTTCCTCAAGAAGATGGTTGCATTTTCCCATTTGCAAGAGATGCAAAACTAACTCCAGCCCAATTGTCCTACAGGGATTTAAGTCGTCATGTAGCAAAACAGGGTAAGTGTCATAGAGAAATGGAGATATCCAAAGCTTCTCCTTCTGATATTGGGAGACAAATATTAAATATCAGAAAAATCAAGTCCCACAGTAATTATGATGTTCACTATTCTTGTTGCTTCTTCATTACACTGGAATTATCAACCCAGCAGGTATAATTCTCTCTTACAGATTATCTACACATACACGTAGACCAAAATCTTCAATAGAAACACCTTGTATTTACAATGGCACGAGAGCTGATTCCCATGTTCCCATAAACACTAAGTGAAGCCAATTGTTCATCTTCCCTACTATTTTATCTCTGAACCTGGCCCAAAACATAGGGATGCTTTCATCAGCTTTGGCAGAATTTTGTAACTATCGAAGGACCAATAGCAGATTTGTCAAACAGAAGTCAAAAAACCTCACAACAGTTTCTAGAAAACTCACTATATTAGGTGTGTAGAAACATTACTAAAACCCCAGGTTTAGGTCTGAGACTGCTTTTTTTCTGACAGCATCATTTGGCATAAAAAACCTGTGTACTTAGTATTAGGCATGTTAAATGCACTTTCTTACTAAACTCTCTCCATAAGCTGTTTATAATTTAACGTGAAACTGAAGATATAAAACTGAGAATGAAGTGCTTACACAGAGAAATACTGCCCAGCCTTTTGAGGAATTACAGCACAATGACATTTTTTCCTTATTTTGTTTTCTGAATAATTTTTTCAATTTTTATTTTTCTCTTCAGATTCCTAACATTTGCTGAATGAAGTTCTGCTGCACTAGTAGCCTCACTGTATCCTAATTAAATTAAGCAATGTTTTAGATGTTTGAATTCAATAGAAAGTCCTTCAATTACATTTCCAGGAAAGACAAAAAAATATTTTATTTCTAATATTTGCAGCTGTGCCTTGATGGGAAGGATATGACTGCTAACCCATCTCTAATATTCATATAAAACACTGCAATAAAATGTGTGGTAAGATAATCTTTGTAACATCCGCTTTTAGATGCAAAATGAGATTTTCCTGATTTTCTTTTGCTTGCATACAATAATAGGTATTCTTTGGAGTTAAGGTGTTGAGAGTTACAGTTGATGACAGACTGGAATAAGTAGTTCTTTATCAAGAAACACGAAAAGATTGGGAGTTTGCTGAAGAAAGAAATTTAGACAGAGAATTCAGGACTGATTTTGAAATTGCTCCATTTCTTTCATTGTTCTTTCTTAACAACATACAGCTGGATAAAAGTAATTTTGTTTCCATATTCAATTTAAACTTTAACAAGTGATTTCAGGGTGTTATTGATCTTATTTTTTTTTTCATTTTTTAAACATGATGGAATTCCAAAATCTGAACAATTCTTAATTATTTTAAAACTAATGTTTCTTCCCATGCAAGTGCAAAAAAGCACTTATTTAGAAGGAAGAGCTCTCCAATTAAAACTTGTATCTTCAATCACAGGGATGAAGTGAATATCTGTGCTATCTAATCTTATTATGGAAAGAGAATTGTATATGTACATGCATAAAAGTGGCTGGAAGGAAGCTGAGTTTAGAGGAAGTTTGCTTAATGTCTCATTTGATGAGTATAGTTCATATGAATTAGATGACATTAATTTTTTTACCTAACAGGAGCTAGTTACTTGTGATTTCTGTAGCTGATTATTTGACTTTCATCAAAAAAGGCTCATGATGTAAAAGAAGCTTTCGTTTGGGTTTTTTCAGTCTTCTGCATTGTCTAAACTATGGATTAATAATGAAAGGTAAAAAATAATGATATGTTTTAATTAAGTTTTTAATTTTAAAGAGCAAGCTACAGAAAAGGAGGGCTTAATTTTTTTCTGCTCTTTGCCACAATATTTGCAGAAACAATGTGATTCTTCTCTCCAAATAGCAAGGAACACTTTACACTTTAATGTCTACAAATTCATCAACAGGGTGATGGCAAGAAAAGGGGACAGTTGAACTTTGTGCAGTTTTTGTGTGTAATTCTGCAGCTGGACAAGTGCAAATGAGGAATAAAAAAAACCCACATCTCATTGTGCCTTCCTGTGGGACTAATCCTGTTCTAAGGAGCACAGTGCAGTGGGGCTGCCCCACCTGTGTTCCAGGAAGGGCTGTGAGAACAAGGATAGGGATTAGTGCTTTTCTCTGTGCATGCAAGAACAGTAGAAATCTTTTCCATAGGTGCCACTGCGGCTTTTCTATTAAAGGGCTAAAATATTTACAAATTAGGATTCAATTATTTGGGCTCATTAGCCATAAATCTAACACTGAGGATAACACATCAGGACACTCCAGGAACTTTGCCTCTTTTCCTGTACTGAAAATTTTAACACAAATGCATTTCTTCTGCTGCATCCAGAATGCACAACATACACAGGAGAGGAGATGTACCCCTGTGAAATGTACTCTAACTTCTGATGTCTTGCAGTGACTTTTTTATATCTTGTTAAATAAGTTACTTCCATGACTTCTTAGTAATTATTAGCTACACAACTCGGAGATGTCTAAATATAAATATGAGGAGTATTAGTACTGCAAGATTTATATACTTTAAAATATAAATTTTAATTTTGATCTTAATTACATGTTCATCTTTCATGTCTTACAAATACAAACAAGTATATCAATGAAAAACTTATATTTGCCTCTGAAGATTTTTATTGCCTCTGGTGATAAGTAATGAAGAAGCAAAGTTTATTGCAAAACAAGGACATTAGCATAGCCTGTCTATCATACAAGCTCTAAAGAAGAAACTTTCTACCTCATCTGAGAAGAAACAATTTAGTCAAAAACCTTTGATATGTATGGAAAAGCAACAACATTTCATACATTTAGAATGTGCCCAGAGAAGTGAGTTGAAGGATTTACACTCATTTCAGTGGGCTTTGAAAGAGGTCCATTGATATGTTCATTAATAATGGCATTAGGTAGCAGCTTCAGGCTTTTAAATCTGAATATTATTTTAAATTTAGTTAATAATCAAAGAGTTATAAATTGAAAGTGCTAGTTATCTCCTGCACGCAACCTAACAATCTGTAAAACCAATTCAGCAGAGCATATTAATTCTACAAATAAGAATTATCACGTCTTTTAAAATAAACACATCATCAATGAATGGGTATGAGAAACAAAAACCAAACAAGTAAACTATGTTCTTGTTCCCTGAAGGTTTATGCTATAAATAAATAATTAAATTAAAATAATGCAATCCAGACAAGTTAGATTTCTATGACCAGCTTGCTGTACTCCTGTAAATACACTGCAAAATTATCAGACAAGTTTTCTAAGAGAAAAACCTTCTAAATCACATTAAGCAGAATACAAAGGAGGAGGCCTACATTTGCAGACTGAAGTTCCACATATATTCCAAGAGTGTTCTGTAATAATTATGCTCTAACCAAAAGCATGAGTGTGTTTAGCCAGATGGTTCTCAGAAGCAACTAAAAGTGCAGTCAGAACTTTTCTTAATTCCATTTATTTGTATACCTAGTTGATCACAAACCAAAACATTTAACACTGCTCTTTGCTACAGTCTTTCATAATTAAGTTCTTCACAGTCCCAACCCAGAGTGGTATCATGGGTTTTTTTGTGCTTTCCATAGGTATTCTACCACTGGAACAGGATCACTCAAAAAGTAAACATAAACGCTGCCTGCTCAAAAGTCTTAATATAATCCAATATTCAAAGGCATGAATTTAGGAAAACTTTAAGCACAGTGTTACAATGATTCACAATAAATCCTGAAGCACTGGGAATATGTAGGAAACATACCAAGAGGTTTTAAATTGCACCATAACAGCATTCTAATTCAATATATTATAAATAGATCTGGGATATATTAAAGAAATCAAGACCCTCTAATTGTTTCTCTCTCCTTAAGACAACTTAATACTGTCTAGGTTGCATTTTCATTATTTTATTTCTACAGCAACCACACTTCCAGCATTATTTTCCTATTTAACAAGACACACAAACAGAAAACTCGAAGCAGAAGCAGGGAAAACAGATTTTCAAAACCAATTGAGACCAATTTAGATGTCTCTGGGCCAGGTTTTTTAAGAGATGTAGGCCTCTTGCTATTGCAAATATCCCTATAGTCATGTTTTCAAAAACATTTGAAGCATTTAAGATCCATTGACTCAGATGACATCTTAAACTATTTTGAAAAATGAGATAAATGTGTGTGAATCATATATTATCTTTAAAGTTTGCAATTGATTTGATCCTGATGTGTACCTTCCCACAACTGACACTACAGCCATGTAATGTCTTTCTAAACAATGCAGCTGGCTCAAAGCTTTGTATAGTTTCAAGGGCAGAGTGGACAGGTATTTGGAAGAGTGAAGAGGAGTCTATTTGACTGATTCAAAATGCACAAACCCCACCAGGATCTGGAAATCCTGGAAATTAGTCAGAGGTAGAGGTAATAGTGCAAAAGTATAATTTTTCCCTGTTCTTCCTCATTCCTGTCTCTGAATTTATGATTACTCCTGAAATCAAATGGATATTTTGCTGTTTACTCCCCTTTCTGCCAAAGATCTATTTTTTTTCTTTGAGTTCCTTTGTAGCAACTTTAGCCCTTCAAATACAGTACTGGATGACTTTTTTATTAAGATTTGTTTGCCCCCTATGGAAATTCATACCTATGGGTCATCCAACTGTCTTTCCTCAACACAGAAGTGATTTCATTTACTCTTCTCTTGTGCAACAACAGCTAGGGGACATAAGAACCTGGATCTGTGTGATGCTCTGTACACCTTGGGCTTAGGGCTGACAAGTTTTGATGAAAACCTAAAGTTGCTCACTTTGACTTAAACGTAAGTAATAAACTTAGCACAAAATACTTTTCAACTGCATCCTTACAGTAACTTCTAAAGTATCACTGTCATATTTTACTGTTTCAGGGTATTAAAGAGAAATATGAATAGAAATATTGTTGGACAGATGGAGGACTTGGGATATGGATATCACTTTCTAGAACTCAGTAGCACTTTGGAAACTTCTAAGTTGCATGGACCGCATTCATTTACAAATTTCTAATTTCCTCCTTAGAGCATTAGCTCAATATGCCATAGCACAGATAAAGTTTCTAGAGTTCCTTAAATGTTCTGCATTTAGGGAATATCAGCAGCCTGCTCTATCATAGACTCAACACATATGGACCAAACTCTGCATAAGAAAAGCAGCTCGCATAAAAGGATCAATGAATACTAAAGAATACATTAAAATACATTTATAAAGCAACAGTCTCACACACTCACTCACATTTCTTTACCTATGCAAAAAAAAATAATCAAGAACTCATTATGTAGTTTTAATTTAGCTGTGGAAGGAGTAACCCTCAGTTCCTTAACCAACCTGACAACTATGCTATGACATAGCTATCACTGACAAAAAGCCAGTACTACTAAGCCTCTAAAAGCCTCAATAGGTACAGATGGCAAAAGCATTACCTAGTTTACCAACTAACCTTCTAACTCTCACAGTATATTTTAACCATTTCCTATCTTCTAGCTGTCAATCAAGAACATGAAACAAATATCATTATCTTGCATTCTTGAACTGCAGGAAATGAACACTTTTAAAACTGAGTCTGTGAGTATTATCATTTTGAACAGGAGCTTCAGCCTCAGCCTTGGAAGTGGTGATTCCAGCCAGTCTGTATGATCTGCCTTTGAGGAGCAGTGCTCTCCTTTAAAAGATCACAGAAACATGGAAGAGCTTGGGTTGGAAGGGACCTCATGCCATTCACCCCAAAACACCTCTGCCATGGGCAGGGACAACTTCCACTAGACCAGGCTGCTCAGGGCCCCATCCAGCCATGCTGTAACTGTTGGAGTGAGCCTTTCAGAAGGAACAATTTTGTCCTTTGACAAAGAATATTCCATTAAAACAAGTTAAAACCCATTCATTTTAAATATGTCAATCTTCAATTTTGCCTCACTTCCAAACTTGAACTTTATATTAATTTCTGTGTGTTCAACGCGTTTGAATATTTTTCATAGACATTGTAATGTGAATTTTTTATGTAATGTGATTTAAAGCTGATGAGCAATTAACACCTATATTCTGCCACGCTTATTTGCTGCTGATCACCATAGCCCTTTTCAGTAGTTGCAACTACAGTTCAGAAAAGAGTTTTTTTTCCCAGTGGTTTTGAGTACAGTACTCATGGAAGAGGACAGGAAGAGGCAAAGTGGGAGAAGAACCTCACCTACCTATTAAGTTAACTGAATTTGAGCTATGTGTAGAGACTGACTGTGTTTTTTCCAGGTCAGCAGAGGGATAATTTTCACTGTGTCTCACTCTTAGCACCAAGTGTTAATATCTGTCTGATGGTGGGATATGGCTTCTGAGAGTATGCAGAGACATAAAGTGCCTTTGTCAAGCCTATCTTGAAAAGTGGCAGACCTTAACCAGATAGGATTAAGTATTTGTTTCTAGGAAAACCCTTATCCTTCAGAAGGGGGCACCCTGTCTTTTACTGAAGTCCAAGAGGCACAAAATTACATTGTATAACCCCTGGGAGGGGAAGAAAGCAACAAAAGCAACAAGCACAACAACAAAAACACACCACACACACACACACAGAAAAAAAACACCCCACCAGATAGAAGGGTCAACTTAACACAACAGAAAATCTCTATTCTATACAGCTCCTAAAAAAACATCCGCAGTCATCCTGTGACTCTTGCAGAATCCCAAAAATCCATAAGCAAATGTGTACTGGCACCAGACAAAGGGAGCAAGGGTAAAACTTTCAGTTTGAAGTCAACTCAACAATTCTTAAGGAATCTGGAAAAACTAAACCACAGACAGCTTTGCCCATTTCATTTACTTGACCTTCCTTAATAAACCCTGTTCTTTTGATGTTACTAATTGAGATTTGATGTCTGTAAATTTCCCCACACTTAAAACAACATATTTGAGTAAGCCTACATAAAATATCTATATACACTCTCTACACTGACTTCTTAAATCTTGCAATCTGAGGGTGCCACCTGCAATCAGAAGATTTTGGTTTAGTATCTGTACTAAAGGTGTATTCCAGCTTTCAGGGAGAACGACAATTGTCTACTAAAAAGTTACATCAAAGACCAAATCCCATAATTAAATTTCAAACTACAGTGAACTATAAATAAATTTCTGATCTCAGTGGTTAGAACCGGGATCTTATGTCAACAGAATATTTCGGAGACATATATCAATCCACATATTTCCAAGTCAAAACAAACGCAAAAGATCTATCTTCACACATAGTAGTGTGTTTAAAAATGTCGGAAATGTCAACCACTTATATACTTTCATATTATCCCTAATTAATACAAATTGCATTTAATTTCACATTTAGTAAAACATATTGCTGCCCAAAATAAGGACTATAATTTTTATCAGCAATTATTATTACTGATGTATCAACACAATTATTTAAATTCAATGTATATAGAGGCGGAATCCATGCAAGCATTTACAGTTTTTGTTCCCTCTGTGTTTCTTCCCTAATTTTTGTGGCTTGGAGCTCCTCCAGATGCTGTTTCTGACTTTGTGGTTTTGTATTGGAGATCCCATCTCCTGATTCATAGCATTCTTTGATTGACAAACAGATTCAGATATGAAAACAGACAGTTACCTGTATATAAACCCTGCCTGACAGCTGCACTGCTAAATTTCCCTTTCATAGTGAACTTACTGTTTCAGATTTGACTCATTTCTTGGGTCCCTTTGTTACTGTGTTCACTAAGCTATTCAGGAACTGGTGACATATGTGATCTCCACACTACAAGCTGCACTTCAGGCTCACAGGATTTTCCTCCAGTCCCTCCCTCTTCATAAACTAAATTATTTTAAAAGAACATCGGTTTTTGTATTTCTAAACTGATGTGCCTCCTAATTGAATGCAGAACACTTTCAAGCTATTTTCCATTAGAGGCCCACTTTTTTTTCCTGATTTTAATGCACAATATAATGCCTTCATTGGAAGATTAAAATTGTTTTACTAGCAGTAAAACCCATTATTATGCTTTTTTAGTGGTTTTGTGTTGTATAATGTAGGGTGAATTACGTAAAACATACCAAACAGGATACTCTACAAGCTGCTACTTGCATGCTGCAAACAATCACAGTTTCACTGATAGACTGGGACTTAGCATCTTAAAATTCCTGTGGAAATCAAGTGCATTTTAAGTATTGGGTTTGATTATTTAATCAGACAACTTGCATTTTGCCCTGGCTAATTTGGAAGGCTGATAATATTTTACTCATAAAGTAATTGTGCACCTGTTGTGATGGAAAACTGTTCAAACAAATCTTAATAGACATGAAGAATCATTCCAAACATGACTGTGTTAGCCTCTCATTACTGCTATCTATGGGGCAACAAATTTTAAGCAGCTCAAGAACAGGTCTCAGCTTAATCTTGGATAACTCTTCAAGAACATTTATGACAATATGTCTAATATTAAACTTTGTTAAAATATATCAATACAGACTAAGGTAAGTATTAGGATATCTGTTTTAAGCTAACAGCAATTTAAATAAAAAAGGGTAAGAAAGATATGTTTGCAATAACACGGTTTCAGCATGAGAGATAATGGCAAAGCTCCAGTTTTGCTCAAGCTGTCTGGTTATAAATCTATTAATATTATTATCATGAAGAGTAATACCTATAATGAATTCATTGGATCAGGGCAGACTGCATTCTTCATAGAAATTTGTTTTTCCTGAGTTCAGACAAATTTCTATGTAAATTATTTCAATAAATCTCTCTATTTTCTTTAAAATTGATCTTAATTGATTGATGGGACTTCTGTCGCTGGAGAGCACAAAGGAGAC
>VWYI01010016.1:0-18379 GCA_013399455.1 Anthoscopus minutus | reverse complement strand
ATAATAATAATAATAATAATAATAATCCTGTTGCAGTTCATTCATTATCATATTTCCTCTTCCCTTTGATAGGGGATATTAAATTGTCACTGGCAATCTATTGCACTGCAGGTATTAACAATATATGTTATTTGCTACTGTCAAAAAATGTGTGTTTGTTACACCCTAAAGGTGGCCATACATTTAAGAGAGGCATAACTAATCATTGTATCAACATAAGTAACTCATGAATAAGGAAAAATTAGAGCTGTAGATTTTTATCAAGGGAAATTTAATATTTGATATAACCAGAGCCTGTAGATGTCAAGAAATGAAATACCAATTTTCTCTGGAGTTCAATAATAAGAGAAAGTGACTATGCAGTGGAAGCTCCTGGAAATGCCATCATTTGAGTAACTCACACCTATTTAATAAGAAAATAAAAAGTATACTTCAGAAAGTAACTATGTTTGCAAAAAGCAGAGATGATAAGAGCTGTGTGTTTCAACATTCAGGTAAACTACAGAACACTGTTCAATCACATTTGTCTGTATTCTTTGACAGGAAATACCAATGTGTGCTTAATTGATCAAGTATAGTTTTATAGTAGTCAGTCTTTCCTAATGTAGTTTTTATTTGTCAGAGTGTCTTTTTTTCTAACAGTTTGAAGTAACTCTTATGTAAGAAGGACCTAGCACCAGTGTCTATAAAATGATTGTGTACATACGCAGTTTAGTTTGTAAAAAGGATACATTTAAATAAAGTGGGTAAATAGAGGTGAGAGGACAAGTCTTATCTAAGAAATGAACCCTGTAAAAGAAGGCTGCCAAGTACCCATGTATTACAGAACATCTCATTGCAAAGGTAGAAGAGACAGGAATCAGCAATCAAGATTTTAAAGTGAGAGGATTAGTTAGCGTTCAAATTGTAGGATGAACTGGGACTTTTTCTTCGCAGGCTCAATCCTGGGAGAAAGTGCTGAATATTGATGTATTTTTCCCTTCCTACAAAATGCATTGTTCTTCTTTAAATCTAAAAGAAACATTCAGATTGCTTCTTTTTCTCTGCATTGAGCAGTGTCTACAACTGAGCAGAAATCACTGTAGTAGCTATAAACTCAAAATCCCATCCTGATTTAGGGAAAATGTTGGTTACATGTTAAGAGAAGGTCAGTGCACTTTTGATTATTCATGCAACATAGGAGAAGTCCGAAGTGGAGGAAGTAGTCTGGAAAAGGAGAGAAAGAAATATGGCTGCAAGAACAGAGTATGTGTCTGCTTAGCAGTATCTATATGCAGCAGTTAAATATTCAAAATAACTGGTTCTTTAATTTCTAACAGTTGTTTCTTTTTTTCAATGCTGAAATGGACTCTTGAAAACACCCACCTGAGAAGAAAAACCACCCAAAACCACCCCCACCCCCAAAATGCAAAAACCTTTTAAAGTCATTTGAAAAAATTATTTGCTGACCAGACTATTCTTTCTGGAAAACATTCACCTTGTCCGTGACTTCTCAAGCCAGTCAGACAACTCTGGGACTGGACTGCACTCACCTGATAGCAGTAGGTAAAGGGGCCTTAGAAGAAGACTGGAGTAGGACTTCTCACAAGGACATGTAGTGGTAGAACAAGGGGGAATGACCTTAAGCTGAAAGAGAGTAGGTTTAAATTAGATAATAAAGAATTTTTTGCTATGAGGATAGCGAGGCACTGGAACAGGGTGCCCTGACACATTGTGGACTTCTCATCCCTGGAGGTGTTCAAGGCTGGGCTGGATGGGGCTCTAAAGAACCTTGTCTAGTGAAATGTATTCCTGTCCATGGCAGGGGTGTTAGAAGTATATGATCTTTGAAGTCCCTTCCAACCCATCCCTTCTAGGAGTCCCAAGCTCGTGTTTGTGTTCAGCACCATGGCCAGGGCAAAAGGTAGGGGATATGTGACAAGGACAGTGGAAATGTATAAATAATGGCAATAACAAGTAACATTTCGGTGGATATGTTGCTGGTTGTATATTCAGTAGACGATTAGTAGAATATGATTAGCAAGATTCACCAGGCATAAAACTACTTGATTACCCCTTCTCTTGCTAGTCAGTCATTAACTGTATGTTTGTTTCTCCTGTAAGTCAGAGCTGACAGTAAGGAAGGTAAATTGCACCATATTTAGAAACTCTTAATCAGATGTGAAAGACAATAATGCTTGAAAGGAACTATGGCCATGTCCCCTTCAACAGTGCCTTAGCTTCCTCTTTATCACCTCAAGTAAGGGGTTTAAATGTTTGTTCTAGGAAGCATATTCCAAGTATGAGAAAAACACAATAAGTGCAAGAAACTCAAAACTGAATCTGAGGGTGTAGTTTGCTTTAAGGAGTGAATAAATAATATTAAGGATGTGCATAATTATGTTTCTCTTTCTGCCTCTGTATCAAATATAAAAATGGTGTTCATAACTCATGCCTTCCCCACCCTCGCCAATCATTTAGTAATCAGTAGCATATCCTCTGCAAGAAAACATTTGTAATAAAACTGTGTGTTGAAACTTTTGGAAAAGGAGAGAGATTCTTATTTACAAAACTTTTAAATGAGTTTATTTTATTGTCTTCATTCCTTCTCTCCTGAATTTCACTCAGTTGCCCTTTCACACCCACATTGTGCAAGCACTGAGCTTGGGTTGCCAAGTTTTACCAGGTTTGGCAAGCATTGTTGGTGTGCAAAGTAGAGGACAAAAGACATTGCTGTCAATGCCCATTGTATCTATTATTTTTCCTTCATTGGTGGTGACAAACTACTTTGTACAGATCTGCATATCCTTTTGTAATCTCTGGCTGTTAAGACATGATCATTTGCCACAGAAAATGGCTTATTTCACCTTTCTGAAATCTTAGATCTGATTACTGCTTATTGTCTGTTTTCCACCATTTAAATTATATGTATTTAGTCTGTTTTCTTGGTGAACTAATGGAAAAGGAATGGAATATGTGACATGTTGCTACTTATTTCTATCCTGATCTCAGGATGCAGGTCTTCCACTGCCAGGTCATCTGTGCTGTGGTCTTAGCAGAGTGCCGGCCTTTTTTTAATCTGGATGCAAACAACACAATTCCACTTTATCCCTGGTAGCAGTGTCTTGGAAACAGTGTTCTTAATCATAATTTTTGGCTGTTCTTTCAATCCCAGTTCTGCCACTTCTTCCAATGCTTACACACATACACATTCTTTTTCATATACATTGCAGAGATGATCACCATCTTCTAGTTCTGGGTCTAGTTCTGAAAATCACTGATTTTTAATGTAATGAGGTGTAACCCACACTCAGTAGCACTTCATATATAAGGAATACACTTAGCAATGGAAAAAGTGGTGTAGGAAAATACAGTCAGCCATAGTCATCCATAGTGTCCATAGCTGTTCATATTCAATCAGTGAGAGGCATCTGAAGACATCTAAGGTCCTTATAAATGTTTTACAGAACTAGAGCTTTACAGGTAAGCTTTCTGACCTTTTATAGGAAGAAAATATGCATCTTGGAATGGAATAACCAGAATAAGAATTTTGGGATTTATTTTAAAATGTGGTGCCTCCATGAATGCAATATAAAATATTACAGTGTAACTTCATGCTTTGTTCTCTATGCCTTTAATACAACTATATGAAAGTTTTGAATGTCACTGGTCACTTAGATGGAATAATTTGGTACTTGTCACATTGGTTTCAAGATATTTTTCCTGACAGCTGATAAATATCATTGTGCGCTTTATGTGTCTGTAGGAAGGAAGACAGTCTGTAAGAAGGAAGGCTATGAAGACCCTGTGAACACACTGAAATTCTTCTTTTGAATTAATATTTTATACACGTAGTCACTGAATTTTTTCTACTGTTTTTTACCCTCTCAGCATTGTAGGCTAGTTCTTCAGTTCTTTTTCAGTTTAGTTTTGGCTCTTCTGGAAAATATTGAATCTTGACAAATGGTGGAGCTCCACAGTTCACCGCTCTTAAACCTTGACATAGCCCATCAGTTACTTCTGTCTGTTGTGACAACTGGCTTAAACAAACTACAGCTTTTTTAAATATCTAGAAAATTTGGTGATCCAGAAGGTGACTACCCATGGGAGCTTGCCCTCCAGCTACTGTTGAAATGTAGCAGTTTTGTACTTGAGCTTTTTTAGAACATTTAAGGAATGCCATCTAGTCTTGGAAGTTTGTTTACTGTTCAGTCTATCAATTTATTCTAAAATTTCCTTTTTCTTTATTTTGGACTAATGTGTTACTTTGTTTCTATTACTGCTATGCTTGGCCATGCTTGTTTTTGTTCTCATTCCTCGTCCTTTTAGGGACTGCATTAGTTGGTACTATTCACCTATTTGAGCCTTTAATGTGATGCCTGTAAACAGCTACAAGATCACTCCTTATTTTGATTTGTTTCATTCATGGGCATTTCCCATTTTAAAGTTAAATATTAATCTGATATTAGTGTCTTTATTACTGTCACAGATGCTGAATTATGTACATTAAATCATTATTAAAGCATCTCATATCTCCATTTTTACATATGGCAGACAAGTCTCCACAAAACCACATTGCATACCCAGTTCTCTGTGCTTGATACTCAGATTTCCAACACTGTAGTTTTGGCAGCCTCTGCCTTATTGAAAATCTTGGTTTTAGCTAATGAGCAAGAAGAACAAAACAATCTTCCCAAACAACCCTAACCCCTAGCAATTAAAGAAAAATAAACTGTCATTGCTATACAATACCACTGTACAATTTCAGAATCTACACAGCAAGAAGTAACTGTTGTTGAAAGTAATAACCCTGCTGTTTCAGTAGCTGAACAATTTACAACCCACAAGGATAAGCGTTTAACTTGCAACAGACAGCTGGGTCAACTTTCTGGAGTTGGTGTGTAACATATGGATAGAGGTATTGGGCCTGTAGTTGCTCCAAGGACTAATTGTCCTTTCTAACACTGTGTCTCTGTGAGGTTGAAAACTCAGTCATGGAACTGGGGAGGTATAGAGAGATCAGGCTCTGTCTCACAGAAATGTATTTGTGACTAGCAATGCTCGTGATCTTGTGCATCTTTTCATTAGGATTTCCACAGAATCAAGATAAAGATTCCCAGGAAACTGTACTGGTTTTGGCTGGGATAGGCTGAATTTTCTTATCTGGTATGGGGCTGTGTTTAGGATTTGTGCTGAAACCAGCTGATAGCACAGGGATATTTTAGTTATCCCTGAGCAGGAGTTACACAGAGTTCAGGTCTTTTCTGCTCCTCACCCCATCAGCATGGAGACTGGGGTGCACAAGGAGCTGTGAGGGGACACAGCCAGGACAGCTGACCCCAGCTGAACAAAGGGGTATTCCAGATTATGGCTTCATGCTCAGAAACGTGAAGTTGGGGGAAGAAGAAGAAGAAGAAGAAAAGGAGGGACACATTTAAAGTGTGGGCATTTTGTCTTGCCAAGTAACCACTGCATGTAATGTAGTCCTACTTTCCTGTTGGTATTTTACATTTTCACATTTACATGGCATTTTACATTATTGAACAGTCTGGGTTTTTTTTTGTTTATTTGGGTTTTTTTTTGGTTTTTGTTTTGTTTTGTTTTGTTTTGTTTTTTAATAGCTTCTAGTTTTTTATTGTTGTTTTTCAAATTTTACTCATGGTATTTAGTGATTTTTGTATTGACACAGTTCCAGACAGCAAGTAGTTTTTGTGAGATGCATTTGATTACTACATGGGGTAATATTAAATGAGATATTAAATGAAAGATACTAAGTGCTTTTTTTTCTTTTTTTTTAATCCAAATGATGGTATTTAGGCAATTCTTGTTCTGAAATACAAGTTTTGGATTGAATGCAAATATTGACATGGATTGTGTATAGAGTTAGAAACTGAAATCTTCTTTTAATTGTAACTATATATTCTTGTCATTATTTTACTCTCTTCCAGCTAATGAAACTGGAAGGTTTTTTCTTAAATCTCATGAAGACTGTGCATGTACTCTTACCTAACTCATGCTCATGACTCAGTAGTATGCAGTAATCTGTTCGCATCAAACTCCTTTTATATTTTTTACATTTACTTTGTGAAATGGGAGTTGCCAGATTGTTTGGGAGTTTCTCAGTAATCACACAAAGAGGATACACCTCCTTCGTCAATTAGAGAATTTATTATGAAGGTAAATGCCACAAGTTAAGCATCAATCACTTCAAAGTTCATCCAGGTGTGCTTTGTTTGCTGGCCTACTTTAATATTATTTATATAATCAGAGTCAAGATAACACAGAATTATACACAATTACTGTTTAGCTTAATAAAACCAAATTTTGTTAGTTCAGAATTACTGAATTATTGCCAGCACCATTTACGAAAATGTGATCAAGTCATCCCAATATAGGATGAGGTGAATTTCTCTTTTTAAGTGCACTTCCCCCTCAGTTAAAAATTATTCCTTTTGTATTTGCAGTTTATTTTGGCTCAGCTCCACATACTAGCTTACATGAGAGAAACCTAACAAGTTAGGGTCATGACATGAAAAAGGCGTTTTCAACCAAAGAGGGAGTTTTTTCTCAGACAGCTACAAAGTAGCTCCTATTTAAACTCAGATAATCCATATTTTGTAATCTATATTTCCATTCATATTATGTGTGTTTGACATAGGTTTGTGTATAATAAATACTATCATTTGTATAAGTAGTAGCAAAATAAAATCTAGTACAACGTCAGTCAGTCCGGGAGGATTTTTTTGCTTTGATTTGGATGACTCAATCTGAAACGTGATATTAAAACAAAACAAAAAAAATCCCAAATTTAGGGAATGAAATGAAAGAGTTGACACGCAGGATTTTCTTTGATGTATCTATATCACCATAAATTTCTTGCAAAGAAAGAGAAAAGTCCCCTTCCAAATGTATGTAACATTAACAGAAAACATTAATTTTTCAGGTGAAGCTTAGAAATATGATTTACATTTTATTTTATTATAGTACTCTTCTTCAAGATGTCATGTGCCTGCCTCAGTCTTTCAATTTCTGTAATATCTTAAGCTATGTTGAGCACTTTGTACTGAATCTACATTAAATTCTGACCATTGTTTAATCATTTTTGTTGTTTTGAGCGCCTTCTCTGAATGATGAATGATTTACAGAAGAATGTTCCCCTCTTGTTAGAGAGTGCTTGGATTCAATACCTTCAGAGTGAATTCCTGATTGCATTGTTAGTTTACCAACAAGCATGTTCATTCTGGCCTAAAATACCAGAAGAAGATCTTTTATTAATCATATGATCCTCTGAGATGGTGAACAGATGTTTCTGTAATAATTTATGTACAGGTGTGTGGTACATGGTAAGATTTTGGTAGCAAGGGAGCTGCACAGGGGCTTCTGTAGGAAGAGCCTTGGACAGCCCTGTGCCCAACACAGGCACTGGCCAGCCAGCTCCAGACCTAGCACAACATGCAGCTGAGCCCATCAGCCACACTGGTTGCTTGGAAATAATATTTGTGTGTTTGGAAATATATTTAAGAAAGGTTAAAATGCTGCATAGCAATTGGAGAGAGGAGGGAGAAATGTCGAGGAGAGGGAGTGAAAGCTGCTGGCCGAGGGTTTGCTGTCAGCCAAGCTGAACCCATCACAGCTGGTAAAATGAAGATTCTTTGTGTCAAATTACAGATTTGCCAGACTACAACAACACTTCATGCAACACTGGTGAAGCATTGTTCTGAACCGGAAACTTTACTCTAGTCTCTGTCTTGGGAAAGTACAGATAAGATATTATCATTTATCTCATGGACTTGCTTTTGATTTAACATTTTTATTAAGCTGTTTGCCTGCTGCAAACATCTCTTACAGAGTTTTGATGAAATACTTGTCATCTCTATAATGTTTCTAACCTATGTAAGCATTCTCAGAAAAATAACTGTTCTTCAGACTGGACAGAGAAAGGGGACTGTACTCTGTTATCCATGTTCTTCACATCAGCAATATTCTGTTGTGTTATGTTCAGCTAAGTCTTACTTTCCAGGTCAAGATAAGAATCAGCTTTATTTTTTTAGTATCTTTTTCTTTCCATAATCTGAGAAACCTCTTAAGGTAGATAGCATTAAAAATATGAGGTTATATCCATACCAAAGTTTATATTTCCATGAGCTGTATCAAATGTTTGGATTATATGCAATCATATCTCTCCTCCCTTTTCTCATCAGTGATTCCCTCTAATTTCTACATTGTAGAGTCATGCTCATTCCTGCTTACCTGGTCTTTGGAAAAGTGAAAAAAAAAAGTATTCTGTACAAAAGTGAAGTGTTTCAAAATTAGGAGAGAGCCTTAGAGCCCAGGAATTCAGGTATTAAAATAGAATTGATCAGTTATAAGTGACCTACAACAAACATTGGGTCCAACTGTATTCTCACAGGAAATTATAGAATTATAGAATGGATTGGCCAGGAAGGGATCATTTGCTTACAACCCCCTTACCATGGGCAGGGACAACTCCCACTAGACTGAGTTTGCTCAAAGGCTGCCGTTTAGCCTGGTTTTGGACATGTACAGAGATGGAGCATCCACAGCTTATCTGGGCAACATGCCCCAGTTTCTCACCCAGTTTCTCACACCCCTTAAAATAATGAATTTCTTTCTAGTATCTAATCTAAATCTACCCTCCTTCAATTTAAGTCATTCCCTTTTGTCCTATCACTACATGCCCTAGTGAAAAGTCACTCTCCAGCTTTCTTGTAGGTTCCTTTTCAGTATTGGAAGGTGCTTTAAGGTCTTAGAGTTTTCTCCCAGCTGCTTTGTTTTTTTAAGATTTTTTCCTTTTGCCTGTTCATCTCCTTGTTTATAATGCTGGATGTGTTATACATATTGCGACAGGAGTTTTGTGGAGGTGCATATATCAAAACTCTGACATATTCTGATCCTCTGGGTAACAGTTCTTTAGAGCATTAATTACCCACAATTTGAAGTTATAATGGATTTTTTATTAAAAGCATTTTTTTATCCAGCCCTTACAAAATTTGAGTATAGGTAGACCCAGTAGATGTAATGGACTAAATAGCGTGGACTGTCAGTCTTACTACTGGCATTTTATAGTACAGAGAATTGACTTATGAGAACTGACATTTGAAAAAGCAGCAACTGAAAAGGAGAAGGATGAAGGAATGCTCAAAAGTATTTTTTAGTTTTGCTTTCCTTTTCTCCCTTTTTAAAAGACAGCTTGAGTGTAATCTGATTCAAATTTTGAAAGTGCATGGAAAATAAAACAAAGTGCAAAATATCATGAAAGTGTGTAAAGGAAAATTTTTCTTTGGTTGTCTAATTCATTAGCTCACAAAGTGTTCTTCTATATGCATTGTTATATTCACAGTGTTGTGCTGATAAAGTGCTGTATTGACAATATTGTCTTTCTGATGACTCAAACATTAGTTATAAAGTAATGTTGTTAGGAAATCTGCGCGGCAGCTGGAAGACTTGGAGATGAGTCAGACTTATTCTCACGTTTGACGCAGTTATTCCCTGTCTTACAATGCAGAAGGCACTATTAACTACGTAACTGCTGACTTGCATAACAGAAAAAAGTTAAACTTTACCATAACTGTGGCAAGTTTGCTATTCTTTTGCAGGCACAGCTAATCATATCAGCAGGATTGTAGTATTTGGTGGTAAGAAGAGGAAGACTAGAGAGTCTTAGCAATTCGTACTTCAAATGAACTCAACTTTTCATAATCTCCTGTGGAACCATCACTGTACTTCTACCATGACTCAGGATATTGTTTATCTCAGCTATTTGATATTAAATCTTAAATTTATGAAAATCTGTCACTTCAATAGAGCTGTTGACTATGAGCCATAAACTAAGCCATTCCATTAAGAGCTGGGGAAAAATGGGGAAAATTTAATCTATCAGCGAAGTGACTAGGCTGGCTATGCTGAAAAATATACTGTGTTGAGCAGTAATGTTTGAAGTGTCTTTCATAAATTCTTGTTTTGAAAGCTAAAAACTAACTAATAGCAAACATTGACTTGGAGGCAATATTGATATACTGCTGCAAAAAGGAAAGAGAGAGTGAAGGGTTTGCTCTCCAATTTCTTGTGACTGTGAGTCTGATTTCCCATACAAAAATGTTAAGTAAATGCAAATTTACTTCAGTTCCACCTTCAGTGTCAATAGGAATTTTGAGACAAGGAGATGGTAGAAAATATTAGTAGAGGAAATCTGCAATTAAAAAAAGTATACTAAAGCATACAAAAAAGTATACTCACTCCATTTCTTGTTCAAATTCTAACTTCCTAATGTCTCCTAATGTCTCATTGAGAGAGCACAGGTTCAGATACTCAAGTTTTGTCTGGAATATTTTCTAGCATCTAGTGAATTGTATTTTCATAAAAAATCTTCTCCAGAGGACATAGGAAAAAAGCACATTTTGCCATTTTTTCACCCACTTTTTCTTACAGAGAAGAGAAAAGATTTGGAAAATCCCACTCCCCTGGGGTAAAATTACCAGAGTATGATATGTGTATTACCAGACTAAGGTATGTAAAATGTAATTCCCTTGATGCCTTTTCCATTCCATCTCTTCTTGGATCAGTCCATTTCCCTGTAGTAAATCCCACAGATGCTTGAGCAAAGAAGAACTGCTCTAATATGATTTTAAATTGTCAAATACTTTTCCTTGTGTATTGATGTAAAAGCTGCTGTGCATTTCGCAGACTAAAATTTTCTAGAAGTTGAGTGTTGGCAGGAAAGCTTACTAATTTATTTCCTATATCCTTCCCTAATCTTCAGTAATTGTGTATCACATGTTTATCTCCACTTGTACCGAACTGGAAGAGAAGAAAATGTTTTGCAACTTTAGTCTCAGAGGATGAGCTGATGACTTCCAAAGAAGGAAGTACTATGAATAGAGAGTGAATCCTTTTCTGTGTGTGCTCTGGTGAAATTCTGGAATGTGAAAGAGTAGTAGAACAAAATCCTGTGGTCACTTCTGCAGAACATTGCTGATAGAACACTGCTGCTTGGTTTTGCAGCCTGTGATCAGCAAGTCAGGACTACAAAAGCAGATATGGAAAAGACCTCAGTCACAAAGTGTAATTGTACTGAGGCATTTGTACAGTGGTCATCCTGTGATTGCTGTGGCAAGACTGTAATTAGATTTCCTCTCGGTATGTTAACTAATAGAAGCAGACCCCACATTCTTGAAAAATTGTTTATTCTTCCTAAAACAATAAACCCAGTCAGATCTCAGATGAATTTTATCTTAAAGTTATGTAAATTATAATATAGGCTCTTTTCTTCTGCAGTGTAATTCAGAATAAAGATAATCTTCCATGTAGAATCTCTTTTTAAGAACAAGTATATTGCAAAATAAGTTTACTCTGTAACAAAATGAACATTAAAGGTTAGCTATGCTGATGGAATGATTGGAAATAGTCTCATAAAAGTTTAAGGGTAGGGAAACAATGCATTGACATAACCATGACTCAAACCAGATCTTTTATCTCTGCTTCTGTATCTGTTGCTATAATAAATACACTTGCCATGCAACCAACTTTTCTTTTTTATGCTTTGGGTTTTAGCAGTGATTTTTGTAGCATTGGTGTTTGGGCTTCTAGGTCAGACATATAATGAAAGCTTATGGGAAGTCATATTGCTACTCATGGGCTTCAGGAACTTTAAAAAACCCGTCTCTGTTAATACTCAACTGTGGAACTTAAATATGAAAATCCTTCTTGTAGTTCTGCTAGTTCTGCTGCTGCTTGCATAATGACCGCATGCAGAATTATAAGTAATATCTTTGGTAATAAAAGCACCTGAACACCTGACATTGGGAAGAGGAAGGTGGCTTCTGATTAAGTTCACTAGAAGCAGGCATGGCTGCTGGATGGCTCTTTCCTCTTCTAATGAAGTTCCACAGAATGGTCAGCTCAGGTATGAATAACTTACAGAAGCTTAAGGCAAACATGATAATGATGAAGTGGAATTAACTTTTTTGCAAAATGATTGGTTGCTTCAGGTTGTCAAACAATTTATGGTAAATAAATTAATGCATCCATACAGATGTTATCTGCACATTACTATCCAGTCCTTCTGGATTAAAATGTATAGTCAAAAAACCTTTAAGGTAGCTGAGCAAGAAATGAATCAGGCTATGATGTCTAGCTCAAAGATTTATTATTTCTGAAAGACATATAAAACAGATGGTGGACAGGATCATTACCCTTCTGGCAATAAGGAAACAGACACAGTATAGTCAGGACGCCTTCTAATGCTAGCAAAAGTACAAATACCTAGGACTTTGGGAAATAAGGATCTGTATTTATTTCTCTTCAGATCATCACAGACATGTAAGCTCAAGTGCAAATTCTGTAAGAGTGGTCTCAATGCTTAAAGACATGTTGATGTCCCTTATTCTCCAGTTTGGTATGTCACAGCAAGCCACATATATATCAGAAGAAGGGACAATGGGAAGTTGTTGGTCACTCTGAGAAGTAAAAACTGTAGATGGAAAGTCATCCTATGTAACTTTATAGCTCAAGAAGGAATTATGTTCCCTGTACAGGCAGGACAAAGCTGGAGCAGAGCAAATCAGTCTCTAAAATGTAGAGGTGCTTTGCTAAAAATAGCTCTTCTCCTACACAGAATATATTAAAATTATAGAAATATCAGCACATTGAGCTGAGGGATGGTGCAACTGTAGTTGAGGGATGATTACCTTTCCCAGTCTCAAGAAATGAATGAGACTGTTCCATCAAGATCTAGAAGTTTTGTGGCAAAGAAACCTGAATGGAAAATATGCAAGTTTCCAATTTACATCTGTCAGCATACACATCCAATTTAATCAAAAAAAGTGTGAGGTTTGCTGTAGACATGGAGTTCCTGTAGCAGTTTGCAAAGACTGTATGGGAATTAAGTAATGGAAACCCTTTTTCTTCTGAGGTGATAGTTCTAGCCAGGAGACTACCTAGAAAAAACACAGGGAGGAAAAGAAAAGCTCAAAATACAGTCCTTTTCCTAAGTTTTTCAGAAAAAACTTTTGAAGTAAGAGTTTTGGTGGCATAAAAGACAGAAAATGCCAAGTTTGAAGATGTCTCTCAGGTACCATAAGTTGAGTTTGGTAAAGTAACCACTGCAGGAAGATCTCTGTAGGCTGTGTTTTTAATTTGTTTTCTATGAATGGCTGCTTCTAACTGGTTATTACTGGGTTTATTTTTAATTTCCAAGAAGGAAAATAAAGTTATATTCTTCCAGTGATAGATTCATGAGGGGGAAAAGGACTACTACTTAATTTCAGTCAGAATTAATGAGTGATACACTATGTAAGGGTAAGATAAATGCAAATTTGTATTCTTAAATAGAGAAAGGAGAAAATCTAAAAGTTTTTGAGGTATATTGAGGGAAAACAGGAAGATGTTCAGATATAGTCTAGGCAGTAGTTGAGATAAAATTATTTTTAAAAAATATAGCAGAAAAGAATATGCTTTTCTGATAAGAGGATGTTTTTAGTTGACTAGAGCAGTCAAAAGGGCTAAATAAAAAGTTTCCTTGATGTTTTGAAAAATATAAAAGTTCTACTTGTAATATGATCAATGAAAGTAAGACATACTTTAAAGGATCAAGAGGATTACAGATTTCCAGTCAGTGCATTGAAAATTTTTTGATGAGGACATGTGGAGATTGGCCTGGGAGCTTTAAGAAGTAAACCCTGTTAGTGCAATGAAGCAGATGTGTTACAAGATGTATTGAAGGACGTGTGCTTTACCTCAAGAAGCCTGTGTCTTCTGAAGAGAGTTGCACAAAGACCTTCTCAAAGGAACTTTTCAGCACAAAATATTGTGCAGATGGAAATCTATTTCGGAAGCAGCATTTTGAACTAGTTCCTGATTCTGTTTTCTTTCTTTCTTCTTCTCCCAAGGACCCTCCCATCTTTCTCTGCACAAAGCAAAGCTGACCCTATAGATTTTGGAGGATCTGATGTATGACAGCAGACTGTAAATTTATCATTTATGTAGAAAGTAAGCCAGACTGAGCAAGAATGTTTAGGGGGATTAAGGACAGTAATGTTTTTCCATTTTCCCTTCTTTTTTTTTCACTTTTTCACTGAAGCTTAATATCATGTGAGAATCTCTACAACTTTGATGGGCATTCTGTTGCACCACGATAAGGTTTGAAAGAGCACCTCTTTTACTGTAAAATCCTTGAACTTACTGTGTCACCCAGTCTCAATTATGTTTTGGGCCAATATGCAGTATGGGCAGTATTTTGGTTTAGACATTCCCAAGAGCTTTAAAAATTAAAGAAATACAGTAATTGCCTACAAAATAATTTTACAACACATGATGTGCCATTTTATTTGTAAGGGTTACTGTTAATTACTAAGAACTTCACAAGCATCACTTAATTTTTTACAGAAATTGTTCTATATGATGATGAAAAATGAAAAATTCTTTGGCTTTGAAGCCTTTATTTTAGAGTCTCACCTTAAAATTTCATCAAGGGATTTCTTTGAACAGCCACCCCAAAATTCATTATTTGTTATGGGAGTTGCTGAAGGTTAAACTTGGCGTGAGCATTTGAAGGATTTA
Source organism: Anthoscopus minutus (assembly GCA_013399455.1). NCBI lineage: Eukaryota > Metazoa > Chordata > Aves > Passeriformes > Paridae > Anthoscopus > Anthoscopus minutus. The sequence goes on along the minus strand of VWYI01010016.1, from coordinate 3,823 downwards.
AAAGCACAGCATCCTGTAGATGAAATAGAGCAATAAAAAATTACATGATTACTGAATCAATATTATACCATTTCCTGTATGCTGAATTCCTTCATTTATGGTGAAAAATGATTGTCTGTTTACTTCTTATCTTCTGCAAATATCACATCTGTTTTTTCAACCCTCCTCTTGCCTCCTCCCTTTGAATCTCCTCCCCTATGATAGAATCAATTGCCTCAGTGGGTATTATAAAAAGCAGAGTTTCCAGTGGAGTTCCCATTCATCCACCTTAGCCACCATGGGGCTAAGAGCGGCCAGCCTCTTCCTCCTCTGGCTGGCTCTTTCCTCTGCTAATGAAATAAAAAGAGGTAAGCTCTAGAGATGAAATGGTAGTAGATTGCCTCCTGGAAAAGAGGGAAAGTTAAAATATGGCTGTGGAGCTAGAATGAGGCCATGCATTTAAATAATGCTCTGGAATTTTAGGATGCCTTAAATCGCTTAAGCTTTCAAATACTGAGGCTGCATTGCTTGGACAAAATTGGTAGATGTTACTTTCTTTGAGAGCTTAGTGCCTTTATCTACTGCATAGATTTCTAGTTTGATGTACTTGGAAAAGATTTTCAGTGTTGCTTTTCTTTCCATGCATTGAGTCTTTACTGAGTATGGCATTGATTTGGCAGAAAGGAACTGTAGGACTTTCAGAGGTTCATTGTTAAAGCAATGAAGGAAGTGGGTGATTGTCTTCTGTTACTTTGGAACAACATAAATTGTTCTTCAAAAATCAATGTAATAACATTGAAAAAAGCTAATTTTGTCATTTAGGACATTTTTAACCCTTTTGCAAAAGCTCTGACTTTACTGTATTTGCTATCAAATTTGAAGTGATGGAATGGAGCACTCATACTGAAAACTGCTTTTTAGAGGAATAGCTGATGAATTATATCCAGTGATCAGGTTTGGGCTATTGAGCTTGGTCTTCTGTGTCTTGAATTCACCATTGGGAGGAAAGCTTTACCTTGCATTTGGTCTTCCAGCTGTGAGCTCTGGGAGGATCTCTGTGCAGCCTTCCTTCTGGGGAGGGAAGTGTTCCAGCTTGGCTGGATGTATCTGGTATGATTGATACCATCAAAGTACGGTAACCTAGACATTTTCTTAGCAGTTTTGCTTTCTCATGTTAAATGTTGCAAGAAAATCTTGTGAAGATGAGAGATATGTCAAGATTCCCAAGGATGCTCAGCTTTTATGATTCGTCCCTAATCTACAGTATCTGGAGATTTATCAGATACTGTGTTAATTTGTACTATTTGTTGGTATAGATGGCAAGGAAAGGAACAAATCATCTTCATATTTTGCTATTGCAAAAACTTCTTTCTTTCCCTCTTACATGACTATTTTCTGACCTATCTTCTGAAAAATTTCTGTCTTGCAGCAAGAGAAATTGCGACTGCTTTTAGGAAAATAAATAATTCCCTGAAATCTCCTGTTATGCACAAGCCCTTTCATAACCTTTAAACTATTTGCCTTCCAGAGTACGTAGTACTTTCTTTGTTTCTGGCCTGTTTTGTTTCTAGTACATGTTGCACCAGGGAAGAAGATAGTTCTTGGAAAACTTTAATATTGATAAAAAGAATACTGTGATTCAGAATAAAATCATTTGCTTGGCACAGAAGCCAAGTTATTGGTCAGTATTAAGTTTCCCTACCTCATGCAGATAAATTCCTTTACCACAGTAAGGATTATAGGATATGCCCTGGTCTCAGAATTATTTATTAATATCTTATTCTCCTTTAGATATTTTACTACTTTCTGCTGACCTGGCAGATACTTGATCAGGCTTGTGCACATAATTGCAAGTGGTTCCTACTGTAAAATGGATGCTAGAGCGTTTCTTGCCCTTGTCTTCATCTCTATTTCTTTTTCATCACTTAACAGGAAGGACAAGAAGCCATGGCCACTATGTCTGCAGCACTTGGGGAAACAACCATTTCAAAACTTTTGATGGAGACGTCTACCAGTTCCCTGGCTTTTGCGAGTATAATTTTGTTTCCGATTGTCGAGAGGCTTACAAGGAATTCTCTGTCCACATCCAGCGTGCTCTCGACAGCAATGGCCATCCTGAGATCCAGTATATTCTGATGAAAGTCAAGGATATAATGGTCTACCTCAAACCAAACCTGGTTGTGGTGGATGGACGGATGTAAGTTCCTTTACTGTAATGACATTCAGAGAAATGTGCTGGGAAGATACAAGAAGGATTGATTCTTTACACAGCTGTCTGTGTAACACTGCACAAACTGCTGCAAAGCATTTCCACAGTCAAACAGACAAAAATTCCTGTTGAAATTCAGCATTAAAATTGCTTTGGGGAGGCACTTTAGTATTAATTGTCATTTCTACACTGGCATAAGGGATTATTTAAAGGCAAATCAGGAATAGGTTTGAGTGAATTATTCTTCCAGTTGTGCAGAAAACAGTGCAGCTCATGAGCCACATTTTTCACTGTGTTAAAATGACATAGCTTCATTTGTTTAATGGCATCTTCTTGAGTTTACCTTAACAGATGGTCTAGCAAATCCTAGAAAAGGAAATGCATTTCTCTTAGGTCTTTTCCTCTTGTTTTCTGACAGAAGAGAAGTAGGATTTTCTGATCTTCATAAATACTTCTTTAAGATCTGATGGCCATTCCTCAAGGGAGTTTAACAGATATAACACAGGTCAAAATTGACACTAATTTATCTGTGGCAATATGTACTTTTTCAGACTAAGCAGTGTTATTTTTCTCCTCCTATAATATGATTACACAAGAAAATCATCTGACACCATTACTGATGCTTAGTGTCTTAACCTAGTCTTTCCTATCATTAGCTTATCCTTGTAGTGTGTGAATTTATATTCTGAAGCAAGTGAGATAACTCATGAGTTAATTAGTATGTTTTAGTGTAATTATAAAAAAGTATAAAAAAGAGAACTTTTAAATTATTATTTGAGAACTCAGTTTTGCCCAGAATTCAGCTTTTGCTCTAAGGTTTGGAAGCCACTGAAATGAAAATATGTTCAAAGATTGAAAGTAACATTCAGTTTTCCAAAGATCATACTATAATGCATACCAAAATGACAGAAAGTTACAAAAAATGCATTCTTGCCTCAAATTGAAAAAGCTCTTTGTTGTGTACTCAAGTCTTAAAAACAACTCCATGAAAAACAAGTTAGAAGTCCTTTTTAAAACTGTTTCTCTTAAACCGAGCCATTTTTGTCTTGGATAGACTTTGTTTTCATAAAACAACAGATCCCTGACAAACAGGCTTTTGCTGCTTGGAGAATTTATTTTTTTGTAGAACTTAATTTTCCATATTGATTCTGAAATGATAAATGATCAGTTGTCATGTAAAATAGCATTTTGCAGTGCTGAAGTAAAGTAAAGTAGAAAAGTGTATGGATTAGCCTTCAGGTTCCTGATCCACTGATTGAATGTCCTGCTATTACAAAAAAAATTATTCCATGCTGTGATAGCTAAAGGCTGAAAAAATGTCCAGCATTTTATGCTCCCCCTCAAGAAACACAGTCAATCGATAAATGGTCTTTCATTGTTTATTGGTGAACAATGCAGTCAAAAGCAGAAATAATAATCTCTGAGTTTGCACCTAGATGTGTAAGTCATTTGGACACGTTAAAAAGTGCCTGAGGTAAATAGCTGTAAAAACCCCAGTAAGAGAAAATCAGGAGATAAAGCTCTCCCAGTCAAGAGACTAGTTAAGAGATGTGCATACACATACATGAATCCTGATGGATAGCAATTACATTGATAAATGTGTAGAAAATCAACCAGTTGTTTTGACTGGATTCC
>VWYI01009988.1:0-17072 GCA_013399455.1 Anthoscopus minutus | reverse complement strand
CTGTTCATCCTGAAAACTGATCAACTAATGATGTTCCAGCATACTTACTTTGATTGCACACTGTAATTGGGATTTTAAATCCATAAATGCCTTGTTCTTAGATTCAGTGCAATATTTAGGTGGGCAGTCTTCTACCTTATCTGTGAAATCAGAACACTGCAGAAGCCAGCCTTTTCTGCTTCTGTAGCATAAAGAATAAACTGAGTGGATGCAAAATGAGAGCATGAATCTTCCTCACATCCCTGTTAAGTATTCCTTTTAAAGAATTGTATTATGTCCTCTGTTTCAGTTAATTTCACAAGTAGTGAACATCTTACCATATAGGCTAAGCATCTCTCTTGGGAAAAACAGGTCAAGATTTTGTCACCTTTTTTGTATACTTGAACAGAATGTATATTCTAATATTACATAGAATTACAATCTTACGTTTTAATTTAGAAGTTAACATTTCATACTGAAGAAACATACTTTTGTTGAGGAGACAGTTACAGGTCTTCTAAAATGAGCTTGGAGAAAAATGTTTAACAAAGAAATCTTGAGTAGAGTGCTTTAACAACAGGGAGCCCTATGGTTTAAAAATACTGAGTTTTACCATGATAGGTCTGAAATGAGTGTGGTGCATGAGCACTCCTTGTGTTTCTGTATGCAATCTGTCCTGTAACCTTACAGAAGTTTTCAAAAAGACTGCAGTCTCATGTGCTAACATGACTTAGTTGTCATGCTTACACTTTTCCTTTTAATATAAAAAATTTAAAAATAAGAGATTCTCCTCCATTTCATAGGTTGTGTAACATCTAAAAACACATATAATATTTTTAGGTTGATAAAAGAAGCTGGCAAGCAAGATCCAGAACTGGCTTACATCAGTAGCAATTTTATAACTGGACATGGCATTGGCAAGAACCAGCCTCGTAACAAGCAGATGGAAGTAGAATTTAGAAAACAGGAAGAGGTAACTTCAAGAAAAAAATATAAACTGGCAGTAGCCTTTTTGTGTGTGTGTGTGTGTCTTTGAAAACAAGAGAGATCAATAGGCAGAGTCTGGAGCGCAGTCATTGGAACATTATGGCTTTGTTTTAACAAATATGCATACTTACTGGAGATACAGTTGCTTGTAAAACCATAAAAGCATGTTTGGTGATATTGTCATGTAACATTACACAAATAGAAACTAAAATTGCATGTAAAATCATATTTATATCTAGTCAATCATTGTCTAATTTTTCTGCATTGTGTTAGTGGTAATATAATAATATGTTAAGAGTAAAAAGAATGTCAGGCTTACTGACATTTTAATATTTATCTTTTCTAAATGGAAATTTGATCACTCTATAAATGTTAAAAAAAGCACTGGTTTTAGATCATTTAAAGCTCATCCTGACTAGGTTGTGCTCCAGACACCACACTTTCCCTTAGTATTGTTTCATGTATATTATAAATATCAGAAGTGCCAGCTCTAGAATGCACTCCATCATTGAGGATGCTTCAGCCTCTGGAATGTTTGGGAAAAGATGGTGTGCTGAAAGCAGCATTTGTTTTTTCTTTAATTCAACTACTGAAAACTCGTAAGTAAATAGGGGGTGTCCTCTCCATTGCTGGGGGTTATAGTAGCTTCTTGTGATTCCATGACATGTGATTCCACATACCTGATTTTATTCCTAGAAATCTGCTGGTTCTGATAAATAGTCTTGTTTTGTTTCTGAAGAGATTCTTTGTGACAGATTTGTATTTTTATGTCTGGACATGTTTTGAGGGTGTTTGAGCCCCTCATCTTGATTTTACTGCCTTTTGTTGAATCTCATGATGGAAAAAGATCTTGGACTAATATGTCATTCGTCTTCATTACTTTTGCAGGTTCTTAGAAAATTTCGAGCACATGAGACCAACCTACTTATTGCTACTAGTATTGTAGAAGAGGGTGTTGACATACCAAAATGCAACTTGGTGGTGCGCTTTGATTTGCCCACAGAGTACCGTTCCTATGTGCAGTCAAAAGGAAGAGCTAGAGCACCAATTTCCAATTACATTATGTTAGCAGATACAGACAAAATCAAAAGTTTTGAAGAAGATCTTAAGACATACAAAGCAATTGAGAAGGTATGAGATAAAGCAATGAGCCTTTTTTTTCTAGTGTATCATAGAACTTTTTCAGGGAAGAATCTCTCATTATGTTCTGTTCTTGAAATGTTAAGATCCTCCGAAACAAATGCTCAAAATCTGTTGATGCCAATGAAACTGAAACTGAACCCATTGTTGATGATGATGATGTCTTTCCACCCTATGTATTGAGGCCAGATGAGAACAGTCCAAGGGTTACTATTAACACTGCTATTGGACACATAAATAGGTAAGAGGTATATTCACTTCTTTCTTCATGTCACTGAATAAAAGGTTTCTTAGTAGGTCTCACAACATAGATGTATGGGCTGGGGCATTTTACACTTTTCCTCTTAAGCATCTTGACAGAATCTTCTCTCCTAAAGAAAGTGGTCCCAGAGGTTTGAAGGGATTATCTGCTTTCTTCCTACCAGAGGTTCTACTCTGATAATAAATGCAGTGATGCTGATTTCCTGTTTAATTAAAAGCTTCCCTGAAAACATTCAGCTTCAAAATGTGTAGTAAATTTGCATTTTTGCTCATGTCAAGCTAGTTCTAAAAGTAAATAAATAAAAGAACTGTTAAAACAGTAATTAGATCTTCCAGTTCTAATATTCACATTTGTAATAGCAATTTGTTGTCATCTTTACAAACAAAGCCACAGTAATTAAAGTCCACAAGAGAGGATGGGAGCTACTCAAATATCAATTCTGTAAGGTGATGGTAATTACAGGAGGTTCTCAGTGATAGGAAGACAAAAAAGACAAGGAAGGTGATCCAGGGACCTGTGGATCAGTCAAGTTAACTATAGTCGTATGGAATGCTATGGACCAAGTCCTCATGGCAACAGATTTTTGCAACATAAAGAAAAGGGGGTTTGGCAGAAATCAGCCAAGTCGTACCGGGGCTTTTTATCTCCGGTGTCATGAAGTGGTTGGCTCTATGAAAAGCAGTGAGTGTCATTTACTTAAGTAAAGCTTTTGATGCAGTTGTTAAAGTACTACCTTAGTAGCTAAATTCTTGAGATGCAGACCGTTTTCATGGACTGCTTGATAAATAAAGACTCTAAAAAGAAAAAGCAATCAGATTTGAAGGATGAATGGCAGATGGTAAATGGTTTAACGGCTGTCTAGTAGCTGATTTATATGTGGCATTACTTCTGGACTGTTAGGAGGTTCAGCATGGTTTAACATCAGGATGTTTGCATTTAATACCAATGGGAGAGAGAAGTCAATACAAGGGTGGCAAGGCAGGAGAGGGAAATCATAATGAACAGGAGGCATAAGACAACAGTAAACACAGGAGATGTAATGGGAGTCCTGGGACCTGGCAGGAAATAGCCTTGTGCATCATTACAAGCTGGAGTGACCTTTCTGGAGACCAGGTTTATGATAAAGGACTTGGAGATCTGTGCAGTAGTTGAATATGAGTCAGTAGTGTACCTTTACAGTGCTCAGTAGGCCTGAAGTCATCTTCTCTTAGCATTCATCCCAGTAAGGTAAGGTTCCACTGAAACGTGTTTAGGTTTCAATTTGCAGAGTTTGATGATGTGTAAAATGTTTTGTCACTTTAGGTACTGTGCTAGATTACCAAGTGATCCATTTACACACCTGGCTCCCAAGTGTAAGACCCGGGAACTACCTGACCATACGTTTTACTCTACTCTCTACCTGCCAATCAACTCACCTCTTCGAGCTTCAATTGTTGTAGGTATTTGGGGAAGGAAAAGCATGGAAGTACATGGATATCTTGGGCTAAGAATTGGTCTGTGCTGTTTCTAGATTTAGTTTCACTGTTGGTAATGAAAACTGGTTTTTCTGTATTGTACTCTCTTTTCTGTATGGTACTGGTTTTAGATCTCTGTCTGTTTTTGTTATGATTCATTTTCCATCAGTTACTGTTTATGCCAAAGGCAAAAATAGTTAAATATTTTTCTCTGTACACTGTTACATGTACTTGTCCTTTATTGGTTTTGATCAGTAGTATAGTTGAGTTCTTGTCATTTTGGTTTCCATGGATAAACAAGCCTGAATATCTTCACAATGCTGCCATCAATGTGTTTTTTACAAATGCTTTGCTTGCCTCAAATGCTTGTATTAAACTAAACATACATAAGTAACTTGTTATTAAACGAAAGTTTTTACGAAGAATTTAAATGTTTATAGGGCCCTCCAATGAGCTGTGCAAGACTGGCTGAGAGAGTTGTTGCTCTTATTTGCTGTGAAAAACTGCACAAAATTGGTAAGAAGTGGAAAAACAACCTCTTTGTTAAAGTATATTTTATAGTTGAGAAATTGCATATGGTATGGATGTTATATATGTACACACGTTTCTGCTGCAGCTTTCTTTCACTTGCCTTGTTTTGTGATGTGGTCATGTACTTAGTAATTTAGCTTACACCTTGTAAGCTGAAGTTTAAATTTTCCAGAGAAATCTTGTTATTTAACAAATTTTGTATTAAACAGCAAAAGCAACGTTAGAACAAGAGGCAAAGATTTTGACCTAATATACTTAGTAGGGGAAAAGAGTCTTCTTCTCTAGAAGATACTAAGTCAGGGACTATATCTTACAGCCAAAAGAATATGGATTTTAAAGTGAATTATGACAAAATATAAAATACACAACCCTAAATTTATTGCTTTCTCTACTGTATTCTAAGTCATGGTCCAAAAATAGAACATTGCAGGACTACTTCAACTCATTTTTCTAGTAAGTATAATGGAACACGGTCTTCATTGTGGAACATTATAGAGAATTCTGTGTTACTGGTTTTTTAATGAAGTACAGAAGTATTTATATTTTTTTAAGAAAAAAGCATTTTGTAGGTCTGGGGTTTGTATTTTTTTCCTGAGTTAAACCTTTTTAATACTTACTTCATACCAGCAGGTATATCCAAGAATGGCATCCTGATGGTGGCTCAACCCACTGTTGGAAGTGCACATTCAACAGCAGTAATTTGCTTTTTAGAGTGACAGAGAAATACAATTTTTCACTCTTCTTTGTATAAGTCCATGTGAGGGATTTTAAAATGTTTCAGTCAAAGATCACTTTTTATGAGCAAAAAGAATCATCAGATATTTTTGTTATGTAATTCAATTTTTTAATTAAATATAAGAAGTTTTTTACTACAAATAAGTGTTTTTGCCCAAAACTCAAGTCTTTATCACTCTTTCCCTAGAGCTGCACTTCTTGAGCCTTGCAGTAGTCCATGTATTTTAAAATCTTACATGTGAGGTGTTTTCACAAGCAATCTCACTACTGTGTAGGATCTAAAGGAACCAAGATTTGATTGTTCATAATGCTATTTCTTTATACTCTTTCGTGATATTTAGGTGAACTGGATGATCATTTGATGCCAGTTGGTAAAGAAACGGTTAAATATGAGGAGGAACTTGATTTACATGATGAAGAAGAAACCAGTGTTCCAGGAAGGCCAGGCTCTACCAAACGAAGACAGTGCTATCCTAAAGCTGTTAGTATCACTTACTGCTGTGCAGATATCTGATCTAATGCTTTATGTACTAATAACACAGAATTGCCAACTCTTAATCTTAGCTGATGAGAAAGTTTTAGAAGTCTTGCATTTACAGTGGAAATACTTTGCTGTTCTGATTCTCTGGAAGCCTGCAGTGCTACTTGACTTCATGGTACCACAAGCTTTGGAAGCATGCCTGTAAATCTCAAGGAACATTCACTTTCTGTAGGGCCTGTTGGCAAGTACTTATTTGCCTAGTATGGAAATAACTGTGAGGAAAATAGTCCTGCATTAATAATGTGTAAAATCTTTACCTTATTACTGACTTTGAGAGCAAATAATTGAACAGTAAAGATATGCCCTGGGCTAAGTACAGAAATATGTTTGGGGTTTTTTTGGTTGCTTGGATTAGTTTGGCAAGTTGTTGAACACAGAATTTCATAATTCCAGGTTTAAATCTCAAAATATCAAAAAAGTGTACTTTTAATTTCTTTTACTTTTAAAGTAGTTCTAAACATTATGCTTAATATTATACTTGATCTGTTGAAAGGGTCACAAAAGAAAATACAGCTCTGTGTTAAGTGATGCATTCACAGTGTGCTACAACAGGTTTCAACCACACCAACTAGTAAAATTAGACTTCTTAAATGGTATTTGTGGGGGATTTGGAAATACTGTAAGAGAAAATGAAGAAAAGAAGCTTTGTTAGTATCTTGCAACTACTCTGGAACCTTCTTTTTTCCTCTGCAGTTGTTACAGGTTCTATCTAAGGTCCTTTGATTAGGACAGGTAACTCGTATAGAATCTGATAATCTTAGCATTTCACAAAGATGCACAGTTTGCATTTTTGCACAGTATTTCTTGTTACAAGTGCTTTTCTCTGTCTTCTTACCTCACTAGTGATTGTTTGAATAGGGATGATTCATAAAATGCAAGATTACGGTATCTCATTCAGAGGAGTTGATTTGTCAAATGATATATCATTCTTTCTCAGTTATTTCTTTTTTAATAGGGAATCAAAGAATGCTTTCCCTTGCCTTTGTCCCAACTTCTCACATCTGGAAAAGAAGCTTTGGCAAATGTTTAAGGTCTGCAAGATCCTCTTGGGTTTAATGTAATTATTAAATTTATGAGTAATTTTCCATTAAGCCAAGGCCATAGTTTTACTGCAGTGTAACTTTAAAATCCAAGACTACATGTACTGCAATTTAGTTTTAGATAAACAAGAGGATCATTTTGAGACCTGCAAAGTAATGAACTTCTACCAAACGTAAAGCATAGTTTCTTAACATCTATGACAAATATGAGCAGCAGAATTAAAAGTGCTTGTGGCTGTTGCAAGTATTCACATCTGCAAGGTAGAATTGTTCATATAATGTAGTGCCTGGGTAAAGGGGCAGTGTATTGAATTTTGTTTGCGTTTGTCCCAAGTGTATCAAAACATTTTTTATGCTTTTAAACAATTCTGCTGGGAGAAGAACCTGTGTTAATGAAGCTGTAAGTTCAGTGAAGCTTTTTTTTTTCCAGAGTACACACATATTCCTTTTTACCTGTTTTTTTCCTGTTCTGCTGCTAAGTTCCAAAGATCTTGGACATGAAATGTGCTCTAGTGTTACTGGTTAAATGCAGACATTTGCAACAAAGCTTGTTTCAGTCTGCTAAAGTGAGGAGAGGCATGTTTTGCAGAAGGCTTGAAGGTTCTAAGTGTACTTGAAAGCAGGATTAAAACACAAATTAACAAACAAGGTCAAATGGTGTGTGATCCAAAGCGATTATACAACTTTATATTTTATAAAAGAGGAAGGAAAGAGAGAAAATAGGAAAATGCCCAGAATAATTACAAGAAGCGCAGGAGAGGGACTACCCACTACCACGGGTCCAGCGCTTGTTTACAGAGTGCAGTGGGGGGATCTGCATCAGGTACAATGTGTCTCTCCAGTGAAGTCCTTCCCAGAGCAGTGAGGCTTGCCACTGAGGGATCAGAGCCAGGGCAGCAGGACCAGCACAGGGGATAGGGGGCACAAGCAGCCTCACAGGACAGTGTAGGACAGCACAGACAGCAAAGATAGCACCTGTGGCAAGTTGGGCACTTGTATAGAGGGTTTTGAGAGTGGCAATAACAGGTCCACTTCATGAGGTTAATTTGCTGGCTCTCATGATGTATCAAAAGTCTGTTACTTGCTTACTTCATGTATCAACTATAGGCTAATTGAATAATTTTCAAACAGGTTGCTTCATTTTCTAAAACAAAACAGTTTCTAAGGCTTTTGTTAGGGGCAATTTGAAATTTGATTATTTCAAACCTTAATCTTCAAAGAGGTAATGGATGAACATTCCTTACTTTATGCTCATTCACGACATTCCACTCCGTGGTTCTACATCACCTTGAGGAACATGGATGTAGCATTCTTCTCCCATGCTGCTGATACAAGTATGGTGAACCGAGGGGGAAAGTGAGATGAATAAGCATGTTATCATACATCTAGCCTGGCTAATGCCAACAGTTAAAATCCAGTGACAGCTGCCAGTCTTAATTAGTGCTAACCACTTTCTCTGATGAGCTCTAAAGACTTTAGGAGGGTAACCCATGATCTAGGTTCTGACTCATCAAACCAGTCTCATGTTTGCATAGATGGAAATAGTTCTCCAGCTTGATCACTTACTTTCACCTTGGCTCATGCCTCCTCAGTGGAGGATGAGGCATTATGGATGGTAATGCAACACTCAGTTACAGGGAGAATGTGCTGGAATCAATACCCTTTTGTTTTTCAAGCAATCACTAGCTGGGGTGATCTGTACTTGCTCCCAAGGGTAAGGTTTGACATTTGTTTACAAGGGTGGAAGGGCAGCACCTAATAGGCGCAGATATTGAGTTTCTTTCCCAAACGCCCATATTTTACCTTCATCAGTCCACAGCTTTCTCTTCAGGAGGTCCAGTCCTAATAAATTTGTAGGGAAGTGTCCCAAAACTATCAGTTTCAATCACTTTCTTCTCCAGCAACCAGCATCTTACCTTAGCAGTCTTTTGAGGCTGGGCATGTCCGGAAGCACCCACCACAAATATACCTTTATTTGAGGGAATGATTCCATATAAAGAGACATCTTTAACTTTAAGGGCAGACGTTTGGCCTCCAGTATCTCTAGAAAAGTTACAGGAACTTTATGGTGGCCAATAGGACAGGTTATTAGTAAGTCTCCTTCAGAATTTTTGGTAAGTCTTCTTAAGAAAAGTCACCCTCAGCTCACTTACTGAAGACAAAGGAAATCTCATTGCTGCTATGCCAGGCTGCTGACCAAACATTTTTGCTTAAGAAAGAAAACACTTCTTGAGCCCAGAATAATTTTTTTTTTGCTACTTATTTTTAGCAATCTGTTTCCAAATAAACTTAAGAGGACTTATTCAAAGTCCTCTTTATATAACTAGGTAAACTTTACTGGTTTTTTCATTTTAATGCTTTTTCCTTTTTTGATTTTTATTTTTCAGATTCCAGAGTGTTTGAGGGATAGTTATCCCAAACCTGATCAGCCCTGTTACTTGTATGTAATAGGAATGGTGTTAACGACTCCTCTACCTGATGAGCTCAACTTCAGGAGACGAAAGCTGTATCCTCCTGAGGATACAACAAGATGTTTTGGCATATTGACAGCCAAACCTATACCTCAAGTAAGGAATCTATTTCCTTTCTTTATTCTGCCTGCTTTGCAACCTGTTGTTTTCCACTTACTCCCCGCCCAACAGAGTGAAGAGTTGGAAGTGACTGTAAATGGTGCTTACATCAAGTAACCTCCAAAAAATAAGCAATACTATCCATCCAGTCAAGTCATCACTTCTTTTTCTGTCTTTAGGAATGGAACATTCTATTTTTCCTGAACTTTTAGTTTAGAAATCCAGCATTTTGCATTGGTAAATTCAAGATGTCCCTCCTTTTTTGTATGAGGTGTGATAGAAGTAGACATACCAGCTATGGAGGTGGCCTGCATTACACTACCTATACAAAAGCTATGGTAACAAATCCTCTCAGCATTCCAAGTCTGCAGCAGCAGCAGAAAAAGTGGGTTGTGTTAATTGAAATTGGCACCTCTTGCTTCAGAAGATTTTTAATAGGCATTTTCTGTTGGTGAGACTCAGCTGAGGAAGATTTTCTCAAATTGTATTTTCTGTTGTCCACATAAGAAGACATTTCAGGAATATTACTGGTTTTCACATTTCTCTCATCCTAAAAGAAAATACTTTCTTTTCTACTTTAGCTTTTATAAAGAGAGGAGCTGTAAAACACAAGGAGAACTATTAAAAAAAACAAATCAGACATTCTTAAACATTCAGAGTGCCATCTGTAATTGAAGGGTAATCACAGTTCAAAATTCTATTTGATCAAATTTGCTATAGGGTCAGTCAAGCATTACCTCAGAATCTCCACAAAGCAGCCAGTAGTCTGTAAAGGAATCCCACTTTGGATTTTCTTTTGTGATTTCTTTTGATTTTATTCTTGTTTAGATTCCTCATTTTCCTGTGTATACTCGCTCTGGAGAGGTTACAATATCCATTGAGCTTAAGAAATCTGGGTTTACTCTGTCTCTGCAAATGCTTGAGCTGATAACACGACTCCACCAGTACATTTTTTCACACATTCTTCGTCTTGAGAAACCTGCACTAGAGTTCAAACCTACAGAAGCTGATTCAGCCTATTGTGTTCTACCTCTAAATGTTGGTAAGAACAAAAATTTTGTAATTTCCAACTTGTCAGAGCAGTTCAGCCTAGAAAACTAAGTTATGCATTTTCCTTTTTAAGTTGATGACTCCAGCACTTTGGACATTGACTTTAAGTTTATGGAAGACATTGAGAAATCTGAGGCACGTACAGGCATTCCCAATACACAGTATACAAAAGAAATGCCTTTTATTTTCAAATTAGAAGATTACCAGGATGCCGTTATCATTCCACGGTGAGTACAGTACATAGTTCAGATGTGTACCTATTGTATTTATACAAACACTTGTAATAAGGGCATTTTAGCATCTGCAGCAGAATTGCTTTTTAAGACCTGTATGCTATGTTAGTCTGAAGGTATCTGGTAGCATTTCAAGTAATTTAAAGATTTTTTTAAAATAAGTGGTTAATCTTATATTAGTAAGATTTAAGTGTTTAGACATCCCAAGATTCATTACATTTTTAAAAGGAATAGTAGAGCTCATCACAAAACTTACATTAGTATTCTGATAAAACACTGCAGGTTCATCAAGAAGTGGCTTACTAAAAACAGTTTTAGTTAGGAAGATTGCATGGGAGTCCTGTTCTCTGGTTACTGCTTATGCATATCTTCTTATGCCTGCTAAAGGAAGGTGTCATGTCGGTAGATGGGAAAATTACAAGTGATAAAGACCATTCATTAGAGTCTTTATATTGAGTGATACTGATTTTATGTAGTGGATATGCAAAGGTTCTCCAGAATTGGTAGGCATTGTGGAGGCTTAATTGTTTACTATGGACCAACTGGCTTATGTTATATGTAGTATGTTGTAATCAATGGTGCTTGCTGAATATATAGTGAGGATAAATTTAAGTTTAGACTTTGCTTCTTGGCCTTATCTGTCTCAGAGTCTTTTTTTTTTTTTTCAAAAAGCTGAAAAGTCTCATTAATAGTGTGTAAATTTTGTTTAGAGATACTGTTTATTCAGAGTTTCTATTTAGATATTGCAGTAGAAACTTGAAATGATAGATGCAGCAGGTCAAAGTGTGAAATAACTTAATATGCAAATATTAAGTTGAATATTGTTTTCATTATTTATTACTATTACTGTTATTTTCTGGGCATGTTTATCACCATAGTTTCCAATGAGCCTTGGTAGCAACAAAAAAAGATGTTGCCACAGGCTGGATTTAATTATAATATTCTGCCTGTAATACAAGAACCTCACTGTCCTTGAAAGGCTTGTGAATTTACTTTGCTATGAGGTTTTGTATTTTATTTGGAGGATGACTTGATTAAAATGCCAGTTTAGACATGAGGAAGTACAGTCTTTGTATGTAGAGAAACTTGGTTTCTCTGAGAAAAAATTCCACCACATTGGAGACCAGATGCTAAAAAGCCAAATTATCAAATTTAATTGTTCGGTGTTTTGAAGTAAGAAATTATCCTTTTTAGTATTACTGTTGTCCATAGCTTGAGTTTGTATTACATATTGAAGACCTAAATCCTCTATTTAATTTAAATGTTTATCTTGTAGAGGGAATTTCACAGATTATAGATCGACTTCATTCATCTTTGTCTTAAAGCGCATTTCTCATTTAACATTTGAGTTAACCAGATAAATGATTTCTACAGCAAAAAGAACACTCATTAACCAAAAATCTCAAGTGCACTGTTGAACTGTTAATCTCCTGACCATGTTAGAACATAAAGAACTTAAGAAAAGCTTTACTGTAATGCCAAAATGATTTTTTTTTTAGATATCGAAATTTTGATCAGCCTCATCGATTCTACGTAGCTGATGTATACACTGATCTTACTCCACTCAGTAAATTCCCTTCCCCTGAATATGAAACTTTTGCTGAATATTATAAAACAAAGTATAATCTTGACCTTACCAATCTTAACCAGCCACTGCTGGATGTGGACCACACATCTTCAAGGTAACAACAGTCATGTTTTGTGTCTGATGTTTGTAGTTTGACAGTAAAGTGCCTTTTTTTTTAAAATTTAAAATATGGGATAAATGTTAGGACTTGTGTCTTCCAAAATAATTACTGATTTTTTTTTTCTTGAGAGATATTTAACTTGTGTAACAAGAATTAGGAATTGAGTCTGTTTTTTCCCAGAGGTAACAGTGCTGTCACTTCACAGTGCATTGATGTTAAATACTAAGAAACTTCTAATAGTTTAGACTAGTAAGTTCTGTTCATTATGTACTTACACCACAGTATTTTCACATGGTTTTTAGACTTAATCTTTTGACTCCTCGGCATTTGAATCAGAAGGGAAAAGCACTTCCACTGAGCAGTGCTGAGAAGAGGAAAGCAAAGTGGGAAAGTTTGCAGAACAAACAGGTAAAATACAAGCATCAAATTCAAGTGGGCTCTCTTAATAGTCATCTGTGGCTACCTTTACAAGAAGAATTCTTTTCTTCCCCCTCCTCTCCCAGATACTGGTTCCTGAGCTCTGTGCTATACATCCTATTCCAGCATCATTGTGGAGGAAAGCAGTTTGCCTTCCCAGCATACTTTACCGCCTACACTGCCTTTTGACAGCAGAGGAACTGAGAGCTCAAACAGCCACTGATGCTGGTGTAGGGGTTAAATCACTTCCTGCAGATTTCAGGCATGTATTTTTTCAATAAATGTTTTTCAATATGATGTCTGACTTAAAAGGTGGAAACAACTATTACTGCATGAATTATAAAACTGGTAACTCTCGTTTAACTTACGGCACTTGTCAGTGCAACACAGTTTAAAAATACTTGATTGTGAGAAGTGAAGTTACAGGTTGCAGTTGCTGCTCTTTTCAGAAGGCTGTGGCTCTTTTTAAACATGTATGTGCATGTAGAGTCTTCTTGTCTTGTGCTAATATTTTTTGTTAACAAACCTCCTGTTTATCTTTACAGATACCCAAACTTGGACTTTGGATGGAAAAAGTCTATTGACAGCAAGTCCTTCATCTCTCTTCCTAACTCCTCTGTAGTAGAGAATGAAAATTACTGTAAGCACAGCACAATTGTAGTCCCTGAAAATGCTGCACATCAAGGTGCTAATAGAACCTCTTCTGCAGAAGACCATGACCAAATGTCTGTGAGTTACAGAACATTGCTTAATGAGTCACCCAGTAAACTCCAAATTGATGTCTCGGTAGAACTTGCAGCAATTAATGGCGTTTCTTATAATAAAAATCTTGCCAATGGCAATTGTGATTTAGTTAACAGAGACTTTTGCCAAGGAAATCAGCTGAATTACTGCAGGCAGGAAATACCTGTACAACCAACTACCTCATATCCCATTCAGAATTTATACAACAGTGAGAACCAGCCCAAGCCCAGCAATGAATGTACTCTACCGAGTAATAAATACCTTGATGGAAATGCTAACAGATCTACCTCAGATGGATGCCCCACAATGGCAGTGACCACCAGTACTCCAAAAGCTATTAATCCTTCAAAAGACAGAGCAGATTCTGAAAAGAGCCCTTGCAGTGGGTACTCCTCAAAAACTCTCGGTCCTAATCCTGGTCTCATTCTTCAAGCTTTGACTCTGTCAAATGCCAGTGATGGATTTAACCTGGAGCGGCTAGAGATGCTTGGTGATTCATTTTTAAAGCATGCCATCACTACATACTTGTTTTGCACTTACCCTGATGCTCATGAGGGACGACTGTCATACATGAGAAGCAAAAAAGTGAGTAGTAACAATCCAGTCACACTATGTAAAAGGCATGCTGTAACAAGCCACATATATGAAATTTTTGCTGGAAGGTTGAATGGGAACAGATTGATTTAATTCCATGGCTTTGTTCATTATACAGATGATTATATATATCATGCATACTAGGAATAAAAATACAGGACTGTGGGCTTAGTGTTGCTACAACTGTGATTGATTGAAACTGTTTTCTGCAGTTCAGTTTGAAGTCTAAACCGTCTGATTGTGAACCTAAGAAAGGACAGGATTGAATGAAATTAAGAATTCTGGTTTAGTGAGAACATTTGGTACACTGAACCTCTAGAGCTGTATTGAGTAGAAGCTCTTTAACAGCAATGCTTGAATGAAGGATTGAATTACCAGCGCAGAGCCTTAGGATGCACCTTTACTTGACCTTTCCTTTGTTTCCTCAAGAAGATACTTCCCTGGAAATTTTTAGCATCTTACTTAAAAATGAAGCAACAAAATAGTCTTACAGAACTGTTGCAACAAAACTTGTGAAAGTATTTTAGAGTAAATGTAAACAGTAGGGAGCAGAGTCTTCAGTAAATCAACCATAAAAACTGTTTTGTTTTTTCTTCCACATGATGTGATAATTTCAATTAAATGCCAAACCAGTGATTGTCTACTTCTAATAAAATACATCACGCTTAAAATGAAATTACTGTATAGTTTAATCTTAGAAAATAAGGAGGGCTAAATAAGTTGCACTGTTCAAATAAAAAAGGCGATTGAATATTCAAGTTCAGATTTTAAGACTTTAAAACATGGAAAGTGCATTTACAAAGAGAAAAAATGGTCAGTGGTTGGTAGTTTAAAAGAAAAAGGAAATATATTTGTATCTGAGAATGCTTTTTTCCCTTTCCTTTAAAATACTTAAAATCATTTTAGAGGTTATCAAAATAACATCTGGATTATGACTTAAGTGTTATTGGAAATATTTTAACACTTTCTGCTGCCAAGGTTTAGGTCAATATACCTAAAAATAAGAATTTTTTGTTCCAAATGTAGTCTAAGTGATGATTATTTATACTGGTAAGAAATGACACTTGTACAGGTTCTATTTACTATTTTAGAAGTTGCAATCAGTTTGTTTTGTGAGGAGAATGTAATATATTAAATTTCTTTAACTGAAACAGTCGCACCTAATATGCTTTGCCTCAGGAAAAAAAAAGAGGAAGATGTGTATCTTGCTTTGAGTTGGTTCTACTGTATTACGAAAGCTGAACTCCCTTTTGATAGGGAGAAAATGCATAATAATACAAGATCCAGCTTGACACATAACTTTTTTTGCTCCTTTTGCCTTTTAGCCTATTTATGTAAATATATGTCCAAAGGTTTATCAGAATGTTCTTCTTAAAGGTCAGCAACTGTAACTTGTATCGCCTTGGAAAAAAGAAAGGACTACCAAGTCGAATGGTGGTGTCAATTTTTGATCCCCCAGTCAATTGGCTTCCTCCTGGTTACATCGTAAATCAGGACAAGAGCAACACTGACAAGTGGGAGAAAGATGAAATGGTATGAATTTATTCTACTATGTTGATAAGTAGTTATTTGTGTGTCTGTATTCTTTCATCCCTACCTCATCCCAGCACCCCCAGTTACTTTGCCATTTTTAGCAAAGAAAATCCATATATTTCTTTTCTTTCTAAAACTTCTCTGTAAGAAAATGAGAGGAAAACTGATTCTAACCAGAATCTGAAGGAAATTTATTGCACATCACCCAGTATTGAGTGTAGGTATTAGTGGACAAGCAGAGAAGAAAAGGTTTTCTGCTGATATTTAGGCTGCTTCCAGGAGTTGTTCAGAAGTTTCTGTTGGAAATCTTAAATGACTATATCGTCACTGATTTAGATGTAACATGTTCAGGCAGAACACTATCTGTTTTTTAATAAATAATGAGTTCACCTTTATACAATATATGAAAAACTATTGGTATTTTTCGTAGTGTTGAGGCAGATTGAAGAGTAGAACTGGCTTTAGATAATGTTCAATATTGAGGGATGATTGCTGTACCATGGACATGACTGAGAGCTGCTTCTCATGTCAAATATAGTGCTGGCTTAAGCTCTCTCACTGCCTGACACCCTCAATGTCTTATCAAACACTTCACAATGACAAATCTTAATGAGGAAGGGTTCAGACTGTTTTCTGACATTCTGGGAGTAGAAGGACATGTTCAGAAGTGCCAGTGAGCATAGCAGTCACTGACGTGACTTTGAAGTGTTTCAGACTAGTTTGGAGTTCAGGGGAAGGAGGTGGAAGGGCATCTTTATTTTCCCCATTCTGAAGACCACACTCAGACTGTAGAACCACCAGAGGGCACATGAGAGTACTGTTAGGTGGATGTAATATGCAAATAAATGTTTATTGCAGAATAAAACAACCTGATTATTATGGTTCTGTACTGTGCCAGGATTTTATTTCAAAGAGACTTCCTGCTGTACCTTTCTGGGAAAAGATAGTACATTTGGGACTGGAGCTAATTGTTGGTTTTTAAAATATTAGTTTTCTACAACATTTCCTCCTCTATGATCAGCACTGTTTATTTGTAAATAAAACATAACAGTTTCAGGAAAAAATGCAGAGTGATGTAGCTAAATAGTGGGGGCAGGGGGCTTGTACCAAGTAGATATTTTGCTTTCTTGGAAGTAAATTTCATTCATCATGGGCTGATGGTCTGTAACTGAAAATAGAGATCTTATTAGGACAAATTATTGTTAAAACATAGTAGTCAAATGTTAATATTTATCAAGCTTTATTAAAGGGAAGAATCTTTGTTGATTCATTTTATCAAAAAGCTGATTTCCAAAACAGAATTTAAAAAGCATTTACCATGTATTTTGCATCACCTTTTAATTGGCAATAATGTCCTGAAAATTAGTCAGATATTATTTAAGAAGAAAAAAATCATTCTTCTGGGGTTCATTGTCGATTTATTTTTTAAGTGCTAGTGACAAAAAAGTTAATTATCAGAATTCCTTTAGCCGCTGCTTATCCTTATCCCTTAGAATTTTTTTCTAATGTGCAAGAAGTAATTTACAGATAGGAAAAGGAAAGTTCATGTAGCTGTCCTGCTACTCACAATTTCA
>VWYI01009986.1:2693-21526 GCA_013399455.1 Anthoscopus minutus | reverse complement strand
GGTCTTCAAAGGTTGTTTATTATTTTCTTGTTATAAGCTTTGAGTTTAGGATGGCACAGGCTTTGTATTCTTGAAAAACATGCTAGTAAAAAGTTTCAAAAAGCTTAAAATATTTGAATTTATATAAGGTTATTAATTATTTGATATTATGTTCTTAAAGGGTTTATTGTTATTATTTTATTACTAATAATTAATTATTTGTTTGTTCACACAACATTTGTACTGTGGACTTTTTTATTTAATAAAATTGTGGTTTTAACACTGCAGAACATGGAGCAGGTGAAGAAGAAGAAGGGAAACAGAGGTAACACAATTTTTTATCTTGAATC
Organism: Anthoscopus minutus; assembly: GCA_013399455.1. Lineage (NCBI taxonomy): Eukaryota > Metazoa > Chordata > Aves > Passeriformes > Paridae > Anthoscopus > Anthoscopus minutus. The sequence goes on along the minus strand of VWYI01009986.1, from coordinate 21,197 downwards.
TTCACTTACATTTATAAAATGTATAAAACTTAAAATATACATTTTTCACCAAGTAACAAACTGCTAACTATACTACAATCTGAATTTACAAACTGGTTGTTTCTAACTCATCTTTAAGCTTTGGAAGCTTTCTCCATGGATGGAGGTCAAAAACAGTGTTTTCTTGGGAGTCAGGAGTTTCCAAGACAGGCAGAGAAATATTCTCTGTGTCCCTGATTTCCACATTACTACAGTGGCATTTTGTTTGCATATTATACTTTTCTCTACTGGAATCAAAACGGCACCCTCACTAGAGTATTTCTAGGTAATAGGTGTATTGTACATATATTTTTCTGTATCAGAGAACATTTTTATAGCTGTAGATATTCTTTGCTTGTTAAAGAAAAAGAAATGTGTCAAAAACTTGTGGTTCAGATAAATATCTACAGAAATAGCTATAACTAATGTTAATAACTAAGCTGCCTTGCAGATCATAAATACTAGGAAATATAAATAACTCCTAGAGACAACTGCACAATCTATATTTGAGGAAAGGCAACATTTGAGTAATCAATCACATGAAGCCAACACTGTCATAAGCTGAGTTTATGAAAATACTTGTAAACATTTATTAAATGTAAATCCCTCTTCAAAATGTGTGTTATCAGAGATCTCCATTTTTTCATGCAATTTGGAGTATGTAATATACAGCAGCTGATGAATATACAAGAGCCTTATTGCAGGAGCTGCTTCCTGTTGGTCTTTCAAGTGCTGGCAGTGATACAATTTCTTTCAAAATACTGTCATATAGAACATGTTCTAGGGAATAACCAATACTATTTAAAATCTGGCTGTATCATCCTTACCAAACAACGTAATTCTTGATATTAACACTGCTTCTTTTTCAGGATTAAGGAGTACAATTTGTTTTCGTTTGCTGATTGAAGTCAGGGGAATAAATAATAACTCATGTAACTGGGAACAAGTTTTGGACCAGTATGTACAGGCTTATTTTTAAATTGTAATAAAGTTTTTGTCAAAATAACTTAAAAGCTGGCAAGCAAAGTTAAATGCTGCACTGCAAAATGCTTCCACAGGAAAGCTTTGTGCTGCCCGTTTGGAAGATTCTTCCTATGTATAGAAAAATGTTGCAAATCTCCAAAATACCGCTGCTGAGTGCCCATACCTGTGTCCTTGGGCATACATGGTTTGTTCCTTTCCAGTTTTTCTACTTTCCTTCAGCTCTTGAGGGATTGAGTCAGGCACTGGCCAGTTCCCATGGCTCTGAGCACAGCAATCTTTTCTCCTATCAACAACTACTCAGCACACTCAGACCTAACACCCACAGACCAGTTTATCTGCTTGAAAAATTAGCTTCTCCAAAACTTCTCCAAGAATTAAACATAAACTAGGCAGGCTTGGGTTCCCAAAATGAGAGACAGTAATGCCATCAGGCATTATAGATGTCTTACACAACAGTATTTTAAAGTCTGAGTAATAATGTGGAAATGATGCCACAGAACAGCAAAACAAAAGAGTTTTTTCTGACTGCAACAGAGATACTCTCAGTAGAGACTCATGACTGAGAGTCCACACTGCTCGCAGGCCATACTCAACAGAAGAGGACAACTCAAAAAGCTATAAGCCTCTTTTGAACATCACCTTCTCCCAAGAGGAAGTTCAACAACCTATAAACAGGGACTCAATGCCAAAATACATTATGTTCCTAGGGTCAGTCCTAGCCTGGTCTTCATGTTTCTTCGTATATCCAGATATTCCTCCCACACCATAAAATTAAAGCACAGACACCTTTATTAGAAAGTAACCACAAATCACTGATGTTATGGAGAGGGTATGTGTGGCACCCAAATAAAAGACAGAAGCTAAGAAGAGGTTTGGGGAACTGTTCAAATCACAACATCAAGGCTTTTTCTTTCTTTTTCTGGTGAAACACTTTAGCCAAGTAACTTCTAATTGGAGCAGCATTCTTATTTTCATGGGGATTTCATTATGATTATAAAAAATGTGCAGTGGCATGGAATGAAAATACAAAATAAAATTAGAATAGTCTCCGCAAATGTATGTACTGTACAAGGTAATAATAAAATTGATTAGTGTTGCCACAGGATATTCCCCTCTGTCATCTTTTTAAGCATGGCCATCTTATTCTGTTTCCAATAACAAAATCACAGACAATATTTTAAAGCACTGCAATATGCAGAGGTTGTAATACAGGTGTAGTGCTGGCTCTGGTCAGAAAGTGCAGGTGAAAAAAAATTTTCATATGGCAATGGTTCAGAGGTAGGATCAGGCAAGCTGTTAAGTAGTAATAGACGTCCTTGTAGACATCAACCAAACATGTCCTGAAGTGATTTTTTGAATGGACTAAACACATATTCCATCTGCCAATTTTGGCCCTCAATGGGCTATGTTAATATATTAAAAGCCAAAGTCTGAGAAGCTTTTGAAAAGAAAAAAACTCAACAAACCAAAGTCCTGATCAAAGAGGATGTATGACTCACTCTGAAATAGGAACACTAATTTTCTATCTCTTGTAACTCATAAGTGGTTGAATTGATTTCAGTCTAACTGCTAGCAGAAACCAAGCCTGAAATATTTTAGTACACACAGAAGTTTTTTTAAACTTTTGAATTAATGAAAAAAAAGGGCACAAGTGAAGTATTTTGCAGACTTTAGTGAAATGTTCTTCTTGCTGTCCCCACACACTCATTAAATTGACTATTAACAAAATAAATATTGAACTCTTACATTCATTTTTATTTTTCCTTAATTCTCCTCTATTTTACAGGAAACTGACATATTCTGACCCTTATTCAAGTACCCTATTTTCAAATGCTTCTAAGCTGTCAGTGTCAGTACCTGACAAGCTGTCTTTGTTCCAACTGTCCATATCAAAATAAATATTTCTCTTCCATTTATCAAGCACATTGCAGTAATAACTGTCTCTACTGAGCACAATTTCTGTTACCCAGAAATGAACTAAAGTAGGAAAGGAGGTTTTAAAAATGTTTTCTCAGTAAATTGTGCTTAGTGTATATCTGGATACATACATTGACTTGTGTCAATGACATGGCAACTGCAAATGTTAGCAAAAAGTATTCTGAGGTTATGCTGTTTCATGAGTCTCTTGAACACTGAATACTTCTGATATCCATATTTCAGACTACTTTTTAATATGGCTATCCATTCATGTTTTCTTAAGGAAACTTCATTTTCCACCCTGCATATAGTTTCTCTTACCTATGGGTTACTTCATACTCTTTCTTTAACAATTCAACAATTCAACTGCAAAACCTACAAATTTAGTGTAATCAGATTCACTCTCTGTTCACTGGTTTTAATTCCCATTATACACAGCGTCTATAAATTTGTCTCATAAACAGCTTGCATATTTTTACTAAGTTAAGCTCACCTGTCAGCATCTTTTTTTCGATTTTGAATACTGGTATCATTAATACTGCCTCTTGCTGTCAGTCTTCATTTACCTTCTATTCTGTGACTTTGAGAGGGTAATTCCTCTGGCTCAATGTCACATAACTTATTTTCCTGAACAACTTCTGATCAAAGTTTTTAGATTCAGTTTCTTTCAAACACACCAACCCTTTCTCTTCACAAACCCCAAACAGCAGAATTATATTTTGCTGAAGGTAACAACAGGCTGAAGCTTTGGGTCACCTGTATGAACATGCTTGAAACTCTTAGTGGACACTTGATTCTCATTGCATTCACTAGGGGGCATCTGGCAATGTCTGCAGCAAAATGCCCAAGGATTTTCTTTTGTCAAGCTCTGTCACATGCATTGCACAATTGAATCTGAAATCCATGCTGTTTCCACTGCTTCTACAGGTAGGCTGTTCTAAAGTCTCACTCTTCTAAATACCTAGAAATCTTTCTTCCATTTTCAGTGTCTTTCTTCACGGCCGCTATATTCTTCCTCCAACTTATCCATCTTCCGAGAGTAACACAAAAACACGTCATCATAATTTTCAGTGATATTATTGTAACGTTTTCTCTTAGGAGACCTCTGTTGACATCTTCTGCTTCACCCAGAAATGCAGACACTATTCCATATGGGCACGTCTCACTCAGCCAAACTTCAGTGGCATTAATAGTTCCACATCCCCTTGCTGCAAGTATTTTTGACAGTTCACCCTAAATCTGCCATTACTTTTCTTATACCCGAAGATCACACAAACCTTTTGGTCCGGTGACCAGATAAACTAATCATATCATTTTACACTTATTTCCAATGAATAAGCCTTTAATATTATAGCAAAAGTTATACTAATCGCTCTTTGCATAATCTTGCTACTCCTATTAGATCTCATTCCATTGCTGTTACTCCTATTGTAAAAGGCATCCAGCTTTTACCACCTGATAATCAGTTTTGCATTTTACAGTACCCCTACAGGTGATGTTATCAACAAACCCCAAAGGAGTATTCCTGGAATATACTGCAAAAAAAATTAGTAAAAGTGGTATTAAAATCATTCTTTGTGGAATTTCACCTTTACTTTTTGTCTCCCCACTGCTTTTTAATGACAACCTATTGTTATCATCCCTTTAACTAAACCCTTGCCATCTCAGAGTTGTACTAATCCCTAACTGAACCAATTGTCAAGTGGAACTTTGTTTGATGCTTCTTCAATGTCCAACCATAAAAATTGTCAAGAGACAGCTGTATCAAACAAGCCTTCTACAAAGAGGTATCAAGGCAGATGAGAAAGATCTGCCTTTGGTAAGCCCACCCTGTACATCGATAACATTGCCATACTTCCTTAAATCATTCCATCTGTGATACTTGTTCTGAATCTCTGTCTACAGTATAGACCACGAAACTGCTAAAATCTCTTCCTTTTCTGCTTTATATTGCTACAGAAAATACTATTTCTATCCAAACTCTCATGAGAAGTGTAAGAATTCAGCCTTTCTCTGCTTATGTCCTGCTCCCTGCATGCACAGAGAGCAGATGCAGTAGGGATTCAGATGGGTATCAATACTGGCGTGCAAGGTGGCAGTTCTGCTGTTCTCTGGTACCCTGCACCCAGGCAGCTCCATCGTCACAGTGGAAGCAATGCTGCCAGTAAGAGAACTAACCCAGCTCCTCTCCAGCAAAGTTCCTCAGCTCGCAGCGGAGTGGTAGGAAATAAGAGTTGAAATAACTGGTGTTCATTATGCACAAAGGGCAAAGGAATGTCCTCATCGCTTACTGGTGAGGCAGGCAAATACTTTAATACAGTAACACAGAATAAAAACCATACAAGAAAAGATCTCACTCTTGCATGCCCTTTGGGAAGAACTTCTGGTGCCTTGCACAGGGTCTGAGGATCTGTTAGGCTCTACACTGTCTGAACATCTGTTTATCTTCTATTTTCCTCTCATCATTTTAACTGGTAGAAATGGAATTTTAAATGGCCATTACTGCTAAAATTATAAACTCTTTCAGACTGGAGTTCCTGATCGCACAGATCGGGTATAAGTCAAGAAGAAATACCCCTAGTTCACAACACAGCTGCTTTACTTGACTAGAAAATAATGCTTCTCCCCTAATTCCCTATTTCATTTAAAGCTGTGGTTATAAATCACTGCCAATGGTTGGACTGACTGAAATTCTAATGCTAAACTAACTTCTATTGCATAAACACTACAAAAAAGTATTTCTAAATTAGTAAATCCCTCAACTCATTCCATTGTCCCTACTTACTGATATTTCAGTGTGCATATTACTGCAAAATGAATATATTTCCATAAAGAGTGAAATTAGCAGGAAGTTAGAAATGCAGCCTTTGTGATTAAATTATGCTTAGATCCAGAAGAATAGAATAGATGCTGCCAAAACCAAGAAATTATGGTCAATGAAAGAAGTTATAAAAAAAATCTTCTCCCTTTATCATCATGTTTATCAGACCTTATATAACATATTTTTTTTGCAAACAACAGCACAGTACCTAAAGGTGAAATCAAAACACTGATTTCAGAAACCAAATTCATGAGGAATTGTCAAAATAATGGATTACATTAGTTTCTTCAGCCATTTACAGTTTCCCATTTTGCCATTTCTGGTAAAATAAGCTAAAATCTACTATTTCATTTCATGCGTGTGACCAAGGCAAGTTACGTATATCTGCAATGAAGATTGAAAGAAAAGTACTAAACTATTTATAGCAACTGGACTAACTTACTGTGACCAGACTAGTTACTCTGACTAAATTACCACATGAAACCACAGTTTCATAAAAGTATCTATATCTAGATCTATAAAGATCTACACCTAAAAGGATGTTACATAACACAAATTTGATGGTGGGCACATAGGAAGGGCACAAAGAGCCTCATTATCTCTACCCCACGGTTCATACACCAGGTTAATATTTTCTATAAGTTTGCTGTTACAATCCATTGTAACTGCCAACATGGTTAAAATATTAGGAAAATGTTTTAGAAATGAAAAGAATTCATTCTGGAATTGTAGTTTCATACACATGAAGAGTTCACCAGTAGTTTCTAAAAGATGAGAAGCCTAGCCAGTGTTTTCCTTCAGGTTAGAATTCCTAAAATCCTTTCAAGAGCTCAAGAATGGGAGACAGAGCACTTAAAGAAAGGCAGTGAGCTCCGCAAGCTGCTAGTGCAGAGCTGGGTGAAGGGGAGAAGGCATTGGGGTGCTGCCCTGCCTGGTCCCTGGGTCATGACTCTGATCCCCATTCTGAGCACTGCAAATGCTCATGCCAAAAAAGTATTATGCTACCACTTCCACAAAGGTCATCCACAATCTGGTCCCAAGGAATTCATTCTCACTGCTGAGAAAAATGCAACTCTCATTAAGAGTAATGGAAATTGCACATGTGCTTCAAGACAATTTAAGGCCCTAAAGGAATTGCATCCTCCCTTTACACACACATGTAATTTTCATTAATACCAATTAAATCAATTCAATAAAATTACGGCCAGTTTCCATAGCACAGAATCCCATGCAAAACAACAGCAAGAAGCAACGAGTTTTCTTTTTTTTTTTTAAGCCAGATTTAAATAATCATTTGAATTGACATTTTTAATAAAAAGTAATTGTTTTACTCAGCAACAGCAGCTAAAATGGAAATTTCAGGCTGCAATCCAATCAGTGCAAATTGTTCAGGAAGTAGGAAAAGAATCCTAAAATTTAAAAAAAATACTTCATTATCATTTCCTTTTGTGGTTCAAATCCTGCAGGCAGAATGAAGAACATAGGATATGGAGAGAGCAGATGGATCTTTCTGCCACTTATGTATCTAGTATATATTACACTTTCTTTCAGTTTTGTCCATCCTTAATTAATATGCACATTAAAATTATTATGTTCCTCTTGTATTAATCTAAATAAAAATAGAAAGAAAATTTAAATATAACTGCAGTGGATGCTTCATATTGCATTTTCTAATGTACTAGTGAAGGTGAAAGCATGAAGTTTGAGAGCAGTCTCACATTTTTGAGAGCTGGGAGTATGCAGCTTTGCATTCAAAGAAGTGATTCTAATTATTGAATTATTTTAACAGCCTCTGAATTTCAGTGAACACAAGTTCTCACTTTTGCTATCACCTTCAAGAACAAAGCACAAGATAAGAGGAGAATGTGACTGTATAAAAGTTGTTTTTAAGTAACTTCTGTGCTTTGCTGATTCCACAGCAAACATATGGCAGGCTGCTCCCCAGTGCACCCTAGACGGGCCTTTGCATCAACATTTGCCCCTTCCTACTCCACCCCAAACCTGAGCAGGAGGTCCTGGGAGCTCCCTTCTGCCGCAGACATTGCAAGGTAACCCTGCTGCAGGTGCATGCAGTGACTCTGAACCCACAGAATCCCAACAGCACAACAGGCCTAGTTTGCAGCCACTGGCAGGTATGCAATAGAAAAAATTAGGAAAGAAAATCCAGGTCACGTGTCACACACAAATAAACATAGAGGCACTGTAGGATAAGTTCTGTCAGAAGTGTCACAAAAATAAGTTCCTAAACTGGCTATAAAAAATGAACTACATCAGGTCCAAAAGGAGAAAAGCAATAAAAGTAACTTTAAAATTAAAAACCCGCATGGTTATTTTCCTATTCCTGCTCATAATAAGCAAATATACTGTACATGAAGGGTAAATGCAAATATTTAAATATTTATCAAGAAAATACATGTGTTTGGGCGGGGAGGGGGAATGTTTTATGTCTCATTTTGAGAACAAATAAGTTTTAAAAGGTAAATCTAATGCAATGTAATAAAACTGCAAAGTACATTCTGACCTTCTACGCTTCCCTGCAACACTTACACACACATATATACACACTTTAATAATACATATCCCAGTGGAATACAACTGACCCCAGTAAATCCTGCTGTTTCCCCAAGTGTGGAATTAAAAGCTTCATTATCAGAGTGAGAGAACACATTTGTTTCCATTCTTGTGATATCATTTTCCCCACTCAGACTAGTGTAACCACTGAAGCCCATGATACTCCACACAGCTGACTCAACTGCATATGTTAAAAAATTTACAGGAAACTGAAATCAAATATATTTCTTTAAAAAAAGAGGCTTTCATTTTTTTCCTGAAGTAAGCTAGTAGAACACTGTAGAAGGAAAACCAGACTTTTTAAAACAATGGTTTCAATACTACACACATTCAATTAAGCCAAACAAACCAAATTAATGTTATTTTCTAAGTACAAAAAATAACCAAGCCATCGTATCCAGGAAAATTGTGAAATTAAAGGCATATGACTTTGGATATTACATTTCTGCCGAAACAGAGTTTTCCCATTGTAATTCTGAAGAAGATAGCTTATCCAGCTAATCTAGTTTGTTTAGTTTGTTTAGACAATAGAAAAGTAATTTAGAAAACTGTGGCATGTGTGCAGAAATATATGAAAACCAAACAAAATACATATGTTTCTGTTTGTAGCATCAAAAATCAACCACATTTGAGAAAAATTCACACATATGCATCTTCTCTCTGCAAAAGAGCTGAAATTTCCCTTCTGTCTATGTGAGAAAAAGTCTTGAAATGGAATTTTGGATCTCAAAAATCAAAATTATGATGACTTGAATAAATATTTGTACTTCCTTTGGTCAGTGGTCTCCTATTCTCCTCCTTCCTAAACAGCCTGCTGCTGCACTGGGCCAACTGGTTTTCCTGTTCTTCTCTTTACACTTGTTTCCACTTTTTCTTCATTTTGTGTATCTTCTCCTCCATCACTCTCCTTCATGCTTAGCATGTCGTTTGCTTCTCATTTTAAGTCATAGCTTTCTACCTTTCAAACATCTAGTCCATGATTTTCCAGAATAAACTAATATGTAGTACCCTTAGACACCTGTATTTTAGTATTTTCAGTCTTTTATGCTTCTAAGTCTTCCAAGGCACCAAATACTCCTCAAACTGCCTAGGTCACAAGATGGTGATGTTGGTACAATGGAATTCCAAAACCACTGTTTACCAGAAATGCATTTGTATATCTGTTTGTAATTCCAAGCAGTGGGGAAAGTGAACAGAGCCTTGGCCACTCCACTGCAATATTTGGTGAGGTTTTTTTTTCCTAGCTAATATGCTATTTCACAGAGGAAAGCAGAACAACACATATAAATAATTTGCAGGAAAGGAGGGTACTTTAATGGACTGGGCACTAAAAGGGCAGCCAGGAGCTAGGTTTAGTCTCAGTTCTGTCACTCATATGCTGTTCAAACTAAGAAAAGTCATATTTTGAGTAGTATGAACCTAAATTTGTAAAGATTGTAACTTAGGGAGGACAGGTGGACATTGTTTCTGTACAGTGATAACCTTCAGATCCTTAAGCTGCAGCTCCAGTAAAGAAAAATGTCACAGATGAATCTTCTGGTTTTCAGACAGTATTGTCAAAACAAAAGCAATTATAGCTTGTGTGACATGCTCTTCACATTACTGGGACTCAATGTATTGGGAATGCCACTTTGTTCCTCTCACTGTTTAATTTTTCAGTACTGATTTTCTTAAAGAGTTAACATGATCAACAAAAATAACCTGTTCTGGCTTATTTTTCAGCGCTATTGAATTGCTTCACTTGCTTGCAAACTGTAAGTAGAGCAAGGAAGTGACATTCATTGCTTTGTCAAAGGTGACAGTGCCAAGAGATCTGGAAGCAAGCTTGCCTGGGAAGACCTAAGCCTTTCAGCAGATGAAGGCTTCTTCTTGACAGGCCTGAACACCCACCTGCAGGTAGTCTCCCACCTGAGTTGTGCTGAAATACACTCCTCCATCACAGAAGGTTTTTTCAGTCACAGACTCGCGATTTTGCCACAAACCTCTCATGTGTTCTACTTTCTAGCACTGACTATTTCCAGAACCTGCCAGGGCTCCTCTCAGAAAACCAGAGAAGTGACAAGACTTCAGAAGGGAAACTCCTTTCACCTCAGGACCTTAGGCACAGGACTGGGGTGATGCCATCTGAGACACTGTTTCTCAGGCTGGGCACAGGATCACATACAAGAGTGCTTCAGAAACTCCCAAAGGTTTGGTGTCTGTGTGGAGAGGGTACAGAGCAGCTGTGGTGTGTACACCAGCACTCATCAGTGCTCGCCTCATGATCTGTCACACAGCACAATGGGGCTTCACTCAGCACAACAGTCTCAGCAACACCTTGCTATAGGAGGAGCAAGTAAGTCCCCCTCCAAGCCTGCTAAAGATTTTTGCTTAGCATGAAAGACTTCATATGCAAATTCCGTGATCCAGAATAACTTTATCTCCTAAAGTTAACTCTGAAACAGCTCACAGTGTCTTATGACCAGTAGATTCTGGCTATAATAGCCCAGAGGTTAAAAAAAAACAAAACAACCATCAATCAGCAAACTCATTCTCACCTTTTCTCAACCTCTAGGCAAATTATTTTGGTAGAAGATTAAGAAGCATCCCTGGTACTGAAAGGATGAAGCTGTTGCACCTCTGAGATCTCCAAAGAATGAAGAAATCTGTTGTATTCTTTTCTATAAAAGCCAGACCTAAGAATATTTCAGGCATGTGAAAGCAGCTTCCTTTCCTTCTTTATTCAAACCATGAACAAAGAAACTACAGCAGGCCCAGAGCTGAAGACAGTAACTAGCCTTGAAAAAATATTCAAGTTTTGAAGCTAGACCAAAAAAGATGGCAGTAACCAAAAATGAAGACATGGCTTTCATATCCCTCAATGGGTTATAAAATTTTTGGCGGTATATGTTAGGAGAGAAAAGCTGTTTTCTTTAGAGAGTAATCTGCTTCCTAAACAAAATGTGCATAATAAACTGGATGGAATCAGAATGCCCACAGATGAATGGCACCTACCTAATGGGATATATTCTCCAAGGATTACATCAATACTACTAAAACTTATTATTTATCTCAACAAAAATGCAACAGCAAGGCCAAAATACACACAAATCCAAGAAATGAGAATGAGAAAATGTATTTTTGTTGCCACAGGAGAATCCATATCAACACCTATTTTTAATGTAAATAATAAAAAGCCACATATATCTTCATTCCCTTATGAATAGCAAATATTACTGGGATTGACAATGAAATTACAAAATGGCATACTGAAATGATGGGCCAGATCCACCCCACAATTATACCTTTGTATGCTTGTCACACAACTGAAAAATTAACCTTTTAATCTTTAGGTTCCTCCATTCTGGTTTATGCTAGAAAATAGACTAATACATATATTTAGTAAAAACAAAAACAAAAAAATCCTTATTTAGATGAAAAAGTAAGACAACAGCTTCAAATCTTTGAATAAAGAAGATGACCTCAAGCAATATCTTCCAGTTACCGTACTTGCAATCAGAGACGATTGAAGACTACTCAGTAAAAAATGCACACAAAAAAACCCTGAACCTCAAACACCTTTCGTGCACTTCACTTACAATTCTTCAGCTCTCAGAGATCTAAAAAGATTTATCATGCTAAATTCCCTGTAGATGATAGGCAGCCAAACATTTAAATGTGACATCCAGAAAGGTAATTTGTCCTTATAAGGAGAGTCCACATCCCTAAGCGTTCAAGCTGTCATCTTATACTTTTAAACACTTAGGGTTTTTGGATGAGCAGTGATAATTTTTAACAAAGCACAGAGGTCTCAATTTGCAAATTGAGTAACTCGTCGAATAAGAAAGTTGGATTTGTAATAGAGTCTGACAGATGTCTGCACCACGACATGACAGTGACAAAGTGCCTCTGAAATTTTCTCTTCAAAGATGAAGTTTCAGCTTGCCTCCTTTCACCTCTAGGAATCCAAATAATATTTTTTGATTATAAAGGTGAAGAGAAATTTGGTTTCAGCTACTATCCATTTACATCCAGCAAATAAGTTATGATTATAACACCACACTCTGATCAGCTTCGTGAGAAGCTCCAGCAATAACAATATTGCAGCAAAATGCTTAAAAGTGCCTAGCAGTACAGGAACATGACAAGGAAAAACCTATAAAAACAGCTCTGGTAGAAGCTAATTTCTTGAGCACAAAATTAATTTCTGAAATTTAAGATATTATTTTAACGTCTTGTAACACACCACATTTGCAGATTTCTTTGAATTTCACTTTAACAATGATATAGCTTTATGTTAATCGTATTCAACTGTATCAACATGAACTGAGAGCTCAGAAGCAATACAACAGGAATTTGCCCCAGAGAGCCTGTCCAAACAGGTTAACACGCTGTTAACAAGCACTGTGGCCAAAGACAGCTGTCACTAGTATGATTTCATAGTGTTTTCATGTGCAGGAATCATTCAAATACTTAAAAATTTCCAACACGCTACTGAGAAGAAGTACTTATGGCCCCATTTAATGAACACAAATAATGGGGGAGGGGGAAGGGTCAATCATCTCCCAGTGGTGGCAGATGTACCACTAGAGCAACCACTTGTTTTCAGACACAATCACAAGAGAGGTAGGGCTTCACAGCAGATTGTCCCCTTGGCCTGAGCAGCATAGCAGGAAAGGCAAACAAAAGTGTGAGCCTAGGTGCTTTTTGAAGTTTTGGGAGTTTCCAGAACACACGCATTTTGGTAGGAGCAGACAGGTGAGAGCTCCTCAGTCTACTAGTTCTTCTTCCTCAAGAAGAGGAAGGTAAAATTCTGGTAAGAATTTGAACTTGAATCCTATGCTAAAAAACTTAGTCCTAGCACAGCATCAATTCATAATTGTCTCAAATTAATTCATATGAAAATTACTCACAAAGATTGATCACATATACACTGCTAATACCTAATAAAGTGGCCATTTTTCACTCAAGTATGCATAATCTCTATGCAATTCTGTGTTTCAAACTGCAGCTGAACCAAAGATGTAAATACTGCTGTCTGACACTGTCTGTAAGAGACATGATAGGTCCTTAGCTACTGGGAAAAGATGGAAGGCCTTACTCAATGACAGACAGTCAACTCTTCTTGAAGGATACATAGCTGGAAAATGTTAATAACAAGTGGCAACAGAGTATTCTTCAGAAGATTTCACTATCTTCTTAGGGCATGCCTTTCTCAATTGTGTACAGATTTACATAACCTTGGAGAGCCAGAATCATAAGGGCACAAGGCAAATGTTTCTCACTCATACAACTTGGAGAAACACTGCAGAGTCTCCCTCTGGGTGAAAATGTAACAGCAAATAGTATTCAAAAATGTCAGTATGGTCTACTCTTTTAATTAAAAAAAAATATAAAACGGATTTATAGAAAAAATTTAAACATTTAGGAGCTAACAAAAGCACCTTTACTGAAAATAAGGGAAATTAGGTTCAAATCTTAAACTTGTGCTGATTATGGTGGAAATAAATCACAGTGAAACTGGCCAAAGAGTTTGGAAGAATTACTGCAATAAAGTGGTGAATCAAGTATACACCATCTCTAAATTGGGACTCAGAAAAACAATTTCCTCTGAACAACTTATTCTGTATCACGAGCTGTAAGTTCTTCCCAGAAGCACTTTCTGGAAACTTCCAAGGGCAGCATCCAGGCCAAAATGGACACACAGCAAGTCCTATAAACTGGTTCTTGAAAGATTTACTTCCTACGAGAACAGCAGCTGCCACAGTCTCCCCTTGGGTTCTGCTACTGCAGACAGTGACTGATGAGGGAAAGTTAAATGACTACTAACCAGTATGACCAGCTGGTAATTTTAGTAAATGATAAGGCTACATCTTTATGCACCATTTCAGTCAAATATACTGTGTTCTTGTCAGCTCAGATTCTCACTAAACAACATTAATAAATGAAATCATGCAATTTCTGCCCTCCTCCCACTCCATCCACCTATTACTTCTAATAGACCCATACCTTTGCAAAACAGCAAAAATGCAGTTAGAATGAACAATGCCTAGAAGAGGTAAGATTGATATCAGGAATTCAGAGATGTTTTCCAGAATGTGCAGATTTTATGACAAACTCATATGATGTGTAAATTCAAGGGAACAAAACCTCCTAGTATAGTGAGACTGTACTTAAGTATAGAAGCATTTTAGTTTTCAGCATCTCAAAAAGATCAGGAAAACTAGTTAATGAAGTTATGCGACTAAGAAATGAAACTAAGGAAACTTGGATGGTTAGTGCTATATAAATTCATCCATCTTAAACTCTCTGGCTGTAAATAACATACAAACTAAAAACAGTAAACATTACTCTGTGCCTCCTGAGATGATGAGTTACTTTGTCTTCCACTGCAGGAATTTTTCCTGTCCCAGCTGCAGCAGAAGACATTTGCTACCCGGAAGAACTGTCAGTACCACACATCCATTTTATGTATCTGTTACTGCAGAACTGAATGCACTGATGAACAAAACAGGTGAAACTCTGTGTGTTGGTAGAGATCTAAACACGTCAGCATGTAACATGAAGACTGTTTTAGTTCACAGCCATGTAATTGCTTTGCCAATACAGCAGTAGTTAAATAGTTGAAGAAATTTGTCAAGAGAATTGCTGAGCATCTCAGTCAATTTCCAGCCCACTTAGAAATATCCTTTAAGGCACTGAAAATTCAGTCAGACATGGAAGAGACCAATGTTACTGCAGTCATGAATAGGATATCCATGTAATCATAAAACCAGGATCCCCACAATCATTAACGGTGAAAAAAATCCCTGCCCACCCCCCTCAAAAAAACCCCAAACCAAACAAACAAAAAGCCAGGCAAAAAAACAAACAAATATGAAGAAACTGCTAATGCTTTTCCAAGGAGATGTTTCCATGTTTGGTTTGGGTTTGTTTTTTTTGGTAATGCGTGTGGAAATTCACCAACTTCTCTGCCTCTCAAAGACATGCCTCAACAGGCTAGGGCCAGCCTCAGTTCTGGAATGGGTGCAGTGCTTTATAACTTGCCTTAGCAATAATAGTTAGGTTCTGCTATTGAAAAAGTGGCTGTGCTCATGTTACTGGGCACCTGATCAATAAATTGGCAGTCTCCACAGGCTGTTATGGTTCGTATTTTCCATCTGTCCACCAATAAGGGCTCTTTTTTGCTATAAAAGTTATTCTCCAGCTCTGAACTTTATATTCATGCCGGAGTTTGATTTTATAATCAAGGAATAAGATAGCAACTAGATACAAAATTACTCAATGAAGAAAACACCCCTGAATCCTGTCTACAGGTAAAAGCAAGGTAAACTCAGCACATTTTGCATTAAATGGTAAAAATGTAATTTTAATTTAGAACCCATACATACACTTCAAACAGATAGCTTCTCATTTGAAGATACAGACTGCACAAATCTCTTCAGTCCAAGCATGAAACCTTAATTTAACTAAAAGGTAAGCCTAACTGCTTCACATGAATTGAAGCATTCTTTTCTCTTTTCTCAAAGTTCCACGTGCCCTGTACTGCTCACCAGTACCTTCTGTACCAGCTTGTTTATTCCTGAAGATCTGCCAAGCTTTTACCGTACTTTTCAGAGGTATAAAGAACCATTCTGGTATAAAACTCATGGAAGTCATGCAAGTTGTAAGACTATCTACCCATTCAGCTCTCCACCCTGGTGGTGCTCACATCATGATGAGAGCCTACTTCCTCACACAATTTATCTGGCTTTAAAAGACACCACTTCTTGTTTGACCTTTTTACTGGATAAAGTCAGTCCCATGGTTTGTACCACTTTTCTACACATACTTCTAGTCACAGGGAATGATCTGCTGATCTTGGATCCTGAAAACAAATGGACAAGGCTCAGTCGAGTCAATACAAACCACCATAGCTATATTAAATTAAATACCACCTGCTCTAGATTCATCCTTCAAATACGGAGTGAGCTGAGATGATTCACCTGGTGTAAAATCCCAAAGTTCCAAGGGCCAGCTCAATGCAAACAGCAGCCTTTGCACTGCAAGGGCAAAGGAAAGACAATCACGTCCTGAGGGCATTTGTGCAATGGCTGCCACACAACCTTAATCCTTTTCTCTCCTGTATGCTTATTTTGTTTAACCTACATTCCTAATCAGTTTCTATTGTCACATTTACCTATGTTTACCTTTTTTAACATCTCTTTTTCAACACTTTTGTACCACTGAATATTCATATTTTGCATCGTTTCAGAAGTTTTCATTTACATATTTCTAGAGCACCTAATTTTATCTCTTGCTCATATTTCCAACCTCTTTCTGTCCTTCTGTATTATAACCTTCTCTGTATTTGTTGTTATATCCTAATTTTATGACCATCTGTGAACATAATTAATGTAGCACTCAATCTTCCTCCTACATCCCTAGTAAATACCTAAGATTTAACTTGTACTGTAGATTCTAGAAGCACTTAGTTGCCACATTCCTTAAAATCAGTGGCTTAGCTCTTCTCTCTACTGTCCCTACAATTACTTTTTAATTCAACTTTCATATGGAGCAACATAAACCAAATTTTGTGAGGTATAGCACTAAATTAGTTCTTAAAAGTTTACATTACATAAAACATTACGGAATGAAAGTCTTTAAAAAAAGGTTTTCTTTCTTTGTTTATTGTTCATGGCTCTTTCCCCTTACTACTATTGTTCCAGTAACTATCTCATTACTCTTCTGTACTAAGATATGAAGCTACACAAGGACAGCTCTCAGACACACACTTCATATCCAGTCAGCTGTTAGAGACTGAATTTATCTTGGAAGTGCCAAAGGAAAATGCAGGATCAACTATATACAGCTACAGGGAAACAGAGTGCCCCTCTCAACTGAATGGATGCTCTCAAAAGAAAGAAATAGTACAACTGATTGCAAGAAAACACTGTGTGATACAATATAATATTCATTCATTTTGTTCAAGGACAGTTGTGGCAGAATGAGGGTGCAAGAGAGGATGTATACCAAATCAACTATTCCCTGCATCTGTACCTCTCTTTCTTAGAATCCTCTCCAGCCTTTCTGACCAGCAACCGCAGGCAGAGCCAGCTGGCTACTGCTCAGCTCCATGGAGCGCACAAACTATTTGAGCACAGCTCAAATCCTGGAACTTGGGCTGGTGTGAGATGGCACAGGGAACTGCAGCTAATGCAGACTGGATAGAGCAAAGCCGATGATTATGAAGGCTGACCACTGATTAACCCTGAGAGTGATCTTCAGAGTTATGCCTTGAGAGGCTACCTACAACAGTGGCTAGAGTGTTAAAGGAATAAAGTAGATATTTATTAAAAGTCTTCAAAGGATACATCTTGGGCAGTACAAAAGCACAGCCAAAGTGCCCCCCAAGATGGACAATGGATCATGTGTTTTCACACTTTTATAAGCTTTGGTCCATTTACATATTTGGGTTAATTGTCCAATTACACTCCAGGTTATGAAGTCCCATCCTCCCAGATTGCTCTCCTCAATTTGCTGTTGTTTATACTTTTTGTACCTGAACTGCAATGGTGTCCTTGGTTCTCTGTCTGGAAAAGGATTGTTTTATCTAACTAAACTTTGAGGAGAACTTGCTAAAACTTTGTATGAATTTCAGAGTTACCTACTAATGCAGTACAGAATCTGGAAAATATGAAAGCCGAAACTTAAGGCATCGACACCGGCATCACATCATTGCACAGTCAGAACTTTGGGTATCTCCCAGTTGCAACTCTTGCAATCCTGCAATCTGGGCCTACTGAATACTGTACCATAGGCCTTGTGTCCCTTGGTCATGTAAGTTTGGTCATACTTGAACTACAGATTTTGGTTGGTTCCCCAGAAAATCTTTCTTCTCCTCCTCTAATCCCCTCACAGCACAATAGGGCAAGCAAGGACAAGGGGTCTCATACAGCTGTTCTTTTACACAGATTTACTCAATGGCTTCATGGAGAAAAATGTTCTTTCTACTCTTCTGCTTCTTTCAACAGCATATCTTCCTTGCATCTCCTTGTGTGACATTTATGGGAGGAATGCAGAAAGGGAAGTTCTAGAATACAATTCTGGTGGGAAATATGGTGTGATGCTCCTAGTGCACCAGAGGGAAATACAGTAGGGAGAGCTATTCAGGGATAGGAGGGGAGAGGACAGCACAGTTGGGCTCAATGGCTCATTTCTCTGACTTTATCTAA
>VWYI01009974.1:4136-49615 GCA_013399455.1 Anthoscopus minutus | reverse complement strand
GCTTAAAGAGTCTTCTAGGAAAGGACATTTCTGGGGCTTCAAAGAGAGCTGGGCTTCTAAAATTCAGAACAACATTGACAGGTCTGTGGTGAATGCATTTATGAATATTTACCTGGAAGTTAAGATTTGGAGTAAGTGTTAGGAGTGCAAGCCTCTGAACATTTTAATCTGGCAAAATCCTGAAATCTCTCTTCCTTTCCCTATGATGCTCATATACTGACAAGATCCATGATCCTTGTTTTTTAAAAATTCATGCCAAAAATATCCATGACAAATTTAAGTTAAAAAATGCTGCTTCTTCTCTACATTTAAATATTGAAACTCACCTGTAGCTGCACTGGCCAGACACTGACGCCGGTAATTCCAGGAAATGTTCAGAAAGAATTCCCAGCACATTGAGCAGCTAGTCTTTGTGTTTTTTATAAGAACATTTTCTCATTTAACTGTAGAATACATATTTTACCTTCTCTTCTATATATAACATGGCCAATTTAAGACTTTGATATTTAAAAAAATTATTATTATGGCTCTATCTCACAGCATTTTATAACATAAAAAAATAATTCATCATCCTGATTTCATCAAACACAAGTTTGTGTAAGGGACATTTTGCACACCATGAGGTCTCACATAGGGGTGATTGGAAAAGTAAGTCACCATCCCATCTGCATTACTGGATAAGGCTGTTTTCAGTACAGGGAATATAGAAGAGGCTGCATTTCTTCTACTCCTTTTTACCTAGGTTTGCAGCATGTATTGATATGAACTGTAATTTACTGCTCTTCAGTCATCACTGATGCATGTTCTACTATGTCTTTGTGGCAGCAAGCCTTCCTTCAAGGGGAAGAAACTTGTTTGTTCCTTAAGCTTGGTGAAGATGGACTGTGATTCACTTGTACTTGAGTGTTAAACTTGGCTCTGTATTGTTTTATTACTTGATTGCTGAAACTCTGACAAATTAAAAACAAGGCCTTATCCACAGTCATATGCTGAGTTTAGCTGTTCACAGAGTCATGGAATATTCTGAGCTGAAAGGGATCCACGAGGTTCATGGAGTCTGACTTTCAAGTGAATGGCCCATACATTGAGCTCTGGTTGAACCCAGAGCTGTGGCAGTATTAGCACCATGCTCTCTCCAACTGGGCTTCTCACCTGTCTCTACATCGTGCCAGGAGCTTAGTGGGCATGCACTGGGGGAAAGGCTTGCTTTCAGCCTTTGTGCTGTAGGGGAAAACACTGAGGATCAGTGCCTGACTGTAATGCTCTGGTGTCACCAAGCAGTAAGAGGTGACTTACAGCTGAGCAGGGGCCAGGATGTGCTGTAAGCCTGGCCTCATGTTTCTGTGGTGCTCTGTTCCCTGCAGGCCCCTCTCTGTAGATCTGCTGTGAATCTTTGCTTGCCCTTGCTGAGGAGCTTGTTTTGTCTATATTCTTACAACAAATCATGTATTTACTGGGGGAGGGGAAGGAAAGATGTGCTGTAGATGTCTTTCCACGGCCTTTTTCATTAAAAGTGTCTGATGTGGTGTGTACTACCTGATGCAAATATATCCATATGATGAGCTAGTCTTGCCAGCTTTTATCTGAGTTGCAGGTATCTTGCTTAGGGCCTGTTTCTGTAAGCAGTATTCCCAGACACCCATCTCCCCATCTCTGATGTTTTCAGGCAGTGGTGACAAAGCGATGCCTAATTTAGCTACAAAAATTAGTAAGGTTTCTGAAGAGTGTAATTGACTGTCAAAAGCACTTTTGTTGGCAAAGAGCCACGGGGAGCCACCTCTAGAAATAGGATCTCCCTCTCATGTTTTTGAGGATGTGGAAATGGATAACATTAAATCATGGGCTATAATTTAGACAGTGAGAAAGTTGCAGACTGATTCTGTTAGTAGAAAAATCCCTTGAGGAAACACATTATATCTATAATCCTGCCAGTTAGAAAGTTAGAGAGTCTGTCAAAAACTAACTTACACAAATGACTTAATAGTAAAGATTGTTGTGTTGGAGGTAAGAAATTTAGCTGAAATCTTTTGCTTAAGGCTATGAAAATTGGGTGACTTAGAAAAATGGTATTTCTTTTCCAGAAGATGTAGTAGAAAGATGTTCTGAGCTGAACATGTTCTGAGTTGAACATGATGCTTCTATTGCAACATTAGGAATAATTGCAATTACTTAAATATGTGGTTGAAAGAATCCCAATGTGCTTAGCATTTGGTTATATATTTGGATAACATATGTAGCCTTTAGGGCTCAGGTTTCAGAGTGGAACTTGTTCATTATAATTTGTAATTGTGTGAATAATATACTGACACAAAGAATGAGCCGATGTGAAACTGAGGTGCTTCAGATGACATTTTGAATCCTCAGTGCCAGGAAACACAGACTTGGGAGCAGGTTTTCCTCATAATTTTTGTTATATGCCTATATATATGTATATAATCTTACTCCTTGTAGTTAGAGTGTGGAAAGTCCTACACTACCAAATTTAGTTTTTAATAATGTACATACCTCTAGAAAGATAAGTGAATTGCAGTGGTTGCTGCTTCTTCCTCCTACTTTTGGTAGAGTGCATCCTCATTTTGAAAATGAGTTTTTCTTGAGAGGGTAGAACCAGGTTTTGTTTTGCTTCAGAACTGTGATACTGAAACTATTCCACTGATGAAGAGTGGAATGAATGGATGGGCCCTTATCCTATAGTTTATATACATTTAGGTAGCTCATCTTACATCAATAATCAGTGTAATCAACCTTTGCTAAAAATGACACATATATTTAGTTTGCTATTTGGTATGAAATACTTGTGCCCGCAGTGTGAACACTCCTGTCACATCTGTGGGGTGGGGCTTGCAATCCAGGGGAGTTTGGCTGACAGCTTTCTGGTGTCTGCATCAGAGCAGCAGGAGCACTTAGTCCAGGAGTGCCAGGACTGGAGCAGGTGTCAGTGAGGCGAAGTGTTTATATGAGGCTTAGTCAATGCTTACTGCTTTTCCTGAACCTGTGTGTGGGAGGTGTAAAGCTGTACCCAAAGACCAGAAAACCCCATTGCCAAAGTAGTCAGTAGGTCTACTCTTTTCTCCTGCTTTCTGCACACAGAGACCAGACTGTGGTGGGGCACCTCCTCTGGATGAGAAACAGATTTTTGTTATGTTCACATAAGGGTCTAAAAGGCACACAAAATCCTGCTGAAGCTAGCTTCTCATCTATTTGAAATTTCTAGCTTTAATTATGGGATTATTTTCATCCTTTGGACAAATTAAAGCTCAGGAGGAGGCATCAACAGCAAGTCCTCTAAGCAAAGCAGGAGTAGTGAAGTTGAAGATTTTGAAAGTCATTTCAGCAAAGCAGGCAGTAATAAAGATTTCCAAGATGAAAACAGTTCCCTAATGTGGTCTCTAATGCCTTTTCAAAGTGGGTAGCAAAGGTGTTTTTCAGACAAGCTACTGCAATTCAATTATACTGACCTAATTTTTATGTCTTCACTTTCGGCTACAGATTTCCACACCAATACAATTTAGCTTTCTTAAAATCATGTTATGGCTTGGAAGGGATTTGGGTACAGAACTGTTAATTGACAGAGTTTACATACAGGAAATATTCCCTAAAGCTTGCCTACTCTGTATACTCATATAAGCTAAAAAATCTTAAAAAAGACTTTTTTGATTTGGGCAGATGAAAATTTTTATAAGAAAAGTAAACATTGTTGCAGCCCAGGGTAAATGCTACTGGGTATGACTTATGCAATATATATATATAATTTTTCAATTAGGAGTAGAGATTATAGGCCAGCTGTTCTATATTTATATAAATCTTTGTGTTGAGTGCTCACAGTGACACACTAAGCAGCACAAACTCTCACTATACTCAGTTGTGTGCATCACATCCCACAGTTAGCAGAATTGGTTATGCATTTAAAACAGCTTTATCTAGAAATAGAAATTATTACTTTATTACTGGGCTTTTTCAGCAGCTTCTGCTTTCTTTATTTTACCAAATTAAATGCTGATTTAAAATGCATTGATGACATCAAAATTTGAATAAGTTTATGGAGTGATGGTTCTAGGTTCCAAGCCTTTGAAATGAATAAAAGTTCTTTTCAAAGCATGAAATTACTTTTTCTTAATTTTTAAAAAAAAATTAATTAAAAAAAAATTTAATTCCTTAATTTAAGATTGCTGATCCTATGAGACTAACAATCCAAGCAACTGTTTGAGCCTGAAGCCTAATTTGGCCATAGAAATGGTGCTGCTGTGAAGCAAAAATAAACTAATAAATAATCCAGTTTTAAATCAGCACATCATTCTTTTGTACAAAATTGCTTCAGTTGAACTATGCTAGTGCAACACCATCTTTTTCTTTTTTTAGAGCCGTAGGTGGTACACATTGGTCTTTCCACAAGGTGCTTTGGCAATGGCTTTGCAGCTGAAGCAATGCTACGGTGGCATTTAATAAAGGCTGGGTTGCCACATTTCCAGTGCCAGGAGACCCCTGCCATGTGCTGGTGTGAGACTGCCTTCCCTGGCAGGTATTGGTACTTACTTGCAATATGCATATGTGGGATTGAAACCAAAAGGATAGTTTTAAAAAGTGAGAGACATCCTCCCTGTTTGCAGTCTTTGTCCACTTCATATGTAAAGAAAGCCTGAAATTCAGGTATTTATTTCTCTGTTGTAGCTTAACTTACTAAGTGGTGTGATTTGTAAGCAGACAACGCAATGCAGAAGCTATTATTACTCAATATTTCTTTTGATTTTACATTAAAAATATATCACATCTTGAATGAGCTTTATCAAAATTTTGAAGTTGCTGAGGATAGATAAGTCTAGCAAAGACTTCCTTTTTCTGCTATGCAGTCACAGATGACTGATACCAGCCCTTCAGTCATGTGATTTCATTCTTTCAATGGATGTTTCCTCAGCTTCAAAAAAATCTATTTTTAGTGTTAAAATCAGTTTAAATCCTAGAGTCCAATTATGCATCCCAGAGAAAATAATGATGCAGGACTTTTCTTTTACAAATCACATTTAACTGAGGGCTTAAGTGGTTTACAGGAACTAAGAATAAATAATACCTCCAGTAAGAACCCTTTTTTTCCTCTCAGCTGTTTAAACTCATTCTCCAGTTCCACTGGCAGGGATGCTTGTGGGGACCAGGGACTGCAACCTGTAAGGGTCTGTGCTGTCCGTTGCAGTATTCTATGTCTTTTGTTGTGGTAATTCACTGTATACACTTACCAGATTTTGGTATCTAGAGGCATTCCTATTTATTGTATATATTTTTTTCAAATGGCGTGTGTTAATAAGGATAAGTAGGGAAAGGTAAGTCTGATTTACAGAAGCCACAAAGATGTAGCCTTGTTCTGCTTGAGAACATATAATTTTCTTGTGGTTTCATTTTAAAATTCTTTGTGAAAAGACTATTTCCCCTTTAACTTTATAGCATGATCCTTGTGATAGTCCTTACCTATTTGAGAGAGTCTTGAGATTCTTGGGGCCCTGGAAAAAATATCAGAGCTAGTTTTTGTGCTGCTTCTAAGGTGGATATCCAAAGAACTGGGCTCCCATCCCAGTTTAGATCACATCACTGGAAAAATGAGATGATGATGAGACAGGAAAGTAGTTGAGTTACTAATGGAGACCCTGATAGCTGCTAGATTCTATCAAATCTTGCCTTGTTCATGTCAAAAAGGCATCAGAATTCCTTTCAGCTAGGATGGACAGGCAAATCTGCATAAAATTGTAGTCAGTGCTCTCCTAACCCTTCTGCTATCTGATCAAGTTTCAGTCTACGCATCTCATTGTGTTGAGATGAGGAAGGGGTCTGAAGGAATCAGATATTTTTGTCCTTTACAGGAAAGAAGGCCTTTTCACACTGTGCTATCTGGCATATTACCTTCTGAAATCTTTTAATTGTATCAAGCTCTATGGTTTTATTTTCTCTGTAACAAAATGTTCTTGTGAAAATGACGATTGAGTGACTTGCTGTGAAGTTTCCTGTCACAATTAAATTTCTGTGATGCTGAACTGCTGCTAAGAGTCAGCCCTCTTCTCATCTATTCCTTGTGCTGTATGTATTCAATGGGAAAAAATTAATTTCAAGCTTCACAATGAACAAAAGTGCTGAAAAACCCACCAGTCTGCTGTGGTTAGAGTTTAACTTGAGTTAATAAGGTGAGAGCCTGTGGTCAGAGGCCTTGACACCTGCAGAAACCATTGCATTGTCCTAAGGCAACTGGAGCTGAGGGTGTCTCTAAGGTGTCCCCCAGGCTCTGAGTACAGCACTGAAGTGGCCCGTGGCAATAGGGAGGAGTGGTTTTCCCCAGATGTGAGACAGAGAGACATCTCTGCTGATTTCCACCTTTCTTCCTGTAACAAAGGTTGTTTTTGTTAGTCAGTTCCCTGTTCAGGTGGTTTTTACTAGTCAAAAACCAGCATGGGAGTTTTCAAAGCAAGCCTGTGGTTTAATCTGCAATACCTGTACTTGTGACATGGTGTTAAAACACCACCACTGCTAAAGCCTGAATTGGGAGAGGAGACAGAAAACTCTTCACTATTGTTGCCTCTGGAAAGGAACACTCTGCATGTGATGCTGTACAAAAGGAACAAAGCTTGGCTAGTTCAAGCTATATTGAAAGATCTGTTCTTTGGTTTTTTGTTTTTTTTTTTTAATCTTTATTTTTTTTCACTTATTAACTTTTCAGATAGTAGAAAATTTTTCAAATGTGAAAGTGTGGAAACTTGAGAAATTATGGCTTTGCCTATGGAAGCAGGTGGCAAACATTAATATGAGGGCAATTAGCTGTGTGTTTTGGGTGGAGCAATGATTGGGGAGGACAGCTTTGTGATTAACAGGCCTGACTAACTCCCAGCAGTCTGGTTCTGCTTCCTGCTGGCACTGCCTACCTGTGCTCTCTGTTCTAGATGTGCGTGCACTGTAGGAGTGGTCCATGGCACACAGCTCTGGTCCAGCTGCAGTCAAGTGCCATTCCATGGTAGAACAATTCACAATTCCCTCCTTAGCTGTATGGGATATTAGGGGTTTTTAAATCTGTTTAGTTGTCTTAAGTCCTGTTGCTGGCTTGACAGCAGCATGCTACTGGTAGATCCCTTCTGTCTGAGCAAGGCAGCTTGACAGCTGCATTATCCAAAGCAACTTAAATTCACAAACCTGGTGTTTATTGACTTTGGAGAGTCCTTGCTGCTCTGGGTGAGCTCTGAGCCACCTCAGGTCCAGTGCAGACACTGGAACTCACTGCTGCTGAAACCACATGAGGCAGTGGTTACCACAGGTTGTGCAATAACACATGGATGACACCCATTATTTGGGATTTCAGGTACCTGCAATTATGTGCCACCTAAATCCAAAGGGATTAAAACCCAGAGCATTTATTTCTCAGGGACAATGTGTTTAATAATAAGCAAGATGAGATTGGGTTGTGCCTCCTTATTCTCCCTAAGGTAAGGAAGTGCTGGAAGCCTGGATCCAGTGTGGAACAGTCTAGGTAATGTATAAATGTTTAAATATAGTATTTGTTACTGGGTGCCTCTGGGACAGCCAAAGCCTTTATCCCTTATGGTGCTTGTGGATGCTGCTGTAACACAAACAAGGAAATGCTGCAAACTCCTGATGGCAGCTCAGAGAAAAGGCACCTATAGTCTTCTTGCACTGGGAAATCCTGCAGGAAGGGAAGGGGCAAACCCTGAAGTATAACAGGAGCTGGGTAACAGTTGTGAGTAACAAACACCTCGGTGTCTTCCAGGTGTCTCACCTGCGTGCTTCAAAAAGGCCATTCATGGAAAACTCTGTGGTAATCAATTGCTATCTTGCTTCCATAATGGGATCTTCAGGCTTCCTGGAAAGCAAAGGAAGTGCCTGAAAAAAGTAGGGTAGAGCTCAGGCTCTGTTTCAGGCAAGCCTTTCTTACCAGGTCTTTCAAAAAGGTTTATTGACATGGAAGCCAACTCATATTTGTGTTTTGCTGGACTAGAAAGATATTGTTTCTTAGTGGGAGAAAAGTGAATTGGCTCAGTAAGAAGATTTTCTCAAATCAGGCATTTCTAGCCTTTGTTTTCCATATAGGTATGTTATTTTTCCCATGGGAGGAAAGTACCAAAAGATCTCTCTGTGTGGGAAGGTGGCATGGGAGGAGGGTGAAGCTAGTTCTGCAAACATGCTTATTTCAAATACCACCCTAGAAAGAGGCTGCAGATTTTTGGAGACTGGGCTCCATGTGGAAGGTGGGAGGGGGTTTCTGTACTATTGATTAATTTCAAATTGTGTGGGATTTTCCTGGCATAAATGCACAGGGTCTTTGCCAATTTAAACTTAATTTTCCTTCTGTTAAAGGAGCTGCAAAAGCTGTGTGAAGAGGATGTTTTGGGGAGGAAGGACTCCAGTATCTGGAGACCTTGATGGAATTGACCTTTCCATTTTTTGGGGATAAGGAATATGACTTTTCCTGGGCAGTAGTGTATTTACTTGTGTAAATACACTTTCATTTCCAGAGCCTTACTCAAGAAACTGTATGGAGAACAAAAGGCTTTTTTTTATGAATTCTGCTCCTTACTGGGAATGCCATGGAGATGAGGAAACCAAAACAGCCTGAATTAAGAGCAAATCCTGCAGGGCAGCAATAGACTTGTACAGGTTGGGAAACAGAAGGCCAAATCTAGAAAACAGGAGGCTCTTGGTGGTCTCAGTCCTTGGGTCTGGGAATTTGTGCCAGTATCTAGGTAAGCTGTTCAACTGTATTAGTACTGCACAGTGAGTTCTGTGGACAGAACAATATTGCAGGCTGTAGGAATGTGAGATAAACTAGACTTGTACAGGCCAGAAAAAAGTCTGTTTTATTGAACAAAGCAATCTCAGTCTATGATTAACTTTATTTCATGTCAAGAGTAGAACATACAAATCTAGGCTCTTTCATGGTGTGATACTGAACAATACAAGCCCTGTAGCACAGAGCATACCACTGCTGGATTATTTGTCCTGAATGTACTTTAGAGAAATTCAGTCAGGCTTAGTTTATCCTAATAAATACTCATTTGATGCAGACGTGACAGCAGTGCAAACCAGAGGTTTGCAATAAGTCATGCTCCTGGGGCTCATCTCAAATGCTGGCCTTATGAAACATTTTGTTTGCATATTTTCCTTTTTCACATCAAGCTAGAAAGGCATAGAGAATGGAAAAGAATTTCAGAAAATAAGAAGAATCAGTGGTTTACAAACATAATTGTTTGACAAAGGCAATTTTAACATGTGGCAGCTTAACAGGCTGAAGAATCAACAGATTTGGGGGGATATATGAAACTTAAACTACTTGAAGGGCAAATAGAAGCCATAGGGAAAAGAGACAGTGTTGGTTTTACTATTTCAAAGAAAATTTACAAATGAATAGAGGATAGAGGAAAAAAATGTATTTTCTGTGGATGCAAGATTTCAAGTTATAACCGGACTTTCAAATTGGATTGCAAACAGAAGGAAAAGATGCTGAAACCTGTTTATAAACAGCTTGAGTTTGTAAAGTTACATCCTTGATTTGTTACTGCCTGCTCAAAGTGAGTCCTACACAAAGGAGTAGTTATGACCCACAAAGCACTTGCTGTAAATTCATTGTTCAGACAAAACCTGTATTTTCCTGGCAAGACTAAAACAGAAGATAATGAATTAACAGTTTGGCCACCGGCCCAAATTCATAGCTCCTAGAAGGTCTAAGAATCAGATAGCTATGCACAAGGCACAGTGTTTGGGCTAAGGCATACACAGATGAATGGATTTTGAGAAGTGCAATCAAAACCTGGGGAACAGGGTACTTGGTGCAGAATAGTCAGGTTTGAATGAAAAATTTGATTTTGCTCATTTTAAAAAACAAACATCACCAAGTTGACCTGTATGGAAACAGTGATAAAAATAATTATGTCACTTTCTTCATTATTCCTTATTCCTGTTGCTTTTTAATTGGATCATAACATGAAATTCAGATAAGTAATATGACTTCCATTGTTATACCTGGAGAAGATGCTTTTCTCATCAGAATAATTTTACATGTTGTGGGAGCAAATATAGTTTATTCTGTGAGCAAAATAGTATTGTTAATTATGTCAGGTACTGGTGGTCCAGAGTTCACATAAATGCCTGGCATGTTAAGTGCACCAGTTGTTTATATCATGTATATCAGGTATTTCAGTGAATGGTAAGGCTGGAATGTGCATGGCTCAGGCAGTTATTTCTGAGATAATCTTGCAGCCTCTAATCTAGAACTGCTTAGACCTAGAGATCTGTAGGGGATGTTTGAGAAGGATCAAATATGTGCACTAAAATTAGGAATCCTTCTAAAACAGTGTAAGCCATATAAGTCAGCTTCCATATCAGATTTTATCTGTATCTTCTCTTGTATCAGACATCGCCTGAAAGACACTAAAACACCTGATGCATTTCTTTTTCCTTCACCCTTTTTTGAGGGGTGGTGGTGGAGTGGGGTGTGTCTTTTCCCCCAGTTTCACTGCTCAAGATGCTTCTCCTACACAATGCTGCTTTTACATAACAAGTGTGGCAAACATACCAGGATGCTTTTTTAAACCTCGTTGTTCCTGAACATTTCACATAAATATTGTTCAGGAAAGAGTAGAAAAACATAGTTACAGAAGACTGTGAAAATGGATAACAAACCTTTTAAAACAGAAAAATACTCAAAGCAATTATAAGTCACACTTAAAAATTTTCAAGCAATGACTCTGATACAATACTTTAATAAAGGCCCTTTCATGTACTATGACTTCTTCTCTTATATGAGTTCTTTTTGATTCAAAGGGTTTTCCTTTCTTTTAAATACAGCACTTAGATTAAAGTGTAAAGCATAGAGATAATTTAATATAGACCCTTTAGAGTGCAGGTGAATTTTCCATTTGGTTCTTTTAAACCAATTTCCTTCTCAGACACTGAGTGATGATGGGTGAATAAGGGAATGATTAGACACAATTTCATGAACAAGAGCAAAGAGCTTTTACGTTCTGAATACAAGAATTGTTTCTCAGAACAAAGCAGATCCAAAGTATTGACCACTGTGTCAAAAAAGTCCAAATGTTGCTAAAATGTGATAATGGTGAGATAGCAGTGAAGTACAGCTACATTTCTGTAATATTATTGAATTGCTGCTCTTGATTGCATTGGCAACCTTTTTTAGTCTCTCGGTGAAACAATACTTAAAAACTATAGGAAAGGATTCATTGCCTTAAAAGACTTCGTTTGGCATCAAGACAGCTTAGTAATTTTTAATTCTTCTATTAATCCTGTGCAAAAGAATGGGATATATTCACCAAAATTATCAATGAAGGTTGCACTATCAGGTCTATTTTGCTGGAATGTGGATTTGTTTGTGATGCTGTAATGCTAATACCAGACTGACATTTCCAGCAGAAGTTCTTGTTCCAGGGACTATAAATGGTGTGTCTCAGGTCACACTGTCATAAAGCAAATATCTGCTGCTTGTGTTGGAACTTTATTTATTGGTCAATCTGACATATTGCCCTGTGACGAGAAATTCACTGCGTTGGATTTTTAGTGTTAGTCTTAGAGGCAGATTTGGCTTTTAGGGCACTTGGGAGGCTTGGATTCAAATTCTGCCTCTTACCCAGAGATGGGGGCTGATTTACCTCCTTGCTTCTCAAACCTGGCTTTCCCCCACAAGGAAAATCTGGGTAGCTATGTGCTCTGGGAAAAATAGTTTCTCTTTCACTCTCCAGGAGGAAAGTCCTGATTTCTGTGGTGCCACTGTAAAACTTTACTGTGGAAGGATGGCAGGGAAATGAAAGAAAGCCGTTTGATGGATACCAGTTGCTGGTAATTGGCTGTGAAAAGAACAAGCTGACCTTTCCCTAGAATCTAGCTTTTTGCCCTTGGCTTTCCTCTGTTTTCTTAAACTGTCTGAGATTTTTTGATCATCTGTATCCTAGAAAATCCTTATGTTTTTACTCTATATAAAGAACCTTGTTTTTATACAAGGTTAATAATGGGATAATTGCACTGGGCATTAGGTTTTAATGTATATTGGTAAATATAAACTAGCCTTTTAGCAATCTGTGTGCCTTCATCCAAAGCAATGGAAAATACTCCCAAGTAATTTTAATTTAAAAAGAGATGATAAGGACAAAAATTTGGCATGGTAGCTCCTCAGGACCCTGGTAGATTTCTATTCAGGGCTGATGGCTGTAGCTTTTACTTCATTTACACTGAAAATGAAATCTTATGGTATTCTTGATGTTTATCCATTTATCTACATTTGCCCTTGAAATGGTGCCTGGCAGCTGAATCTGTATTATCTTTTCTGTGCAGACATTGCCTGTTCACTACTAATGTTCACTGGAGACATGCACGTACTCTGACAACAAAATTCAGGGCTAATACCAAGCCATGCAACATCTGTGAAATTCACATGGGGAAAGGGAATATAAAAACAAATACACAAAGGGCACAGCTACTGAGATGGTAAATATTGTTCTTTCCATGCCACACCCAAGCCAGAAATAGAGACAGAGGAGGCCTTAACAAAGCTTGATTCAGGTTCCTGACAGCTGACAGTAACTGCTTGCTTTCCACTGAGCTCTAAGTGAACAAGACTGCCAGTTTACTTCAAAAACATGAATTAGCCTGGGACTTAGGCTTCTTTTACTATGAGTAGATCAGAAGTAGATGAGAGGGATAGCTCCATGGATATGTGCAGTATTAAAGTCTTGTTACTGTGATCGCTATCAAGCTTGCTTGCCATAAGAGAGGAAGAGTGGATAACACTTTTTTTGGAGGTAATAATCTGCCTGTGCTGTAATGGACAGCACAGATTCACTGGCTGAGCAAGTGGAGCAGCTGGCAAGGGAGCCTGGATTGGCTGCAGGCTGCAGTCCCAGGACTGGGAGCTGCCCCAGCACTGTGGGACTGGGTCCTGCTGGGGAGGTTTCTGCTCCATCTTGGCTCTGGGAAGGAGCACGCAGCTCAGAATGGAGAGGAGGAAATTGCTGGGTGCCTGTGCCAGGGCATAGGTGGTGCTTTTCCATTCTAGGCTGTTGCACAGAGTTCAGGTGCTTAATAAGGTATATAAAACTAGGCACTCCCAAATCTACTGCTGATAAAACAGGGTTTCAAAGTGGCTGTGGGTTGAAGGGGGAAGTGAGTGTAGGATATACAGTCCAGTCAACACATGCAGTCAGTCATTGCAATAACTTTAGTGATGAGGTTAGGTATGAGGGGAAGAACAGACCTGCAGTCTGGAGGGCCCTCAGGACTGTGGACATGTGGCTTCACATGGCTCATTTGAGTCACTCCATGCCTCTCCTGCCTGAAAACTGCTGTCAGATACTCTACATCAGAGTGTGTTGCAAGAGGACAGCAATGCTAACCTACCTGGAAAAGTGCCTTAACGTCCAGATGCTCCTGCTCTGAGCATGGCAGATTGGGCAGACATGAAATAATCTGTTTTGTTATGGTCTGAAGAGTTTCTGTCCAGCACAGGCAAACCTGTGCTGCTGCCATGCTGTTTCTGCTGGCAGCACTTGCATCAGGTTATTTCTTTTCTCCTGTCCTCTGTTGGCAGTGTGAGGATTTGATACTGTTCCCACTGGAACCCATGAGAAGAGTTCCCAGGATGGACATCATACTGAAAGGATTTTCAATCACTGGGTGTGTATTATTCTTGACATGAGCTACACTTGTGCTTGTTATTCAGCTCCTTCAGAAAAGAAGATTGCCTGCAATAGCAAGGCATTGGACCTTGTTTACATAAAATCATATAACTAACTGCTCTTTAATAAAAAAAAAATAACTATATTAAAAAGCTGGAAGTGATGCAAAGTTGAGCCAGGTCAAGCTGGTGACATTAAAAAGAGTAAGCCTCAAGGAGAAGGCTTGTTATCCTAAATGGAAAAGTAACTTGTGTGAATTAATAATAGAATATTCAACCAGAAATATTTTTCTAACCAGAAAGCATCTGTGCCTTTGCAGCAAACATCTGTGATGAAAGTGAAAAAAGAGGAGTTAAATAAACTTGAATAAAAATGGCAGACAGAAAAAAGTCACACAGAAAAAAAAAAACAACTTGGGCCTTTTCCCCCTACTGCCTTGTGCTGTGAGTGATTAAATGTTTGGTCTCCATGCAATGTATTCAGTTCTCAATAAAATTTTAAAATTCCTCCTTATGTCTAAGTGAAAGTGACCCAGAGGACAACTTACAAGAAAATTGCTGCCTTTTTTTTTCCCCTTTTCCAACAATTCCTTTTGACCTTCCTACAGTAACTCATTTGTTTTGTTCATTTTGATATCAAACTTTCAATAAGTAAAACTACATTATGTTTTATACCTATTCTCCTTAGCAATACGTCCTGCTTGCCAGCACTCTTCTGTAGGTCAGCAAAACCCAACAATTTTCATGCATCATTGCTTGGGAATGAAGTTTTGACATTGGTTCTCTAGCATGGTCAGGTGCTAAATGAGATGCTTCTGGTTAGGGAGTGGTGGGATTTGACCACCTGCTCTGGTTAGCCATGCCCTCCCCACCATGACTGTTGTTTGGAAGGCATGGGCATACTCTGCTGACAGGTGATCATATATAATCCTCAGAAAGACAGAGTCTGAAGGAGAAATTATACGTTTCAAACAAATATTTATTTCCTGGCTGCATTTCATCACATTTCAGTGGAATGAGTGTTTACCTCACCTCTGTCCTTTGTGAGACAGTACCAGTGAAAGATGTACACAATGCTGAGGCCATGTTTAACTGGATGCAGTGCAAACACAGCAAAAGACCATCACTTTGTGAAAGATGTGAAGAAAGGCTTTCATCAGCTTTCATTCAGTAAAGTCTGAGAGCAAATGCTTTTAGCAAGTTTGTTTCCTTGAGGTCAGGTACAAACAATAGTGTGGTTAGAGAAGGGCCTCAACACTCACAAATGTTTGCTTGCACAGTGAACCTCTTTTAAACAGGCTTTCCAAGGAAGAAAGTCACAATTCTCTACACTTGCTCTATCTTCCCACCTACCTAGAGCTGTGCAAAAATCATCAGGTTGATTTTTAGTATTAGCCTTAAATGTGATACAAGTTCCCTGAGATCTGGGAACTGGAAGGTCTGGATTGTCTTTTGATCAATGCTTGTCTTAGCTTTCAGGTAAAGAGAAAACTGTTCTAAACTTCTGATAGCATTTTGATTTTTATAGTTGCTTGGCTTTCCCCAAAATTCTAGAGAAAACATCTCCCTCAGGTTTCCAATGATCTCATTTTCCAAGAAACTCTCCTTTTGGTTATGAGCAGGAAGTATTTGATTTGTGTCTTCCCTGTGAAACAGCACAACATTTGGTTCTATAGTGCTGTGACAAAGCAAGAAAATAGTTTGGTTTGTTTAATACAAAAAAAAAAGGTAATAATTAGAGCTGTACAAATTTCTGCACTAAAAAATATCTGGACTACTAGAGTACTTGACAGCAAGTACCTCATTTGTATTCCTTTCTTTAGGAAAGGAGTTGAGGAAGGCTCCCTCTCATTCAATGGCCACTCTGTCTTTTCAGTCACAGAGTAATTTCAGAGTGTGTTGTACCTTCCACCCTACAAAGACACTTTGTGTAATTAATATTCAGCAAATTTAACTACTGAGCTACTAAGCTGGTTTACCATGACACATGCAAGTTGTTCAAACATTTCTTAGAAGAGACTGGCCACAGCAGGCTGCTTTTCATGTTCGGGTGCAATGTTCCCCTCAGTGAAAGCCTGTGGTTGGCTGGAGCTGCGGTATTCCTCTCACTCCCCTGAGATATAAATGTAGCTTGGCAATTAAGCCCCTTATCTACAACAGTTTCTAAATAGATTGTTGTAAATAATACAGGCTCAGATGTCAGTTATAGTAAACTCAGAGCAGTTCTTTTAAAGTGTAGTGGTTTATTGCTACACTCCCATGGGCACGGTTGGGAGCTACTCTGTCGGAGGTTGGTGCAATGAGTTTGATAAAGAGATACTTCATGGCTCAGGCTGATCTAGGCTGTGCTTGGGTCTTAGCCCTCCTCAGCATGAGGCATACTATGTTTCTAGAGGGACACTCCTGAAAGTGAATGGCAATTTTTTTAAGTGTCACTGGTAAATTTGTTTGGACTGAAATTTATTTTAAATGCTGGTAATGACAACCTCTTTTTTTTTCCCAGAGAAAGTTGAGAGCTTATCTGAAGCAAGTTGCTTCAGATATTATTATTATTCTCCATTTCTTTTAGTATCTCCTAGCATTACGTGGAAACAAGAAAAAGAGATGTGTTTTATAGAATGAACTGTGGAAAAATTACATTACTGGCAATCAATACCCAACCATTGTAGGAGCAAAACAATAAAAACCACTTGCTGCTTTTGAGAGTAGGAGTCCTCAGGATGTGGCAATCCTATGATGCACTAGAGATCTTTAGTAAATTTGGATTCTGTAACCCTTTAGAACGCTGTCTTTCACTAAACTCTTAAAAAGGTGTTAAAAAAACTGAGTACTTAGAACACTGTCTGAAAGCAATTACAGTTTAACGAAAATTGTGATGAGAAAAAGATCTTTGTGATAAAAATGCTAACACTGTAGCCTGGAAAACTTCAGTGCAAGTAAACAAAAAAACTCCTGCAATATTGCCAGTAATTGTCAGTGAAACTTTTTTGCTCCATCTGAAAACTGATATGCTTTAATGCAATTTAAATTCTCAATTTAAAATAAACTAGTTTTGACTGACTTTCCTCTTACTCTCTATTTTGAATTTTTTTTCTCATTTTATGGAGCACTAGTACTTCCCATCTGTCTTTCATTTGCTTTTGTAAGATTTTATTTTTAAATGTACCACGTTCTAGGAGGGGAGTTTAGAAATCATGAAAGTTCATTGATAAAGCCAAATGTGTTAAAGTACACTTGGATTACTGTGGCTGAAACAATGTGCAATTCACGATATAAGGAAGTTAGAAGAGGTCTAAATCCCTTCATTTCAGACATCAAAGACATATTAACTCCTTCTTCACCCCACATACTCCAACCCAACCATTTAAATAACTAAAAGATCTTTAAAAACATTGCTTTTTCAATTGTTTTCTTTGGATTTCTACTGAGCCAACTATATTTCTGAGTGTAAAAACAATCCTGACTACGACAGGTGGAACAATGGAGATCAGATATTTTCAGGATAATGTTCTTAGACTGTTTTGAAAGGTAGAAAAGAAAGAGAGTACAAAATATGCCCTGTAAACAGTTTCTCTAGAAAGCACAATGTTACAAGTTTAAAAGAACTTTTCCTACCTGTAGCTTTTGTGTGGATCAGGAAGTGTAGCTTTTCCTGATCACAATCTTCCATGGCTTAGCTTGCCTTCTGCATTTGAATGTTAAATATGTAAGAATGCCTTGTTTAGCCTGGGAGTTTGCATGACCTCTTAATGAGACACTGTAGTTAGTGTCATTGGGTATTAAGGCATCATGTGACTGTAGATGAAAATAAAATCCTTTAAAGTTTGCATTTAATACTTCCTAGAATCTGTAACCCTTTACCTGCAAGCTGGATAAAAACCTGATAGAACTCACCGTTTTCTGGCCAGGGTTTAAAAAAGGAGAAACAGAGGAACACGTGCCAAATAATTCCTTTCCTCTGGGACAGTCACAACGACCACAACAAAGCCCGAGCCTGTCAGTGTATTCATGCTGCCATTTGCACATTCTTAAAATTAAATCTCCCTATATCGCAAACAGTGCTGGAGGGATTTGGCAGGAAGCTCCTCTGTTGCATGTTGCCTGGCAATGACATTTATTCCCCACTGTTTTGTGTGATTCTCTAAAGAGAGATTAAGCTCTGAGGTGTATTTGCAGGTGTCACATCACATTTACCTGTGAAAGCTGCTGACTTTCCTGAAGTCATTTTGATTTGAATGTGGTGTTTCCAACAGTTGTATGAATGATGTTCTGTTGCCACAATCATTTGAGACAGTTTTCCCCGTATAGGAGGAGAGGTTTATGTTAGGCAAGCACCTGGGTCATGTGTGATTTTTAAGATATGTACCTGGAAACTCTAGAACAAGGCTCCTGGAAGGAACTGGCACTAAGATTGCATAACCTAACTGCTTTTGTCCCAGCAGGGACTAAATGTATTTATTTATTTATTTTCATTTTTTTTGTTGTGTTAAACCTCATGGAAGCACTTATATGAAGTTTGGCTGCTGTATTGAGTAGGCGTGCTGTTCTCACTCTAAATAATGCTGGATTTACAGCTGCCTCCCTGCCTTGCAGGGATTGCATCCTCACCTTCCCTGTGGGAGGAGGGTGCTGCATTAAAATCACCAAGGGCTTGGTTTGCCCTGCTGTACTTCCCCTGGTATCTTCTGCAGTGGGCTGAAGCCGAGACTGTCAAACTCCTGTCAGCAGTGGGCAGGGGCCGGCAGGGGCCGTGCCCAGGAGCCGGGACTGAGAGGCGCCGCCTGGCCCCAGCCTCCCGCTGCAGGAGCCAGCACAGATACAGGACAAAACGTCATGTGCCAGCAAAGAAATTAATAAAGGCTGCTTCGGATATTCTTATTTTAAGCAGGCAATTATGTCACAACTTGAAGACCAAGCATCATTCGCAGGCTATGAGGTAGCGCACTGCGAAGCTCTGCAACAGGTCTTTGGCACATTTTAAATATTTTGCTCCTGCAAACTATTAGTTTTAGCTGAAAATGGACTTCAAGAACCAGGAAGTTTCTTAATACAAAACCTTCACTAAACTCTCCAAAGGCTCTCAGGTCAGTAAATAAAGAACTGTCAGGCTAACATACGCCCAAGCTGTGAGAGAAGGTGAGGGAGGCAAGAGATGCAGACAGTTTAGCGCTACCTCTGCGGCATGGATCTGCAGCTGTGAGCAGCCCTGTGCGCAGCCTGCGCTCGCACCGGCCTTATGGCCCTGCCCAGCCGGAGGTCAGCCCATGGCCAGCTCTGCGGTATTTTGCCTCTGGTATTTTGCTGCTGTACTTGTGGCTGCTGGGCTAATGAGGTGGGCTAACAGGCTGAGAAATAAATGTCCCAGACGAAAAGCTGCGTTTTAAGCCAGGAGGCTGCTCAAAGTAAACACAGTGAGGCTGCCTTCCCCTGATGCTTGGTATTCTTTTCAGACCCCTTTCGTGGCTGCTGTATTTTCTGTTCCATAGACTGTTCATTCTTGAGGTTTCTCGAACCAACACCCGGTATTTCTGTCATAGTACGGGAGCTCTGCCCCAGCCCCTGCAATCCCAACTGTGCTGAGCTTCTGAAACCTATAGTTTTCTGTGAGTATGTGCCAACTGCTGGGATCTTTTTGGGTTGATTGCCTGACAGGTTTTCACAAATGTGTCCTGAAGGAAATGATCACTCACCAATCCATAGTGCTTATTCAAAAACATGGGTGTGACACTTTTTCAAAGGAAAAGTAGTTGAGATATTCAGCCTTCAGAAATACTCTTTTCCCTCTAGTCGCATTCTTGTACCTTAGTTTATTTTGGCTGAGGTTTTCTGGAGAATGTTCCTGCTGTGATAGAAGGCTGCCTCGAAAAATTGCAGCCTAAAAGGCTAACTTTATGACTTTGTATGCTATTGTCAATGTGATATTACTGTGGGAAGTGCTGGGCAATTTACTAGCAAGCAATGGGATAAGGTAGGCAAATGGCAGCAAACTTATCCAGTTGCTTTCGAGATGTTCTGTTTTCATCTGTGCTAGATGAAAATCCAGCCTGTCTGGATTTTTGCTTCATCTCTCACCTTGCAATTCTATGTATTTCACTTTAAATATGCGAACTAGATCTATTTTAGTCTAGGAGCTTTTTCACATGCACTGAAAGAAATGCATATGTAATCAGAGATGTAGGAGAGCAGGCAGATGACTTTATTTATACAGCATTATGTGGTGAAAGCTCTGACAGTGGGAACATGTGAACACGCCTTAAATCCATTTTTGTATATTCCCTGCTGAGGCTGGAGAGTAGACCACTGAACTACCACCAGAAGAGCGGGTGCTGCAAATGGAGAGTGTGTCATGGCTGGGAACACATCAGGGGCTTTGCTGAGTTGGGATGGGAGCCTCACCCACCCTGGCAAGCAGAGGCAGCATAGGTCTGGGACGACAGCACAGCAGAGGCAGGGAGAAGAGCTTGGTAGGGGCAGATTTTAACCATCACTTGGGGAAATGTGTGATTTTAAGAGCATGCTATACTGGAATGGAAACATTCCCTCACACTCTTCAGCTTATTGGCCTCTGTTTTCAAGTGAATTGAGCACTGTATATCTTTTCTATAGTGCAAGACGCTTATTCACAGAAGGGTGATGGTTCAAACTGCCCCTTCTCGAGAAATACATGATAAAAT
The DNA here is from genome assembly GCA_013399455.1 of Anthoscopus minutus. Taxonomy (NCBI): domain Eukaryota; kingdom Metazoa; phylum Chordata; class Aves; order Passeriformes; family Paridae; genus Anthoscopus; species Anthoscopus minutus. The sequence continues at coordinate 29,278 of VWYI01009974.1, read as the reverse complement.
GCCTCATCCTGCCTTGAGAAGGATCGTGATGACCATTCCTGCAGCCTTTGACCTCCCTGTTGAAATTGAGAATTGAGATTATGAATTAGACCCACACTGAGAGCATCAGTTCATGTCATAAAAGTCAGGGGACTACCTCCAAAATGCAAGGAATGGTGTTCTGCAACCAGGCTGGAAAGGCAGACCACAGGAAAAAATGTAGCTCACTGGTCTCTCTGCAGCCATGTGATCTAGGAAAAGATATTGTGTGATGTCCGTAACAGGCTACAAGAACCTGAAGTAGGTTATATTTGTAGCATAAATACTTTATAATGATTCTTAGTAACAAACCCTTGTTAATGAAACCTATCCAGATGCCCTAGTCCACATTTGGATGACTATATGATCAGTTTTATGATTATATTAAAAAATGCATTAAAAAGTATGAAGAAGAAATAAAAACAGATTAGAAACAAAAAAAATTAGAAGAAATAAGAATAGGTTTCAGAAGTCTTTCCTTTTGCAGTCTTAATATTTATATTAAACCAGGTATTTTTAAATATTTAATCAACAAAATGAAACAGTGCAGGTTGTTGTTAACAGCTTTATGGAAGTGCCCCAGAGGACCCATTTTATGACGTATCATATGGACAAATTTATAGTTTTTGTCAAAGAGCAAATTCTCACGATTTTAAGCTGAAACAGTCCCCTCTGCATACAAACACCATTTCAGCAATCAGTATTTGCTTTATATGCTCTCTGAAAAATGGCTAAAACTTCTGTTTCCGCAAGTAAAGGGCTTGAGTGTGCATCATGGAGAAATCAGGGCTGGGGAGCTACTGAAGCCTGAATGCCTTCTGAATGCAAACTTTTCCAGGCTACATGTTAACCCACATTTTGATGTTATCTGATAATAATGTGAAAAAAAGTCAAATGGCCACAGGCTGTTTGAAATGAAGTCACGGGCCATGCATTCCCAGCTGTGGTGCAAAGGAAATGACTGATAAAAATATTTTTTCTAGCTGACCTCCGGCTTACCTTTGTCTGCCAAAGAATTTCCGGCTAAAGCCCTGTTAAAGCTTTCTTGCAGCTACAGCCTATTCCTAGAATCTTCTGTGTCAGAAAATCCAGACCCCATCTGAGCTTGTTTATAGATGCACTTTATCTAAAAGATAAATGAAAGCTTTATTTTAGAGATGCAAATAGTGCTTTTTAACAAAAAGTAAATTGCACTATTCCAGTGTAGGGGTAGAACAGCACTCGGTATTTGGGTAGCTCATTATTGGAGAAAATACTTTGTCTCAGTACCACGGAATACACATACTTGGGGACAGATTTTTGGAGGGCTGTAGGCAGTCGCTCTTGCATTAGCAAGTGTCAGCAGCCTGAAGCCATTCAGAACCATGAGTCTGTATAGGATCAATGTGAGGAGTGTTACCCCTGAGAAATTGATTCAGAAAGCTGGCAAGCTGAATGAGCTAGGTTAGGCACAAGGTGTGGATGATCCCTGGAGGTCCCTTCCAACTCAGGATATTCTGTGGTTCGGTACATTATACTCCATTCAACCCAAAATCATCCACTCTGCTGGCAGATAGAGGGTGTGTTTTACTCTGCCAAGATCATGAAAGAACTAACTTACATTACACAGGTTATGGACAGGGAGTTCAGGGCCAAAATGCACAAGTCATGCACCATGTTTGAAAAAAGGTGGAAGTTGCCTACCTTTGGGACAGGATCCTGGGAACTGTGGTGCCCACAGCTTCTTCCCACATCTTCACAGGTCTGAATGGGAGTGTAGTTTCAGGTCTCTTTTTTTATCATGCTTTTTATTGGGTTGGTCACAAAAGCCTTAATGTCTGTTGATTTGCATACTGTCAGTATGCAATCTAGTAATAAACATCATCTAAGCATGATGGTTTTTATTATTTTTTTTTGGCAAATCTCATTGTATTTCAAATGCTTGATTTAATTAGCTGCAATGGGAAAAATAATGGAATTTTTCTTTATCAATACTGTCCGTAAAAATTATTTATGTACAGGCCAAAGGAAGCTGCGAAGGCCACATGTCCCTCTGCCAGAGTGGAACTTCCATGAAATTAAGAGACACACGCAGGTCTGCTTCCATAGTTTATTAGTACAAACAATGCATACACAAGACTGTATATTTGTTTGAAGACTGCAATAGATTTCTAATTTAACAACTCTGTAACAAAATTTAACTAAATTTGACATTTATGAAAATATAAATCTCTGATTGGGTAGGTTTTCCCAACAATACAAAGTTTACATAAAAACATTCAATATGATCTATTGTTGCAAACCAGTTAGGAAAAATCATTCAAGTCACTTAATATACTATATTGGCTTGTACATTGAACATTCACACACTACATTTAGTTCTAGTTTAGCATTCATTTCTTGGAAATTTGTGACATCGAATTCTGATTTTAAAAATAAGATTATTCTGTTGAAATAATTTGAAAATATTTCCATGGGTGTGCCATCTTTAAGATATGCAAGTAGGGAAAAATTTTCTTATCCTTTCAGATGTTGTCCAGTATATATTTTTACTTAGGAAAATGCAAATTTTTTTTACAGAATTTGTCATTAGTTCACAATTTCTGCCTTGAAACTGATAAAACTGTACAAAAGGCTCAGAAAAGTTTCTAAAGCAGAAGGTGAACCTTGTATGCGTGTGTAAGTAAGAAAAAAAATTACAAACTGGACTAGGAAAGGACCTCTTGACAGCTTTTACGTTTAGTGGAATATTTCAGCAGATACACAAACAGTCCCAGAGTGTTTGGTCATTTGATCTGTATTTATCATGGGAAAGAACAGAAACAATACTAAGGCAAATATTATACAGACTAATATATGGTGTGTCTGAAAACTACCAGGATTACTTTGGAGACAGAGATATTTTAGACTTTCTTACGACAAAATGGACAGCAACCTTTTAACATAAAGAAAGTCTTTAAGTGTTCATCAGTAACGCCCCTTCTCTTTGAAAAATTTTCATTACAACCTCTACTAATACACACTATGAAGACGAAACATTTCCCCAAACTAAAAATAAAACCCCAATCCCTATACTTCCTTTAAAACCCAGGACTTTTCTAATTTTTATCACAATACAGAAACCTGAAATCCCTGCATGCATTTAAAAAAAAAAAGCTTTCATTCTGTTCATTAAGGTGAACAAATACTTGTTGCCTCACATGCTGATCTGTTAGCAGCTGACTGGCACCTATTCCTTTCAGCCCAAAGATTAATCCCAATTAAAAAGAAAAATAAAAGTAGATATTTTTAAAATGATGATGGAATGTATCAAGTGTTCCAGGTTGGCAGGTGACATCTTGTCATTGCACCATCAAGCAGAAAAACATTTTTGCAAGTGGGTATAAAGTTGACTGTTAGCTATAGACCCATCTAGGTGACTTGAAATATAAAATAGTGGTCTGACTTCTCACTGATCACTTAGAGCTTTAGTCCTACTTAAAACAGTTTGTCAGCCACAGATATGATCACCTTACTTCTGTAATAGCATAACAATTTTGATAGTATTGCTAGAAATTTTTACTCAAGGCCCTGGTGAAATTCTGGACTAAACCTTGTATTCTGAAATTAAAAAAAAAACAACCCTGCAGCCCATTTGCTTTATGTTTGCTTTTATGTTTACAGAAATGTAAGACAGGAAAAAACAGCTGGTCTGCCCTCTGCTGTTTCTATCTGTCTTTCAAGAATCACACTGATTTTTTTTTCAGAAAACATACCTAAGCCAGTGCACTCTTCAGATAAGCTCATCCAGATGGTTACTCAGTTGTCAGACGCAAAACTCTGTCCTCTGCAATCTATGGCTGAGCACACTTTCTCATAGCAATAGCTGTGTCTTTTGGTTGGTGTTGCTTCACTCACTTCAGCCTCTGTAACTGTAATGGGGCTATCCCTTGCAAATACTTCCGTTGATTCCCTCCAAATGCAGTCTGCAGTCACTTTGAAACTATAATTGTGACACTTTGGCCTAATCACTTGTGTTGCGTTGTTGAAAATCTGACGGCTGTTTGAAGTAGCAATTTTGATTTTCAGTGCAGCATCAACTCGATCCACTACAGTGTAAGTACCTATACTTCCATCATCAAATCCAATAATAATGTTTAAATGTCTCTGTGAGAGTGCAAGAAAAGTGGGAGTTTTATAAAGAGAACAGGCACCGATGTTTTTGCCATCTGCTAGCCTCATTACAATTAAACTAGAGACTGCACCATTGTCATCATCTTCTTCCCCACGACAACAAATGTACACCAGGTAGCGGCCATCACGAGACAGCCTCTGCCGCCAGATGACACCTGGAGCGTGAACCACGCGAAGCTTTCCGCTGTTTAAATCAAGCACATTGATGTTCTCATCACCACGGGTTATAATTCCTAACTTCCCATTTGGAGATATTTCAAAGTCTTCCAATTTTTTTAAGAAATTGGTAGGCAATTGCACACGTCTGCAGATGACTTCCTCTGTGAGGCTCCAGATGTTCACAGTTTCAGTAGATGTTATAAAAACTACAATATCTGGGCAGTCTGGTATCAACTTAATATCCACAATGCTTGCACCATCATCACAGCAAAACTTCTTTGTTATACTGCCTGTCCAGAGACTCACTGCCAACACTTTGTTCTTTGCCATTCCAACCACAAATGTATTTGCAGTTGTGATAAACGCATTCTGTAAGGCAACTAAAATATTGCAAACCCTGTGTCCTGTAGCCAGTCGCCAAACCCTGGATGCATTTTGCTCACAGAGAGAGACTACAAACTGATCATTATGAGTAATCATTAGCTCTGAGATTTTTTGTCCATTAATGCGAAAGATATTTTCACCACTAACCGTGTGCCATACATACTGGCTGCATTTATCATCTGATGTAACCATTATCTCTCCAGAAGAGGTCAGCACACAGTTTTCAACAATACCTTCATGCTTGAACACAGCTTCAATAAATCCAGTGCTGAAGTTCCACTTATGGACAGAATCTGATCCATCCAATGTGTATATTAATTCACCTCTGGCTGGCAACACCAGTCTTTGGATGGGTTTGCCAGATTTGTCAATATTGGACATAGCAGTTATGATGTCTATATCCCAGATAGAAAGGACACCACTGGTGGATAAGGATAGCAGCATGTTATGATGATTTGATTTAATTAGCCTGACTATAGTTCCTGAGATTTCCTGTAAGCTTGCCATACACTGTCCAGTATCTCTTCTCCAAACAAAAATGGCTGAGGTATTTTCCATTGAAGCAATTATACAGTTGCCATTTTTGGACAACACGGCAGATATAAAGCGCTCATTGTGTTTAGCTCTAAACTTTTCAGCCACCTTCCACACATGAGTGTCAAGAAGCTCAATGCTGAGAGCCTTACAAATTAAAATTGCACTTTGGTCTTCAGAAAGCTCTATGCTGACAACTTCGCTGTCTTCTCTTCTGCAGTCAAAGTCATCTGTAAGCTGGGGTTTTGCAATTTCCTCTGTATTCCAAACAGAGAGGCTACCCTCACTGTCCACCATCACCATTTCTTGGGCTGTGTCCAAAATGAGAAGGAATTTCACAAATCCACTTGAAAATTCAGAGGTCACGGTGGTCAGCTTCTCTCCGCTGCCCAAGTGGAAAATGGTCGCGGTGTTCAAATACTGCCCGCAGAATGCATAAACTCCATCTGGAGAGCACTGCACGCAGGTCACTTCGTACCAGCAGTGGAAGTGATAGAGAGGCCAGCCGTAAATCAGATCTATTACAGTAACATCTTTACTGGCCTCCAGCCAAGCAAGCGCATGGTTGACTGATAATGTAAATCCATTTATAAAACTGGAGTCCCCTGCAATTCCACAGTGTTTTGACCCCTTAATTTCCACCTCAGACAGAAGACAGGAATTTACGTTATCATATATCAAAAGAGTGTTGTTTGTTGTAGCTACTACAAGATACTTTTCATCACTAGTAAGCTTCATCCCTAAGATAACAGATGGAGATGTTGTAATTTGCCTTAGTAACTGGCGGCTTTCTACATCCCAAGTGCTAATGGAGCCATTTTCTAAAGCAGCAATAATTGTGCTGGGATTAAATGTAGGCAAAATCTCAGTGACATGCATGCAGCTGGATGACAGCGGCAGGCGCTCAGGGCTGTAAGTCACATCCATGGAGGAATGCAAAGGGACAATAGAGCAGTACTTGGGTCCATCCTTATCACATTCTAGGAGGAGATGTCTGAGTTTGGGCAATGAACTTACTACTGGGAGAAGTCTCTGCTGCAATTCAGCGGAGAGTGAACCTGGGTATTTTACTACTTTGAACTTTATACTGCGGAGGGTGCTGGCCAGAAATTTCAGCTCCTTTTCTTGAGAGTACGTGTAAGCCAGTTCTATGTCAGAAAGTGCTTTATCAAACTGCCCTATTCTAATCATGGTATACAGCCAGCTGAAGTTCATGATGACTCCGTACAGAAGATCATCAGTTCTCCCACATCTTGTTAAGTGATGAATAAGCTCTGTCATTTTTCTGTGATTAATAAAAAAGATATCAGGTTCCAACGGGTTACACTGAAAGACCCATGGCTGATCTGGTGCCTGCCTGTCAAAAGCAGCCTGATCCATGCAGTGCTTTTCCTCCTCATTCAGGCCTCTACTGTCATGGTCAGGACAACCACTCAGATATTGGTCATTGCTGTAAAAAGGTTTTCTCCGTCCACCTGACCAAACACCAAGGAAATACTCTGCCATGACGGTGTGCATTTCACGCAAGTCTTCTTCATTGTGCAGGTACAATTTCTGGGCAATTAGTTGCAAGTGCCTATTTGCCCAAAGAAGCAGTGTCACATTTTTCACCTGTCGCTCTATTAAATACCCCTGTAAGCCCTCCTTAAGTCTTGCAATGTATATATATGGAATTCTCAGTGGGTTACTCTCTCTGACTCTCTCATTCAGCTCATACATAACACTGTTGTCAAGGGCTAAAATATCCTCCAGTTCCATTTCACTCAGGCCAGATTTGGACATAGTGATGTAGCCAAGTGCTCTTGATAATAGTCTTGACCCACACTTGTTTTCCAGTGACCAAAACAACTGCTCTATGCTTTCATGGACAGTAACACAGAGGGAGGACTCATCCACATCCTTATGGGATCTCCAGTGCCTGACCTCTCTGAAGGTTAAGTTCACAAACATAGGCAGTGTGCACTTGGAGAATGCCTCATTGACATAGATTTGTTGCCCTGATGTTACTTTCCTTTTAACTCGCAGCAGCTGATGTTTCAGTACTTGACTACACATCTTTCTGTCCCTTGCAGTCAATTCAATATAGTTGCTTTCTTCATGAATAAGGCACCTCAGTTTTTGCAGGATCCCATGCTTATTTGGCAGTGTTGACAAAATTATCCGTACTGAACGTGGAAGGTGAATGGGAAGCCACCAGAGCTTCCTACCATCATCACTATCTGTTAGCTGTTCTAAAGCATCAAATATAATCACCAGTGGCCTATGAAATGAAGACTCATTCAAGAGATTTATGAACAGGTCCCGAAGGTCATGAATCTTTTTTGGGTAACTTTGTACGAGGCAACGATAGTTGATTGCTAGTTGTTCACAAATGCTTTGAAGAATGTTTTTCAGATCTGTACTTGTTTCAGTGGATCCCAAAAATCTTATAACTACCACGGGGTCAGAATCTGGTCCCATCTCTTCTTGCAACCAGGAATAGGCCTAGAATATAGAGCATAATTTAGTCACAGTAACAGAGTTTATAAATAGTGATAGGCTATATAGGAATAAACATTTAAAAATATTACTGGTTGAATAGAAATGCTTTCACTGGCAGAGTTCATGGTGGGTGCACTGAATGAAATTCAAATCTTATATCATAATATTTGTTTAGCACAGAAAGGTTTATATCAAAGAGCACATGACTAGAATGCCCTCCATAAATCCCAGGGTACTCGCCACAAAATCTGAATCTCACCTCTGAAAGTAAGTAGACAGAGTCTCTTACAAATAAACTTCCTTACACGCTACACAATGTCATCTTTGGTCAATCACACCAGCCTACCACCTAAACCTGTTTAGCATTGATTCTGACTGAGTATAACTACATGTCTCTAGAGGACACAGATAAGAATACAGATTGCCCTTAACTAGCTGGTTACTTTAATCCCTGGCCCACAGAACTACACTTTGCCTTGGTGAACCTATGAGTTTTACTCTAAAACACTGCCACAAAAAGGAAAAAGTATCTATCTCTTGAAGTTTTTTTGGTAAGAGCGCTCCAAGCCAGTGAAGAATGTAACTTTAAATCTTTCCAGTCTGTGCAGGCTAACACACTCAGTTCTACATCTCTTCACCTCACTTTACGTTATTATAGTATTTTAAAAGAAAAGCAGAACCAGTCGCTAGGCTGACTTATGTACTCAGATATGAAATGAGATGCTGAGTTGCAAATCCCAGTTTCATATATGCAATGAATGTGACTCCACAGGAAGTAGACACAGGGATTTTAAACAGTATTGTTCCCTTCTTTGTTTCCTTCTGGCTGATGTGGCTGTTTCCCAGCTCACTAAGCTAAATTCTCTGACCACCCTGCCAGGAACTCAAAGTTGTGACTGCCATCTGCAGAATTAGGTCTGGTGATGCCAGCTTGGTCTTTTTGGTCTTGTCCTGCCTGGCACAAAGTGTTTCATTTATTTCCCTGCAGTACTCAGCTCAATGACTTCAACATCATATGCCACGTAAGTATGGGTATTTTTGCAGCTTATTACATATAGCCAGTGTATTTGAATTTATAGCCAGTGTATTAGAATAATTCTGGAATAATTTCTAATGAGAATATGAGACGGCATCACTTGGAAAGACATACTGTATTTGTGTTTAAGACTAAAACCAAAATAAGATGTTTAGATGCTTTTGTATTCATAGGGCCTCAGAGGAACAAGAAGGAAAGAGATAATTCTAAAATATACATTGTTAATTCAAAATATATTGATTCCTATTAGACTTCTATGAGCTTTGATAAAGTATATTTGTTTTGGCTATATACAGATATGTTATTATTGAAAGGTAATATTTTTCTGCATATGTGTACAATAATATGCCGAATATACATGTTATTTTTATTTTATATATAGAGGGCTGATAGATCTGTTGAGAAAAGAAAGAATTAAACTAAGTTGGCCTTTACACACAGTAGTGCTCTCAACATGACCTTAGTATGTAAGTTATTTATTTACCTTCTTTGCTGCTTCAGCTAACAAAAGAGTCTTCCCTGTGCATGGTCCTCCATATATGATAAGAGGGTTAATGTGCCCTATTTTTCTAGGTAAAACATACTTGTGAACTATGTTTAATGCCTCACATCTATATTCATAAAAAGTGGAGTATGTTTTACAGAGCGATGAGTGTTGAAGAACTTCATCATACAGCATGTCTGTCTCCGTGTCAAAGTTCTGCTGCACTGTAGCTTGGATTATATCAATCATGTCTTCATAGAACTGTTTTCCAAGTCCTTCAATGTAATGGCTCTCCACTTCTTGGGAGTAACCCAATTTCATGTCACAGTGGGTGACCGATGTGTACACTCTCAAGTTGGACGATGCGACGATGGTAGGAATGAATTCATCCCTGAGCTTGATCAGTTTCTCATGGGCTTCGGGATCTCGTAGAAACTTCCCAGCTTTATGTACCACGTCCATGTATTTTCCCATCTCTGGAATTTTAACGAAGCGCTCAATGTTGGCAATTTTCCGGATGTAGCAAACACACTTCTTTAGAAAAGCTGGTGTTTGTTTGCCCAAGGCAAAATCAAGTTCATCTTCAATAGCTGGGGATGAAATAAGAACATAAGAGTCTCTGTCAACTTTTCTTTATAAACAGTTCAAGAACATGCCCCAATCGCAACAGGCAGACTCGATTCTATTTGTTCTCTGTAAAACCAGAAAAAAACAAACACAGAGAATTTGCTGGGTGCTTTTGTATAGGTTTTAGTCTCAAGCAAGCACAACAAACCTTTATTCCCCCCTTTAATTACAGGAGAAATTCCAACAGAAATATATTTTCCTGTTTGTGGAAAGGCTGACAGAAAAGAAAATAAATGAATATATAGAAGTTGTTAGCGTGAACTTTACCAGAGGAAAGATATCTCTTTGCTTGGCTCTGTTTCATTTTTCCTTTCTCATACAGCAATTTCACAGCAGTCTTAAAAATCTTCTTAATCTCTTCTGATATATCTTGCCATTTGTTCTCATTCATAGAATTTGAAGAAGATTCCATCTTTTAAAAATATCCATAGTTAAAAAGTAGATGTAATACATACATATACAACTTCAGAAAGTAGAAGTTTATTACTTAAGGCCAAAAATAACATGGTAACAAACACATACACTAACAAAAATAAAAGCTAAATATTTTATACTGCAGATGATCATATTGTATTCAATTTTAGAATTTTGAGACTTAGCGCCTTGGAGTATTTTCTAAATACCTAGTGTAGGCAGCTAATGCAATATTTTTCAAGAAGGGCAATAACACCTTTATAGAAAGAGGGTTTTGAGAACCAACCCTGAAATAATGATAATAAAGCAGCAGCAATACTGCTAAAATTATTGCTCCTTTAATGAGATGCAATAATGATAATAATTTAAACTTGGATCTCAAAACTGAAAATGAGGTTCCTGGTACCTGTAATTAAGTGCCTATAATTGGCTACCATATTTTAAAAATACAGGATTATATGTGACATTATGTCCATTCATTCATTGCTATAGTTACACTAATCTTAACTGTCATCAGAGAGGAACTCTAATATAAATTCACTAATCCTTTCAGATGGTATCTTGCAAATGCCATGCTGGTGCTTTTTTCAAAGCAATGAGGTTTTATTTTCTACTGGTGGACTATTTCAGGGGTTTCCAGTTTTCTTGGAGTGTAGAATCTCCAGGATAAATTCCCTAGAAACTCTTTCTTGACAGAGCTGAGTATCTTTTATTATTTTTTTTAAGTTTATGAGATGTAACTGTATGTTACATATTTAAGTTGTTACATCTATGTTATAGCTTTAAGTTATGAACATATTTTTGAACTTATTTTCAGTTATGAACAATAAGTCATTTAAATTATGAAAATAGTTTTACTTAGTCCTAAGTTTAGTCAGTAGCTTCAGGAGAAGTACAAAGATTTAATAACAAAACCCCCCAATAATACAATATGCACTCAAAGTGAAGTGAAAACTCTTTTAAGGACTTCATTTTTTGTACACTAAAATATGTCCTTAGGGATATACCGGATGTGTAGGAGGGTAAAATTAAACCCTGAGAAATAAACACAGTTTTTATCATCATCAATTGAAGACAAATGCCTGCTTTAAAAATCATAAATAAGAGTGTTAAAAAATCTTTTGTTAGAATACAGTTAATATGTTAGAAGCACGATATCTGACTCGGGACAGTGCTAAACACTTGTTTGACTGTTAGAGTTTTCTTCTATGGGGATAGAAGGAAAAATGTGCATTTCCTCTGCAAGTCCTGTTCATTGAAATCTAGCAAATGCACAATACAAAGCAGAAGAGCCTGAGTTCTCCATGTTACAACATCAGGGAAGGGAAATCTGTACAACTGTCCCACTAGCCCTAACTGGTCACAGATGACCCCAGTTCACTTGCTCCAGCTAGCTGAGCTAGCAGGAGAAATCAATGCAGGAGTTGTGCTGCTTGGTGTTCTGCAGCTGCTCCTTCACCATGTACAGGAAAGGAGCACCACAACAGCAGTTGTTCAGGTGTGGATAGGGCTGTAGAACCTAACTCAAAGACAACAGCAAGTGCCTGGCCTTGGGCATTCCTGCCACTGTAATGGACAGAGAAAAATTTTGTGAGCAGGTGACTATGACTTACCGTATTCTGGTAGTTCTTCAGCATCTCTGATTTTGGTCTGAGGTAATACGCTGGCGGCACTGCGTTCTCATCCCTGCAGTACCACTCTTCTAAAATCCTTGTCTCTAGCTTGGCCTCTATAGCAGCATCCAGGATCATTTCAAATTCTGCTGACTCAACTTCCCCCGGTATTCGGATGTTCCCATACTTCTCTCCCAACAGTCCCTATGTATTTACAGAAAAGTAGGGATTAAATTTTTCTTTTTCATTATGCAAAAAGCATCCTCAGGATCTGATTTTCTTAAAAGCAAGTCTGGTAGTGTAATGATTTTGAAATTAATAGGAAGGGTAACAGATACTTTGTGACAGGAATTACTGTTAAGGGTACCTTACTGAGATGTATTTTACTATAATGACTTAGAAAAGTAGATGTATTGTCTCTCATAGTACTAACTAGTAGTAAAAATACAAAGGCATTCAAAAGAAATAATTAAAAAATACCCTACATACTTAGCACGGTATTGACTCATGTATTATTGAGTTCTATTAGTCACAGGCTGAGATTATCCTCACATGCAAAAGCAAATTGAAATTGTGGCTTATACTAGCAAGGATCAATGTTCCAGAACCACAAGCTGCTCTGATGTCTTCTATTCTTCTTGTCTTTGCCCCAGTAGCTGTCCACTGAATGAACATTGGGGCAAGGAAGGAGCAAATACTGACTAGAAATCGATCAAACCCAAGTTTAGTACTTCTGCATAAAGGTAAAGGTTTGTGGAAGTCAGTTCTTAAACTGGGGCACAGGAGACATTTCCCTTTAAAAAATGAAGATTAAAATACTGGTTGTGGTACTCTAAATAAACTCTTTTTAAAGAAATTTATTTCTAATATATTTCTGTAGTTTACTGTCAGCAAAAGTTTTGTAAAAATATGATTGTAATGTCCTACAACTTCATAGACAATAGTGCTGTAGGAAATTGCAGCAATCTTTTGACAATTTTTTTCAAATTTGTGATCATCACATCAATTTTGCATTAAATACTTGGTCCACAGAAGTCAGCGAGAACTCTTAATTAATTTAAAATGTGATTTAAAAAAATTCTTTCCTCATTTTAAATGTAGTGAGCAAAGATCTTGTGTTAATGAGAAGGAGTATTTAATGTGGAGAGGAACCAACAGTACCAGAATCTTGATTTGAATCAGAAAGATCTTAGTAAAGTAATGCAAATGCAAATACAGTAGTGCCCTAAAAATGTAAATGAGCATGTTTGTAAATAATATCTAAATATTCATTTGATCATCATGAGAAGCTGTTTTAAACTCTTCCAGCAGAAGAACACCCTGAAAATCAATAACTGGTGATGATGAAGCCTGCTTCACTGGTTATGAAAGCACACAGCAGCAGGACACGTCGCAGAACCCCGCTATGTTGGCACACAGTGCTCCAGTGGCTCACCATGCCAGATGCTGCTGCCCAGAGCAGACACCAGAGCAGTGCATGAACACTTCCTTCCAGGGAAAACCAGACAGCTGAGACCACATATCATGCTGGCTCTGATGGCAAGCAGTTGGCATCCTCTACAGAGGAGCACTGACAAAGAGCTGGTGGACAGAAACACTTCAGTGTCTGTCCACTGCTCAGGAGAAGTGAAGGAATGTAGGAATTGTGATAGTTCATACAGCCCAGGATCCAATTTCTGACAAGTCACAGCATCCAAGTCCTTCAATAAGCTTCTCCAATAGAGAGGCTTTAGGGGAACTGAATTTGCCTGGCTGCCCATTCACATCCCACCATAGCTCCATTCAGGGTACACATCAAGGAGTCAGGAGAACGGAATGAAGGTGTTCAGCAACTAGATTTATGTAATAATAAATTTAATGAAATAAAATGATCCAGTATTTCTATAATCTAAATTTATTTTTTATTTGTGATCATTCCAGCTAGTAGCTCCCTTCAGAGAGGGCTATGTTGCTTCACATAATGAGATAGCTCGGGAAAATTTTGAAGCTTTCTCATCTATTCATAGAGCCCTGTAATTTTGGAGTTGTGAAGCTGCAGAGGGTAAACAAAATATAGTATGATTTCCTTCTTCATTCAAGTGAGGTTAATAACTTATATCATGCTGAATTGGTAAGCCTCTTCACATTCAGGTTGACGTAGAAATCTCATAAATTTCTCTCAGAAGAGCTTTTATCTTGTATAAAAATTATTACTTAAAATTCATTAGGCTACACTTTTTCTGAATGTAAGTCCAGTGGATTCAATAGACAGTTGCCTGAGCAAAGATCAATAGCTGGGCCCTTCATTAAAAATAAAATGACAGCATTGCTATGTCTGATTTTAATGTACTGCATTTAATCAACTAAATTTGTTTTGGAAATATTCTGTGTACTTTTCTGCTTCTCTGGTACAGTTTATGCTGTTCTCTCTCCACTGTACTATAGTTAAATAATGACTGGTTTTACTTTAAAATAAAAAGAGAAGACTTTTTTTATACCTCTGTCATTGAAGAAGACATTATGTAAATAATCTTGTATTAGGGATTATCCTCCTAACTACTTGAGCAAAACACAATAAAAAAGAACTTTGACATACAAACCCTAAATACATTGCTAAGCAGGTGTATAATTTAGAGCAGGGCCATCCCAGGCACTGCACTGCAGCTGTGCTCTTGTTAGAGCCCTAACAGAAGTTACCTTGGAAGCTTGGAAATAACTTCTTCACTCTTTTGGTGTGATTATGGTTAAATTCACATCTATCTGTAGAAGTGTAATCGACATTGGGTAATCAGGGTACCATAAAACAAACCTTAGAGGCCTCAATGAAAAGCTCTGAACTGTACTTCAGGAGCTTCAGTGTCTCAACTGCATCTGTGTCAGAGGCTTGCAGCAGCCTCTGGAAATATCTGGAATGTTCCCATCTCCATTTCCTATACATTCAAGTAACTGCAGATTTCTTCTTAGAAAAATAAAGCAAAATAGAGCAATAGTATTGAAAGTAAATATAATTTTTCACAATCTTCATGTTGTTTCATACATAGTCTGTAAGTAAGAATTACCATTATTTCACATCCTTTTGAAATATATTATAGTACTCTACAGGGAGAACCTAAAATTTCAGTTTGTGATAACAACATTGCAGCATTTTGATGGTTATTATAAGGAATTTTTTTTAAAGGGAACAGTAATATTTACACTGTGCTCACTATAAAGAGATAGTTTTATATGCAGACTAGTGAACCAAAATCTCCCACCTGATGAGTCATTTTCCATAAATAGTAAAAAAACAAATAAAAGACTCATTAGATTGAAGGTGATTGAACTGTGTAAAACAACCGGGCTGACAAACGTATAAAGCCCTCAGCAACCATTTATGTCTGTACAGACACAAATGAACTTTACAGCATTAACACAGAGCAACCTCAGCAGTAGCCTTATTAGCTTTCACAGAATCACAGAATCAAAGAATCAAAGAATGGGTTGGGTTGGGAGTGACCTCAAAGATCATCTACTTCCAAGTCCCCAGACATGGGCAGGGACACCTTCCAACAGACAAAGCTGCTCAGAGCCCCATCCATTGTGGTTTCCATCAGGGAGGCTTTGTTGAGCCTTTGAACGAAGGTTAAAAAACTACTGTCTATAAAATGGGGAAATATTTTTCATTCTAATATTCTTGGTGTGGAAAGATATTAAAATTATAGGCGCAGTCACAATAATGACCAAAAGGAGGACACAGAGAAGATTTAGATTTGATCTTGAGATATTAGGGATTCACATGGCAAGTCATATGATTAGTTCAGACATCATCACTAAAATATTCATGAATTCTGATGGCATACATTATATTAAACCATAACAAGTGGAAATTTTAGATATATTTAATTTCAGCTAAGATAACTGGTGGTAATTGTAATAGAAACAGCTGTCAAATATCAGCAAATTATATTAATTACTGATTGGTTTAATTAATCTTTTTTTAAGAAATTATATATTGACATCTGTGAATGAAGCCATTTGAGAAGTCAGATTTATAATGTTTTTTATAGACTGGTTTCAAGTACTTGTCACCTTAAGAACAACAATTTTTTTGCCATTTCGCCAACAAAGATCTGATCCAATTATCTTTTACTGCGCTAATTGGAATCAGTCCTATTTCTTGGTCTTTGTGAAGACATGTGACACTGAAGGGCATACATATGTTCTCTCTGCCTCTTCTCAGAGCAGGCCTGGATTGCCAGCTTTTTGAAGAATAAGCATGCAAGAAATCATTGAAGGAATTAAATCTAACCAGTTAATTTTTTAACTCAATATACTTCCTTGTGTACAGGACTAAGAACTCCTTAAACAATTTGTTATTGCAGGATGCATGAGGAATTAGGAAGTATTACTGTCCCCATGTGATGCAGGAATTAAGTGCAGGGAATTAAGCCTGGGCCAGGACTCAGGGCTAGGACAGGTGTGCAATGGTTAGTCATAACTGCGTAGTGGAAGCTGTTTTTCCTAATTCTCAGCTCTGTCATTCTTACTGAAACTGCTCACTAGTGAAGGAGGAAAGCATTGACCCCTTGAGAGGTCCTGAGTGAGTCACATTTCAGCCTGCTAAAATAATAAAAGCTTAAACTAAGATCACTTACTCAAAGTAGAACAGCTCCATTAGGAGAATGAGGATCTCACATTATTGAAGAGGTGCTCAATGCTTCACTGTGTGGGCTGAAAATTGGAGGGAGTTAAGTGCTTTTAAAACCCTGTGGGGTATTAAGTTCATCTGTTGTCAGGGGTTGGGAAAGGCTGATCTTACTGATGTCCCAGAGGTGTATTTCTACCATTCCCAGGAGAGCTGTGGATTGCAGTGTGGATTATGCCATGCCTCAGCAGGAGACCTCACACGCAAGTATGGTGTAGCTCATGGGCAATCACCTGGAGCAAAGTATGTAATAAGAAAGCACATCCAAGGTGCAAAAGCCTGCTTCAGAACCTCCCCTGAACTGGAAGAAGGACAAGTCTGTGGTCACCAGGTAAAAACTTCTGATCAGGCCTCAAAGCGTGCGTGGGGCAACAGTCGCATGTCAAAGGCCCTGCTGCTGCAGCTCCTTCCTGTGCAAGCAATATCATAGCATTGTGTAAGCAACTGAATATTAACTGCAGCAGAAACACAAATGTTATCTTTCCATGGCTTGCATGACTAACAAGGGCTAAAAAGTCCTCTCTCCCCTAAGGTCACTTACTATTTATTGCCTTCTCTTTATCCTGGAGTTAGAGGCCTAACTCGCTGCTTCCTCAGCCTTTGCTTCTAGGCTTCCTCCCTTTTGTATAAAAATCTTATGAAATAAAACCTTTTCTTCCTCTTAAAGCCATACATTTCAGTCAAATAGCCATTTTTTCTCAGACAAATACTATTTTTTCTCTAGTAGTTACTGGGATGTTTATATACTCATTAGCTGATAAAACCTTTGGTACTATGTAGTGGATCAGACTTCTATAGACAAAAGAGACACATAAAAAAAGAAAGTGAAATATTGATTTATAAAAAAAAAGAAATAAAATTTATAAACAAAATTTTTCTTTAGCACCAGGCTTAAAAGACCTCAGATCTCATCCAAATATTTTTTATAAAAGCATACTTACTGTAATCAGATTCCAATACCCATCAATTTTTTTCAGTTGCTACATTTGTATGTATGGAGACAGATTCACTTCAGCATAACTACAAGAAATGCTCCTTTGTTTTCAAATCCTACTTTTTACATGCATGCTGGCTACATTCTATGGCTATATTCTTGTCTTTCATACTGAATTTGGAGGTGGTAAGAATGCATTTGCACGTGCAGACCTGCTTAGGAAGCTATTCAAATTGGGGAAGACACCCAGAAATTGTAACATGTCGGCATGTTTTACCCTCCTGGTCTGCAGAAATGTGGGCTTAACTGATATAAGCAAATATACAGTAAACCACATCTTGAAAATCTGAAACAAATGGTCAGGAGACCAGTTTTTAAGGGCCTTTTATTTAACATTCTATCCTAAGAAATTTAGTACAACTACAGCTCATTCTGGTTTCTTGCAAGTATATGATAACTCTGTTCTAACAGTATCCTGTAGAAACTCGTATGTGATATAAAATGTGCAGGTGCAGCCAGACACATTTTGGGGGAGAAAAGAGAAAAATTAAAATTAGTTGATTAGTTGAAAATTAGGATTAGTTGAGTACCTGCCTGCCAGGCCTTGAAACCAAGAATTTACTACCAAAAAACAAACAGAAAAGCATGTCCAATTTTCTTTTTTTCTTAATAAAGTAAGGGAACAATAGCCAACTCATTTCAAATTCAAAGCAAAAATGCTAAACAATAGTGAGTCATCAGAACTTAATGCCAGAAAAGTATGTTTACTTCAATGTATCTCAATGGAATATACATGTTAATTGCTTGTTAGGGCAAACACCAAGCCATTGTACTGGAAATTGAAACCAAGGGGAAGAAAACCCTAATACTATACTTAAACTAAACCAAGTTTTAGGAGGCTAGAGTTCCAGAGTAGCTGGTGCCCGGAAGATGTGCCTCTACTCTTTTTAATTGTACTTCCAGCTGCAATGAGGTACAGTATAAGGACCTCATGACAGAAATGCAGGGAGAATGCCCTCCAAATAAATAAATATATTTGCTAGCTTTTCTTGCCATCAAAGGAAAAAAGTTATGTTGCATTGGTATTAACTCTCCCAAAATTACTACCATTAGAAATTAAAAATATGAAAAAAGCACAAAAATCATCTCTGATTTCTAGGATGTACAATCTAAGTGTCTTTTAGAGCAGGACTTTTCTTCTCTGCCAAGAGTTGTAAGGCAGTGCAACTTATCAGATAGAGCTGCTGCAGATCTCTTAAATCTTTCCACTACATCTCAGTATGGAAACTTGTAAGTTCCTGATACTTTTGCCATTGACTCAGACTGCCTATCCATAAAATGAGGCTAATGATAGCTTGCAAAATAAGCATTTTATTTTGAGTTTTTCTATTTCAATATGCACAGGATGTGTATTTATGTATCAGCAGTGATGGAACTGTTATTTTACACTGTCTGTCCTTTTTAGTTTTAAAGGGAAAAATGATACCACAGAGCAGTATCAAACATTTTCATTTCCTGTTTCTCCATAGGTTGAAGCTGTGAATAAATGGAATTAATTTTAGAACTTCAGCTGACTGTAGAAAACACAAGAAATACAATGTTTAATTAAAGTTGCTGAAGCAAATAGGAAACTGAAGGCATAATAAAGACATTTCTTTACTGAGAATTATTTTTCCACCTGCCCAGATATACATTTATGTTCCTTGACTTGAGGAATATTGCAGCGTGTTGTTTCACAGAATTCTGCCTTAATTTCTCTCTTCCCTTTTCCCCTGGAGGCACTCCAGAAGTACCTTGGAGGGACTGTAAGAGTTTCAGAAACTTGAGACAGGTCTTGGTTTCAAGTTCCATGAAACACAAAAAGGACTGTTGAACTACCTTGAATGAAAACTGACTGCAGTTGGGACTGGAAGGATGAGATGCAAGTGCTGAAGTGTTTTGCTGTGAGTACAGGTCTTGAGATAAAAGGTGTAGAAAAGAAGAAAACGATAGTGGAGTTTCTTGATGCTTGATGCTTCAGAAAATTAAAGAGAGCAGCCAAATCTGGTTGTAAATGAGCCAATTCTCTCAACTCTGAACTTCACCCACAGTGTGGTATTTTTAAATCTCAAAGCTTTTCCCTAGTGGTAGGGAGATATGAAATAAGGATGAGTAATTTCTCAGGACATAGTGTGTAGGAGCTACCAGTCTATCACGCAGAGTGAACGTGCTTCTTTCAGAAGAAATTCGTGACCTACTTCTCTGATACAGTTTGCTTCATCAGAACTGTCCTTACTCCTGGCTGAGAAAGTATCAATGGTTTTCCTCCACAACCTCCCTGTCTTCTATAGGATCTTGCAGCACCAACTTACTTAATTTTGTTGCCTTTTCCTTCATTGCTTAGCATTGCTGGGTCTTTGATCAGCTTGAGCATAGATGCAGGTGAGAAAATCAGTCAAAAAGGATATAATTAGGGAAGGGGTCAGTGAATAAAGATAGCATAGAGAAAGGACTGGAGTTTTTGCCTACCTCTGCCTAAAGATGTGAGGTGCTCACTCACTCTGATTCTCCTCTAAATAAATGTGTTCTCACTTTGCTCTATTTTTGAAATTGCATGGAAGATTTCTTGACAGGCATGTACGTTTTTCCTTTCATATAAAGTTCAGGACCTTGCAGGTAATTCCTACTGCAGCCCAGATTTCTGTCAACTCTCTGACAGGTCGTGTAACATTTGACAAGACTGGAACTGGGTAGAAAAACAAATCAAAAGGGTTAGGTTTAATAAAACACCGTAGCGCATAGCCCAGACTGAAGTCAATAGCCTTGTCTGTGGAAATCACTACCCTTCTTACAGAGAATCGGGAATGCACCTTTCTTGGAAAAAGCACTGAGATAAATATTGTCTTTTAGAGGAAGGCATGGTGGTGTAACCTTCCCCACTTTGTAAAATAATCACAACACTCATCCAAGCTGAAAAGAATTGTGATTTGAAACCCTGTTTTGCATCTCACAGGTGAAGTGTGGCTAATGGGGAAAAGCTTCTCCTACTACTGCTGTTTAATGTGCCTTCCTGAGTAGCCAGGGACACAGGTATCATGGAGTCAGAAAGGAAGAAGATGCTCAGAGCCTATCAGCCTATCAGCTGGGCGGATAGGACACTGGCTTCTGGACACCAAAGCCTGAAGCTAGCACTCCTCTGCCTTCTTACTGCCCTCTTTAGCACACTTTGTATGCCAGAAGGGGCCATATCTTTATTTTCTGTGAAAAGAAATCACAATTCTTCTTGTATTTATCAGAAAAGCAGCTTAGTTTCTACATTACCATTTTGGGATGGTGTTTATGTGTAGAATGGTGAGGCAAAGAGCTTAGATTGAGCTAAATTTGAGCAAGGCAAAAAGGGCTGAATAAGACACTTAAGGGATTGACAGACACATCTAGTCTGTAGTAACCTCCAAAGCTGCAGCAGCTGAGAAGGGGTTTTTAAAACTGCAAAAATCCAAATCCCACTGTATGCTTATACACACACTCCTTGGAAACAGACATATATTTATGCTCTTTTGGAATTTTCAACATCCATCCTGGCTTTGGAATACTGAAGCTACTTGTAACATGACATGACATTTCACTGCAAATTTATTTTTTAATTTTTTACCCCATCTTAATAGAGCTAAACAGATTGATAATAATTGAGTCTGCAAATGAAAATCTAATTATGTAATCAGATGTCAGAAAAATTATTTCACAACTTTCATAGAGAAAAGCAGTCATTGAAAGCCTGATATGACCCATGAGTGTAGTGTGGGATGAAGCACCTAAAACATTGTTAGTAAACATGTTTTACATAAAACATAAATGAAGGCCCTCAGAAAAAATTTTAGTATAGGTGACATTAATTCTAGCAGATTATAACGCACGCATAATTTAGACTTTAGCATAGCATGCAAAACAAATAGCAGAACATAACACCAATTCTGCTTTGCAAGTACATGTGGAATAGTCTATATTATTTATTTTGACAAGTTTTTAGATTTTGATAACTTTTATTTATGATTTTTGCATCCTTATGTGCTAATTGCAACAAATCATTATTTTTTTCCAAGCCAGCTGGCATTGGCTTTTGTTATTTGGGACAATTGGTGGTTGGTACTCTCTGAACAGGTATCTCATCATTCTAGTCCCTCCAAGATGAAAATAAATTATTAGAAAATTCCTTGAAGTGTGATGGCCCAGTGAACTTCCACTGATGTAGAAGCGTTGGTCCCTTTTTAATGTTCTTACTGATCTGCATGCATTCCCTGCTTTTGGAGGGAGAGAACCCTTTTTATCATTTATTAAATTATAAATTCAGAGGACAGAAAGCTCAGTAGCATAGCTGCAGGATGGAAAGAACTATTTCCTATGAAAAGAAAGCAGTTAAGGAGGGAATGCAAAATGCAAAATTGCAAAAGGTATCCTTAAAGAAACTGAACTGAAGGAAAAAACTAGGGCAAGCACCTTTAGGCACTTGACAAAGGTTATGGATTATCAAAGACAGCATCGCTTAAAGTGTACAGAGTGTCAAAAATCTTTACAGCCAATTCAAATCACCAAATATCACAATGAGATTGCTATTTCTGATAATTTAAATTGCATTAAATATAAATCCACCTTTTCAGAAAGTCGTCTTTACAACTGCCATATTTCAAACCCTATTCTTCTTCAAAACCACCCAGTGTTAGTTTTCCATTTATTATACAGATGAAAAAATCAGCTTTATGAATTTTCTTAGCTTCACTTGCCATACTTCAAGGGTGGGATAAAACAAAATAGTGCCTTTCTATTGGGATATCTTCATGACTTTTCTAACACTAATTTTTACATAGGTTATTTGACTTACAATTAATTGTAAGCATACGAACACTGAATGTACTTGCCTGCAGGTAATAGGTCAAATTATTGGCCAAAAGTTTAAAAATTCTGTAGCAGATGTCCATGGAAATGAAAAAAAAATATAGCAAAAATATCCATATATATGCCACTTGTCTGAATGAAAACACTGTCTTTCTTGCCTGTGCCATGCAATTGTATGACTCAGAGGCAGGGTATCTGCTCTGCCAAAGCATGTGGAAAAAGCTGATGAACGTTTTTTCCAGCCATGAGTAGCACTGGTGTACTAAAGATTTTTAAAACAGTTTCAAGCATTTAGGTAATTTCTATACTATGCAAAAGAGCTAACAAGAAAAGAACATGTAATTTGCTGACAATAATTTCAGTCTCTGTAGTTTTCTAAGCAAATATTCTATGCTTTATTTTTTCAAGGTGGAATGAAATAAAAAGTTACTCTGTGAGGTTTTCCAGTTACGAAGGAAAACAGCTTATTACATTGCATATTAACAGGACACATACTCCATAAAAGCACCTTGCACTGAATGCAGATTTTTTAAGAGAGAAGAGACAATAACTTAAGGATGCATAACAGTATCACTATGAAGAACACTGATACTTTTTCTTACTTTATTTCTTAAATTAGCATCTTTCATTGAAGAAAGAGGGATCCTGTGAAATTATACACATTGATTAATCATTAAAAAACCCCCACAACAACCCAGCTACTGCTAGCTAGATTTAACAATAATCAGACTGAAAAGTGAACTAGTTATTTTTTGGGGAGGTGTTTCTTTCTGGGTCTGTTATTGAAGAACCAAAGAATGTCTGAACAGGATATCTGTATTTTAGAAAAGGGAAGGTATATATGCTAGGTGCAAGCAGCACTGTTAATATCTCTCCTTGAACTTACCAGCTGCCTGCTAAATATTGTAAAGTGTGCTTTTTCTTTACACAGAAGTAGCATTGCAAGGTTTAGAATCCCCTCCATCCCTCTTGTTTCTGCAGAATAGCTGATGCTGGATTTTTGATCTACAGATTCATTTGTAGGGCAGATCATTACATTTAACTGATTACAGTATTACTTCAGAAGATGGTTTGATAAAGCTTTTGAGGGTCATGAGAAAATAAATTGCATAAATCTCATGAAGCCTATTTCTTCCTCTACACATTACATAAAATGATGGAAATAGGACTTCATGTTAATCTTATTCTCGCTAATATGGTCATTCATAATAAATATAACACTTAACCTTTCTGGAACGCAGCACCAGAAATTGTATTTCTGTCAAGAAAAAGAAGTACAGTGACTTAGCAGAAAATATGTGCAGTCTTCTGACTGAAAATGCAAGTTATTTTTAGACTACATAAAAACCCATGCATTCTGTGTTACATGGAAAATCTGTCTGATGAATCTTGTAACCGTTTACAGTAGGTAATAGGTAAGTATTTAAGATTTAGAGAATCAGAGAGGATTCACAGGAAAATACATTCCCATCCCTAAAGTATATGAATTAACTTACAATAGCTTAATCATGTAAT
Source organism: Anthoscopus minutus (assembly GCA_013399455.1). Lineage (NCBI taxonomy): Eukaryota > Metazoa > Chordata > Aves > Passeriformes > Paridae > Anthoscopus > Anthoscopus minutus. The sequence goes on along the minus strand of VWYI01009974.1, from coordinate 5,395 downwards.
ATCCCCCAATGCTTGATTTCACTTTCTGTGTGTATCTGTTGTTCAGAGCCAAATATATGGAAAGGGATAGACATCCTTTGCCTCGTAGTCTGGAGGCCATGAAAGAAGACCAACGCTTGCTGGGGGGAAAGTTGCATATTTTGTCTTTAAAATGGATTAATTTGTCTGTTTTGAAGGGTTTCAAAATAAACAAAGCTCTACTTTGATATTTACAGAAGAATCTTCCCTGTTGGCCAAGTTGATGTAAAACAGGATTAATATTTGCAGATATATACTTTACTCCAGATAAATGCCAAGAAGTTCTATGGAGCCATTCCTGATATGACTCACTTATGTTAGAGGGAGTTCTTATTTGGATGGGTTTTAAATCAGATGCAGAGTGAGCAGAAAAGTAATAACTTGATATTTCTTTCTTGAAATTTACTTTACTGGAAGAGGTAGACTGTTCTGCCATGTCTGGCTCCAAGTATTTCTTTTCATTCACTTAAAAACTATAAATAGTAGCTGTGTCCTTGGGGAAAATTAAATACTGAAATGCCCAAGCACAGATAACTTCTGTTGAATTCCCCAAAAGCACTGGGTACTTAGCATTCCCCCTGAACTGGACATTTTAGTATTGACACATTTGACTGACTTTCGCCTCTCTAGCTTAAAGTGTGTCTCCCAGAAAAGCAGAATAGCATTCCAGAACCTGTGTGTATTTCATTTTTACATTAGGAATAAACCTTAAAGTAACACCAGAACTGAAACTGGAGTTGAGGATATCCAGCAGAGCAGGAATAATATAATTTGGAACTTTCTCTGAGCTGGAATGCACTCAAAATGAATTATCAACCATTTGTACTAAGCAGAGGGAGTGCACCAATATACTTCATGGAACAATTAATGCATGCATTATACTGAGGAACACAAAGATACAAACAGTAGAAACATTCCACTCCATAATTTACCACACTTTCTCTTCAATTTCAGTGTGATTTAAGGACATGCCAAATATTGCAAATTGCTAATATTCTTTTAAAATCCTATTGGAATTCCAAATTTATAATGCTAGGTTCTTTAGATCTACGGAAGCTGAGAGAGTTTTATGCTTCCCTAGGGGCTGTTCAGGAAGGGATGCACATGTTGCTCTTGAATTCAGGCCTGTCAGTCACTTCCTCTTGCCCTTGCCCTGGACTGAAAGTGCAGAAAAGAGCTTTTATACATTCCCCAGTAGGTCTGTGGAAAGAGGAGCTTCAGAAATGCTCTATGGGGTAGCA